>JAPMOR010081965.1:959958-1141567 GCA_026543865.1 Argiope aurantia
TTTTTTTTTTTTTTTTTTTTTTTTTTTTGTAATTATGGCACTTGCCAGGGGCAAGCCCCGCCGTCAGAGACAGCCGAATTTAAGCCTGAGGGGGTGCGTCTCTTGTTTCTATAGTAACGCCAACTAGGGCCAAGAGTACGACTTAGCTACTCACGCATCACTCATTCGCTTGCACAACCCCTTTTTACAGGAGGGCACATTCACACATCTCACAGATAGAACAACGAAAGAACAACCATGCCCAAACCGGGACTTGAACCCGGGACGCCCAGATCACGAGGAAGACGCGCTATCCCTATGCCAGGAAGCCGGCTGCTTGAAGATGGATTTTTCTATCATACTTTTTAAAAAATTACTTTATATTATATATTTATAATAGGATTTTTTAAAACTTTTTTTCCTTTAATATAAAGCATGAATTACATCACCCTGATTTATTTCACAAAAAAAATAAATCATGCAAAGAAGGATTAATTTTTGGACAGATGATTTGATTCGTATCCTAATTCTACGAGGCTTCAAAAAATTTCATCGTAAAGACATATGACGATCGAGATTTAATGTGAACCATCTCCAGTTACGTTACGGATTTCAATAGAATCAAGTTTTGCAGATGCTATGCCCAAAATTGCAGTCAACTCAGCTTTATCTGTATGAAACTGTAGAAGAAAAAAATTTCATTCCAATGTACCACTTACAATACTTCAAAGGAAGAGAACGAATCAAGTAACTTTCAGCATTTTTTAAATAATTGTAGAATTATCTATGCTAATGATCTGTGCATTAATAAATTAAATGCTTGTTCAATTCCGTTACTTTAACGTTCCGTTATTAAAGCAACACTATGACTATTTTGGAACGGACTTTGTAATTTTGAACCGTAGATTAAATGACAAAGACGACAGCCGAGTTGTCACCCCTTCTCCAAACTTCCACACCAAACCAGCGAGAGGACTTTTCTCCCCGACTATTTTAACCTGCACCAGACGCGCTTGCACGACTGTTCTTTGGAGGAATCGAGTTTCGAGCCTGAAACCTTCCGGTTTCGAAGCCGAGACCTTACCAACAGATCACAGCGGCCCAAAATAAATATTTTCTTCATTTTATTGTGAAAATTGCTAGATGTCGAAATAAAATTATGAAAATAAATAAAACTTCGTGTCGAACCATAAAAGATAAAATGTTTTACAGGATAAATAAATCCAATAATCAAATTGCAACTCAATATTGGATTAAGGAATCTGTGATAAGATTAACAATAATTCTCATTTCAGTAAATTTCACAATAAATTACAATTGCAGTAGAAATTATTGCGTGTTTGAGTAATTGTATTTGTATGCACGCAAATGAACAGACTGACAGACAATCTATCTTTTGGTGGATTTGGTTTAAAATATCATACAGATCAAACAACATTTCAAATGCTTAAACTGTTGAACTGATATTTTATCTTTCTAGATCTTGAAGTTTGGTGATTATTGCTTCTTCTCGAATTCGAATTGACAAACTTCTTCAAAAGCACTTCATTTGAAATTTGGTGAAATCTACAAAATTCTTGTGAAGACCATGTAATAAATTAAATCCTTTTAAACTCGAAACGTTTTTTAGTTGCTATGTTCGCAGGCAAAGAGACAAATATAATTTCAAAAATTAATTTCTTGGATTTTGGAAGAAGTTAATTGTAAAATTTTTCAAAATCTCGAAATCGTTTTTGAGAAATTTTAATGGTTTCTCTTTCTTTATTTCATATACGAAAAAGTTGAGGCGCAATGAAGATACAACATAGAAAGGATAGGATCTAGGAAGAATACATGGACAGAAAGCTTCTAAAATCAGTATTTTAAGAAGAAAAAAATTACTGATGATTAAAATATTCTAAATTTATTTACAGTAGCATTAATTAAATGGGCATCAATGTTCAACTATGATTATATTCGTCAAATACAAATATCTGAGTTTATTAAAAATAAATTAAAAGATGATTTTGGTTAACAATCTGTTTCATTTCCTCTATGATTATAAAATTGTTAAACCCGGAAAAACAACCCGAAATGTTTACTACTTCTTTAGAATAAGTTCTTTTTCTTAATCTAGGTTTTTTTTTTTTTCTTACTACAAAAAAAAAAGTCCATTTAATCGTTTTCTGTTTACTTTGTTATTGATGAGACATCTTTATCACTAAACCTACCGGCATTTCACCGATACATTGGAATTGCCATTGGAAGCGGGTCAAATGACCCTCTCGTGGTAGCTTTAGTGTTAAATAGCTAACCAGACATCCTTAAAGATATTATTCAGTAAAAAAATACATCTTATTCAGTACTGTTTTCTCACAAAACCTACACTTATAACCTAATTACATTTCTGACACTAACTAAGATTATTTCCATTATCTTTCTTATATCTTCCTTCGATTCATCTATGATCGAAAAACATAGAAAAAAACAGCTGAGTTAATGTCCGAATAGCTAAATAAAAATTTGTAAAGTTACTTTGGAGGCCCAAGGACGCGTGAAAAGATAGACAGAATGAAGCAATTTTATTTCCTCAGACGTAAATTTCTGAATCCGATCGAACCGAAACGGTATCTCAATCCGGAATCAAAGACTTTTTATTGACCAGACGACGCGATCTTTAAAAAAGAGAGTTGGCAACACTTAAAAAGATCGATAATAATAGCCCCATCTAACATGTGACACTTTAAGATCTTTTTTTAATGAAGCAAAGAAGGCTTTTTGTTTTGTCTTGGTGGAAATATATGGTGCGGAACGGAGTTCTCGGGTCTTTAAAGTATAGTTTTTGTTTTGGTCTTTTTTGTACATTTGATTGTGCTTATCCTTGCAAAAGAATTTGTTGAAAAAATCAATTTAAATTTTGCATGTCGAAAAATTGACTCTATTTAGGTTTATTTTTAGATCATCAATAGGCGTTCCCATTTGTTACGTTATTTTGTATAATTTTGATTTCCAAAACCTCCTTTTGAGGAGTACAAAGTTATTTAAAGGAAAAATAAAAGAAAAATTTTTGTTAAAGAAATTCAGCTTTATCTGGATCTTTATCTTTGTATACAAAGGTTTATTTAAATATAATTAACATTTTGGATACTCTAACATATCAAAGCTATTTGAATCTTTGAGATTTGTTACCAATTATAGATATTTATATTGAGTAGAACAGTTATCAGAAGGAAGTTTGATACAAATTGGGGATAAAATATTTCAAAGAATAGTGTAAACAATATCAAACGATCAGGCTATGTACTTAATGATGTGCCTAAATTGATTTTGATGATATATTTACTGAAATATTTTCTCAAATCAAGCGATGTTTGAGAATATTCAAATAACTCACTTTAGAGAATCATTGATGATCACATCCTGGTCTTCTAAACTTCATTCCATTTGATATCAGCTTTAAATAAGATTGCTACAGTCATCAACTAAAATAAGGAATACCTTTGTAATTTTATTTATATTCACATTTTCATAAAATTGATATCGTTGAAAAGGGCTTAAAGAGAGAGATTTATTGAGGAAGATTAACTGACTTATCGAGTTAATTAACATACTTAATTAACTACTATCCCTAAATTGAGATTTTTTATGAAATCAATTCAACAGGAGTTTTTATGCATATGTTTTGAATTTCAGTCCAAAATTCGCAGTAGTCCTTGATATATATACTTAATTTTGTTTTTTGAAAACTCCTACCAAAAAGGACCAATCCACCGGAGATCATGTATTAAGTAACTCTGAGCTTTTTAATAACTACCGATGAAAAAAGGGGAAAAAATTATTAAACATTCCTATAGCCAATCTGTCCTGCAATCAAATTTTATATCGTCTGAGAGTGCAAAAAAAACATTCATTTTTTTAAAAAGGAAACGAAATTTATATTAAATTAAAATCGTCTGATCTGAAAATAGATTTATTATTTTACTAACTGCGATATTATAATTACCACTGAAGTTTGCGAATCATGAATTAACTACCAATAAATACGAATAGATTTAATATACGGCCCCTTAAAAAATGAGTTTTGCAAATCGAGAGTGGGAATTTTATAATTATTGTGAATATTTGCAAACCTATTTGAGGTACTGGAGCAATTTTTTGAATTCCGGCTTTTTAGCATGTCAGCTTTGCTTCCAAGCAAAAATTTTAATGTTATAATTCACTTTTTTCCCACATTCACATATCAAAATTCATTTTAAAAAATCGAATTTGCATTATTTTTCATTTATTTAATAATTTTATGGAATATGATAATTTTCTTTAAATAAGTGAAAAAAATTGTGAAATATTTAATAGTTTCCCAGATACTATCGAAAGTTCTTAAGACTCATTGATCATTAAAAATGTCATTTTTCAAAATCTTATAACTCAAAATTATCATCATAATTCCATAAAATTTTATTGAGAGGCTAATTTTATGAAATCAAATTGATTCAGTGAAAAAAAGTGATAGCCGTAATGGAAAAAATTTCGAAGTAGTAGTTAATTAACTACTACTTTAGTTAGGTTTATCAGTTTGTCTATGTAAATAAACTTCTCTTGAATAATTTCCATTGACATTAAATTTCTAAAAATTCCATTATAAATAAAAAAGTTACATAGGTGTTCCATTTTTTATTTTTGTTGACGACTGTACATTTAAAATCTGACTGAGCGCAAAGATAGTATAGTTCAAAATATGGAAAATGAGGTAACATTTCAGATTTATATTACTAAATATCAGAACTCTTGCTTCATTTATTGTATAATGCTGTAAATTAAGAATAAATAAGTTGGCAATACTTTCATATAAAGAAATTTACATCATATATTTAACAAACAGTAGGTATTATGTTCTGGATAAAAAAAAAAATTCATGTTAAATATTCTTAACGTAAATACTACTTTTGCATTAAATATTACAACAAATAAAAAAAATTTATCGTCTGAAACATTTTTAATTAAAATGAGAAGATAAACTGAACCAGAATTTTTTTTAAATTGCCAATAGATACTTTCCTCCATATTAATAAAAGAAATCAATGTTTTCCAATATAAATTGCTAATCATCTAATTTTTAAAAGCGTTTCTTTTAGCGTTCTTTCAGAATTTTGAGAATGATTTCTGCATACAGTCCTTTGTATGTGCTCTCATTTTTCAACAATATACAATCTAGTTTCTTTTATTTAAATTGTCTGAATTATTAATACTTTGATATTGAAATTTTTAGATAGATTTATCTCTTAATAAATTATCTTTAATTGAGGCATTCTGTAAACAATGGTCATAATTTTTTTAACTCCATCAAGACTTAAGTCTATTTTGCCTTTATTTTTATAATATCTAAAGGAATAAATCGTTCTTAAAATTAAAACATACAAAATACTGTTCGTTTCATTATCCTGAAACGACCACTTTTCGACGATTGTATGTAAGAAAGGGGTGAGAAGCAGAAGAATGTGCTCATTTCCGGATTTACTTTTATGTTGAATGTAAACATCTCCTCCTTTTATCTTTCCTCTCACCCTTAAATTATAAAATTGAACTATCCTAACGGAAGCGCAAAAGCACGGAGGGTTTTAAAATACGTTGACAAACAACACTACATATTTACAGAATTCTCGTTTTGTATTTGTCTTATCCTCCCACATATATCACAAGCCTTAAAATAAATTTATCCAAAAAACATTTAATATGCTCTATAATCTTGACTTTACGGCTACTAATTTAAGGGGAAATAATTGCAGTTAAACTGGCAAAATTTTTGCAAACATTTTCCAGAAAATTCTCTGAGTAACGTAAATTTGAAGCAAGTGAGAAAATATAAAAATAATATCTAATATAATATGTAATATACTAAAACAAACCATAATACAAAATTCCTTACACCAGTAATATGCAAAAATTTATACAGAAAAAGGCCGGTTCAAATCTTATCATCAGATAAAAATTCAAAATTATGTTATCCATTTCTGAAAATAAAATTTGTATAGTTCCTAAACACAACGCCAGTGTAATCAATAGTACGAACGATGTAGCAACAATATTTTAAATTTTGTTCTTTATTCCTGTAAGAGAAATATAGCATTTACTTAATTCTGTATTCAAATTCTAGAAGGAAAAAAATCTTCAAGTAATTTTAGATATTTTCAAAGCAGTAACGTAAGTAATAATTTCATTGTTTAATTATATATAAATTTATTTGATATTCCAATCTTCATTGTAAGAAATGGAAACGATACGAAATATTATGGATATGAATTTGAAAAATAAAAGTGAAGTTCTACGATTTACACAAAGAAGTGTGAAATACCATTTTGGAACATAAGCGTACTTAATAATCAAACGACTAAAAGTAAAAAGAAATCACTGCCCGAAATTTTAGCTTGAATTCCATTCCTCAGTTAACTGCTTTTGTCAGTGCAAGTTTCATCTAATTTTTCAATTCCCTATTATGAAAAAAAAAATTTAATAGTCTACATGCGTCATGCCATTTAAAAAGCACACCACTTAGAGAAGACCCGCATTCTTTTTTCCACGCAAATTTAATAGTCTTCTTAGCTAGTCTGCATTCTAGATGCCATTAGCTAAATTTCTTCCTCAATTTCACTCCAACACGCTTCTTTTTATCAGTAGGTTTATGTTACCCGCACGTGGTTTCATATCTCTTCATTTGCATTTTTTTCTACAACTATCTCTGTTTACTAGTTTGTGGTACACTTCTGAGGATCATTCCATGAATTCTTCTTTCAATGAATGCCCTTATTCTCCGAGATTGCTATGTTTATTTCACGAAAATAATTATTCATTATCGATAATGATAATTTTTTTAATTGAACAGGTGAAGGAAAAACTTTCTAATGTTTTGAAAACGCAGTTCACATTAAGCAGTTATTGTAATATGTTTTTGCCTCTCTAAATTGTTTCTGCACGATCCATTTAGTAACGTTATTTAAAATTTAAAAAAAATATTCTAATTATTAATTTTTGGTTTATGGTGATTGGTGAATTTTTTTTCTTATATTTTGTAAATTAAAGATAATTAATTAAATATTGCTGAAATTAAAATTTATTTTTGAAATCAGACTGGCAAATAATTACAATAAATTAATTAAATTATTAACTTTGACTCGTTTTTTTAAAATTTTTATATGAGTATTTTTCAAATTTATTGAATTTAATATTTAAATTAGGTAAGGGAAATATTTGAAGATGTCTCTTAATTTTAAAATAAGTAGGTCGAAGTAACGATTTCTTTATATTTTCTAATCAGTTTCAACATATTTGATTTACAAGAAATACTTAGTATCTCAAAACCACAAATGAATGTTCGAATGTTCGAAAGTGTTTCAAAAATAAAATTGAAGGATAAATACATATTTAGGTAACGAAATATCAAAAATTTAGTTATTTGACTGTAATTAAAATTTCGTTCTAATAGGCAAAATCATTATATTAATAAAGTAAATAAATCTGAAGGACTAATGCGAAATTAAGAAATAATTACATTCGTATGGGTCGGAAGTTTTTGGGAAAAAAATGAAAAAGAAAGAAAGACCTACATTGCATTTTGAATTTTTTCGCTTATTAGTTTAGTTATGTTAACTCCCCGTTGTAAAGCAACCCTAGGGTCATTTTGGGACGAACCTCATAATTCTGAACCACGGTCAGATGACGAGGACGACACCTGAGCTGGTACTCCTCTCTTCACAACACACCAACCCAAGCGGGAGAATGTTTGGCCCTGACGGATTTAACGTGCAACAGACTCCCTTACACGACGGTTCTTCGGTGGAATCGGGTCTCGAACCTGAAACAATATGGCTCACGAGCCAAGACCTTACCACCAGGCCACCGTAGTCTTTTTTTCGCTTATCGGAGAAAATCTTTTTCGTAATGTATATATTCAAACTTTTTCAAGAGGATAAATTTCCAACATAATAACTGCGAACAAAATTATGAATATACGTAATTAAGCAAAATTATGAATCTTATTTATGAATTATACTTGAAAATTATTTCTTTTCATAAATGAAGATCAGTTTATATCGATAAATGCATGTATCGATTATGTTCGCTTCTGAATATTTTCGGAACTAAATAATCAATTTTTCTAGAATTCAAACGCTTTTATTTCACTCAGCTTCGTCTTCAAATGGGGACCAAACGCTATTCCGACTATCACTATTTGCATATAGCAAAACCTCGGGAATCCGACATCCATTGACATTCAATGAACCAATCCTGTTCCTCTTAAATTCCAGCATTTCTAATAGGGAGATTGATGCATTTTGAATTTTGCGATTAAGGAATGTGTCAAGGAGTTCTTGAATTTAAAGTCATTAACCTCCGGACTAAACAGGTAATATGAGCGAAGGAAAAACGAGCGATCATATGTGAATGTCAATGATCTTGCCGTTACCTGAGAAAAAAAAATTGCAGATTTTGAATAATATTTTATAATATTTATCATACATAGTATAATGTTCTTGTAAATTTTATGCAATAAATATCTTTTTTTGAAGTGAACTTCAATTTATCTGAACATTCGTTAATCCATTATCCTGTTTTCTAATATCAGTCAGATTACTGAGAAAAAAATTGTGTTTTATCAAAATTCAATCTCATGTTTATAGACAAAAGTAAAGATATGAGACAAATATTATTTTACATAGATTTAAAATACAAGAAAACAGTTTAAAATCCCATGGAACGTACTTTTTTCGCCTATTTTTGATAATTTGTAATTCAATCGAAATTTTAATAAAATTGTAAATAATCGTAAATTTAAATACTGAAACTGTGGACGGAAGTTTGCAACATATTGTTATCATAATATAAAACATATTAAGATCATACTTAGATATACTAACATCATTGAGGAATTGTAATAAATTTCAAAATACAATTTTGAGTTATCAATATGTACTCAGGAAAGTTCTAAAGCTACATTCGAACAAAATTATTGCAGTAAAATTATTTAAATAATTTTTTAACAAACCTCATTTTTAAAACGGACTAAAAAGTATAAAATAATTTCACCTAGCTCCATATAAACTTTTAACTCCCATACAAATTCCTAATTCCATATAAAATGTCCTGAAAAAAATTTGTGATAGTGAATCTGAAAAATTAATTAATAAAATAGTACTTTTTCATTTAAATAATTATTTTCTACTTTTTACTCTTGTGTGTGTGAAATTACAATCGATTTTAAACTAACTTCCCTATTATGTAAAAAAAAGCTCATGTATTTACAAGGAACCATTTGTCGGTAATTAAAATCTTTAATCCATTGCAAAATTTGTATCAAACATATAGATAAAAAAAGCGAGTTATATTGTATTGCCAGCCAGTTTTGAACTATGTTTAAAGTTTCAAGTCTTCAGGTCATTGAGAAATTAATTTAAAATTAATTTTAAAATTGGTATGGAGCAAACAGATAGAGCAGAAAAAAACTTAATAAAAAAGTACTGTTAAATAGTCTAGTATTTAATGGAAGGCAGTTGTCCAATTTTGCATGTCACATTGTAAACTGTTTTCAACAATAAATTGGAAATTAATGAAACGGAGTTAGTACTTAATTATTTCCAACTATTAATATGCAAGTGACCGCGAAGCAATCCAATTAATATTTTTTTAAATTAAATATATTTTTATTACTAATTTTCTATATTATTTCAATTCTTTTTACTAATGTTCCGTTTAATAGTTTTGCACTTATATAAATACATTTCTTAATGCTCTTTTTTTTTTATATTCTTATTATTTTTTGTTTTTTCGTCCATTTTGAATATTTTATCCGGAATCCGAAGAGTTACTGAAAGATTTTCAACAGTTAAAGAACTATTACCAACATTCTTCATGCAAAATTGCCTCTCATTGTTTACGTTAAGATTTAACAACAATTCGTTAACATTAAAATCGTTATATCGGAACCTTTATAAAACGACTTTTTTCACAAATAACTATTCTTTAAAAATGCAAAAAAAGTATTTAATGATTTTGTTTATATAAAATTATAAGATAGAATATTACAAAATAATCAATGCATAGATACCATTTTAAAAAACTGGACATGGTTCGATGGTTCAGCAGTTAAATGATGCGTCATATTTACTGTGTCGTATACAGAACGGAATCAATTTCGTTGTTTACAGTTTGTTTCTGCGGATATTTAGATTAATAAAAATACTTTAATATAGACTATTTATAGCTGCTGGAGTTATTTTAATTCAGTGATCCGCAATTTAAAATTTATTTTAAGTCATCCATCATAAAATATTTCTTCAAACATATTTTTTCTCTCAAGTGATTTCTTTCCTGTTTGTTTCGTATGCATGTTAAATAATTGAAATATCAAGCGTTAAATAATTTCAAGGAATTATTAAAGTGTTTAAATATAAAACAAAAAAATAGACTTAGGAAAAAGAAAATATCTAGTAATGCTTGATATATTTAGCCTTTATGAAAAAATATTGCACAGTTTTACTGCGATTTTAACTGCTGTTTTTCCGATAATATGAAATTAAGAAAAAAAATAATGGTATGAAATGGTAAAAAATGATGGAAAAAAATGATGAGAAAATAGGTACGCAAAATTAATCTTTTCGATTGGTTTTAGTTTAGTTTATGTATATTAAAGTCCTGTTTTCAAAGCAACATTAGGATTATTTTTTAATGGACCTCGTCATTTTGAACCGCGATCAGATAACGACGACAACATTTGAGCTGGCACCCCCTCTCCAAAGTTCCACACCACGCCAGAGGGAGGGCTATCTCTTCGTTTGTAATGAAGCATCCATAGTTACGTAGTGACACTTGAACATTTCGTAGTAAAAGTCAATAAATTGGTTCATGTTGCTTTTAAATCCAATATAAAAAAAAACCTTAAGAAACGTTTGTTTTCACATTTCAATTCGGGAAGCTCTAAAACTAGAGCACGTATGTTGAGAAAATACAATCTTCTCGGAATTTGTTAAGGCAAAGATATTGTGGATAAAATCCAAACTTCAAATACAAATTAAGGGATGATGAAAGAGAATTTTTAAAAAAAGGCAGAAAGAAGTATCAAAGCATAAATATAAATATCTGTTATTTCACTCATAAATTTCCCCTCGTGATGCTTTCAGAATAATCCAGAAATAAATTTTAATGCAAAAAGTATATAGAATAATAAATTTCATTCTTCTAAATTGGTCGTATCGCGTTCACTGACAGACGTGATAAAAAAAATAATTGTTTTCAGGAAATTATAAACCGTAGAGATTCTTCTAAATCAAGAGATTGATGTTTTAGTTGTAATAATCTCTCCACAAGGTAGCGTGAGTGATTTTTCCAAAACTTTCCCGCATACTCTCTAATGAATTTGTAACGCTTTATTGGCGTACAATAGTTACGAAATATTAACTTTCGATTCAATTTAGCATTTTTACTGAATCTATCGAGTCATCCTTGGCGAGTTATTTGGCGATTAATCTCCAGCATACGGTTAATAGTATCCAAAACTCGAATTTGTGTTTTAGACACATTTTTCTCAACCGATTGAAGCAAAAATTTGGCACAAAACTACACTTGTAATCATAAAATCCCATACCAAATTTGATACATTTCAGTCATCGCATTTTTGAATTATCGCTCTTACATGCTTCTGAAAATGCAGACCGACAAACAGTCACCCATACTTGTATTTGGATATAAATCTGACAGGTGTCTACACTGTAGATGTTAAATCTGTGTACCGAATCTTATCTATCTAGCTGTCTTCGTTTTGCAATAATCGTGTTAATTTACATCCGAACAGATTTTAATCAAAATTTGACAGAAATCTGCAAATGTGGTGAATATACCAAATTTCAACCTTCGAGTTCATAGCGTTTTTAATTATCTTTGTTAGACAAGCAGTTTCTAAAAATATGTTTCTTGAACTCAGAGAGTAAAACGGGGAGATGCATTAAAATCTCGAGTTCAAATTTTTGACGATTACTATACTTTCTTTATACTATTTATACTAGAAATTAAAAAAGTTAATTGGTTAATGTTAACTTAAACGTTTGGACGTAAACATAATAGTTGAACGCAATTTTTGAATTGTAGTTTGTTTATAAAGACATTTTAACAACAAATTATTTACAAATCATAAAACCTTATCTGTAAACACATATTACTCACCTTTCCTTTATGTAGTTAGTACACAGTAACGAAACACCAATGTGGGTCACTCAAAATCCAACATCAGTCTGTAAATTTAAAATGTAATGCCTTCTTTACCATCAGAAGCAACGAACGTCCATGTCGCGAAAGACGCCATTATTTCAATTATGTGAGAAACAACCATTTTCTTATTAAGAACAATCAGAATCTCTGAAGAACAATAAAGGTCATACCAAAAACCATTTGTATGCGTCCTTTTCTCCAAATTCGGTTGTGAGATTTCGCAATATTTTATTATAAAAGACGTTTGGGATGTAGGCAGGCGACGCAATTGCGCAACAGATAACAAATAAGATACAACATAAGTGTGCGCGGATTTAGTATTTATCTTGATTGCATTCGTTTTATGATTTTTTTAGTGTTTTAAAAGCACTATTTCAAAATATTTGTTTGGTTTCGTCTTTGTTTCTAGATTTGCGCGCAGTCTACTTTTCATCCACGTGGTGGCATTTGCCCTCACAAGCAAACAAAATGCTCTGTGGATGAAATTAAAATCGAAATTTGTTTTAAGTTTCTGTATTATTGAGCTTTAATTTGATTTGATAATTTAGAGGAATTTGATAAATAAATTGAGCTTAATGGATGTCGGAAAACATTACATAATTCTGTACACCAATAAAAGATAAGAGTTTTGATTGATTTTATAATTGTTGTATTTTAAACCATAAAATACAATGATTGAATTGTAAAAGTATACATTTTACATTGACGTTCAATTCAATAACATTTTATATTTCTTAAGTTCAAAATAATAGTTATAAACATAAATTAAATGAACAACAGGAAAATTACGGTGTACAGTTTATTCAATGAGAGCCTAGCACCACGATAACCGAATTAAATAAGTTCAAAAACCGCTTTTCGTTTTACTTAAGAAGACAACTAAAGAAATTACTTAAGAAGACAGGGAAGACAGTTCCTTGTAAAAAAAGATTTCGTTGAGAAAAAATTCTTTTTTCTCTTTAGAATTTTCCCAGAGATAAAAGGTTTTCAATCAATGAAAGAAATGATCCGCTCCACGATGCCAAAAAGAAAATGTTTAATTGTGGAAAAATTGTCGGAAATTGTCGGAATTGTCGGAAATTGTCGGAATGATAAAAGTTTGGTGTAAACATAAACGATGTGTAATCCGTTTTGAGTAAGTGGGTGACTAATTAGAGAAACAAAGTTTTGAAAAATGATCAATTCGATATACAACTGAATTTAAAAAATGATGCATCTTCCCTTACTTGATGGGAAAAGACTAAATATATGTTCTAAAAAAAGCACAACGTTTTTCTGAAACTCTTTTCGGAAAAAGTTTCCCGAACTATCTTTATATATTTCATTTGAATTCATTTCTATTGAACAATTAACCAGTTATTAATCAATAAGAAGTATAAATAGCTAAAGACATTAGCTATAGTTTTTTTAAAACATTGCTGTCGAATGCCAACATAAAAGTATAATTTATTTAAGAAATTAATTTTTTTTATCAAAGAAAGTTTTTCTTTTAGATTAAGAAAATTAATTTTTCACTTATTTATCCGACAGCTTCATTTTTTCACCAAATTGAGATAAATAAATTTTCAACTGTTAATTCCTTTCTTTTAAATGTGTAAAAAAATTTTATTATATCTTAGTAAAAAATCAATAAAACAACGTTTTTTTAATATTTTATTTTAAATCGTCTTGTTGTGTTGTGACTTATGGCACTTTACAAGCCGAGTGAGCGTCTCTTATTTTGTCAGTAGCGCCAACTAGGGCCAAGAGTACGACTCAGCTACTTCATGCGTCACATTCGCTTGCACAACTCCTTTGTACAGGGGGCACATTCACACACCTCACAGATAGAACACAGAGGAAGAACAACCATGCCCGAACCGGGACTCGAACCCGGCACACCCAGATAACGAGGAAGACGCGCTACCCCTATGCCAGGACGCCGGCTAAATCGTCTTAAAAATATTAATAAATTTGCTTTGAAAATTCTGTTTATATATATCAAATATTTTCATACCACTGGGGGTACTGGATCAGGGGTGTTCGTTCTCTGATTTAGGTCTAAATTACGATCTGTGGTTGAGTGAATGAAATGCGTGAATGAAGTCCGCCCCATAAAAAGGGTTGTGACGTGTGTGTAGCTAAGTCGGTCTCTTGGCACTAGATGGCGCTACTATAAAAAAGAAGAGACGCTCCCCCACCGGCTTAAAATCGCTGTCTTCGTAACAGTGGGCTTGTCCATGGCAAGTGCCATAAGAAACAACAACAACAAAAAAATATTTTTATAAAATCTTGCAAAATTAATTTAATACAAATAATTTCGAATTCTTTTATAAATACGAGTAATTGAAGCTTCCATGTTTTGGGAAAATTATTTTTAAACAAATATCAAATGTCTCAATTAATTGAAAAATTGGGATTTAACTACAATACTACCTATTTCGGTTTCCAAAATTTCACGAAAAAAAAAAACTAAAGTTTTCAATACCAGTAATGGATATTTCTAACTTTTTTTCACACTCGAAAAGCATG
This sequence comes from Argiope aurantia, assembly GCA_026543865.1. Taxonomy (NCBI): domain Eukaryota; kingdom Metazoa; phylum Arthropoda; class Arachnida; order Araneae; family Araneidae; genus Argiope; species Argiope aurantia. The sequence goes on from JAPMOR010081965.1 coordinate 974,680, forward strand.
CAGTCTCATATTAATGCCAGATATTTAAAAAATTACAATTAATAGGTACTGCTTGTGAAAAATGCAACTTTTTTAGCTATTGCAAAATATAGAAGATTTAAATGGATGGAGCTGTTAATTAAAGCTGCATTCGCCGCTTAATAAAGTTCTGCGGAAATTTCCTTCATTTTCTGATAACCTGCGCTGACTACTGCATGGACGCTGAATTGCTGCTACCAATGTACGAAATTAAATATTTTCCGAAAATTTGTTCTTTTTGCTAATATGTGATTTCACCATCAACATTGGGTTAATTAGGTTTTGATTAATATCAATGTAAGCATGGGGAAAGAAAAAGAAATCATTTTTAGCAGTCAATGCTTTTTTATTATAGCAAAGGTTAGAAATATTTTTAAAACAATAAAAATATATGTGATATTTGCAGGGACAATCCTGCAAATAAAGGAACAGCGCAACAATGGATTGGAAAAGTGAAACCCGGGGAATTTCACATTTAAAATTGACAATGCCGATACATAGAACACCCGCATGTGATGACTACCTAATTAAAGCACATCATAAATAATGAATATATTATCACTTTTGAAATAGCAAAGAAACTTAAAGGATTGAATCCCTGCCGTTTATGAATATTTGGCTTCGGTAATTTCCTTGATGTTTGAAGTACCCCACAAAATTAGAAAGAAATTTTTTTATTAGACTATTTTCATGTACGATTTATTTCTCAAACACATATAGACGATTCATTTAATAAATGGGTAATAAAGGGCATAAAGCATTGTCATGAAGTGAGACGTCATCAATCATCTCTATGGCCAATATCGTTCCCCAAAAGTTAAGCTTTGTTGCTTGAAAGAGAGTTAATACTATTAACTGTTGCTTCCTAATCAAATATTTAATTCGATTTAATATGGTAGTTATCTGAACGATTCGAAACAAGTCATTGATCAGAAAGGTCATTGTAAAGACGTCTTCTTTCATTTAGTAGATCATAAATATTTTCTCTTCCAGTAGCTTTTGTAGAACACATGTGCCACCTAGCGGAAATTACTACAGCTTGAATGGAATGTCCCCGCCCTTTATAAGTCTTGATTCGACAAAGGATTATAAAGAGCGGAGACATTATAAAGTGGCGACAAGATATTATAAATATTGGGGACAACTTCAAACCATTTCCACTAAAATTTCAATATTGGAGGGGGGGGGGATTGACTTCCTTAGAGTCTTGAGCAGATTACAGAGTTTCTATAAATTTGGGATTTTAAATCTACTGAAAAGATAGCAAATTAGTATGGAATAAAATAGTGAATATATTATTGAATATCTTACTATTTGCACAAAAGAAAATTTTTTTTCAATTTATCCCAAAAATTAACAGACTTTTCAACAATTCAATAAGAAAAGTACTTAACTTTAATAATTAATTTCCCCAATTCATACTACAAATACAAATAATAATTATGCCTTTTATGTATGATATACATAAAATGCATTAGCTGTTTTTTATTTTATTTTTTATGTATGATGTACATAAGACTATCATTTAAGAAAGTTGTTAAAGTATTTTATTATATTTTGTCATTATCAAAATTAGCCGATATCATTAATAATTCATTAACTGATAGCATCGTCTTTAGGATTTTAATCCGTACACAATTCTTCACTTTGATTTAGTGCATGTTAAGGGATTAAAACAGATAACTTTGAATACTTGGGAACATCGTTTGAAGAACATTCATCACTTAGAAAATGAACCAGTTTCTCTAGAATGTCTTAGCATGATAATGTTCTTTAAAGTAAGACATTGAAAATGCCTGGAGATGGTTATCTTTTAATTTAAAAAGTGTGCTAAACAAAGCTGTGAAGGACAAAGAGGGCAAGGGAAATAAAAACTCAAAGCATAATTTCTGAACCTATGACCATAAATGCAGAATGTATTCCATTATTTTATATTCTAAAAAAAAAATGGAAGAACAGCCAACATCGGTGTTTTTCCAAAAGTAATCTAAACCTGAATCTAACTTTGCGGTCGAAATAGTCAAAATATTTCCTGTTGAAATTTCATTTTGTGGTTCACGGTGACAAGCGCAACAAAAGGAGTATCGTAAAGTCAAGCAAAATGGTTCACACAATCTATGCAATGGAAGACAAGTTAATTTAGAATTATTTAAGCTGCACTTAACGAGTTTGTTTTTGTAATAAAATTTATTCACCAAAAATTGCACTAAATAAGATATTTAAGTGTAACAAGGCCATTCTTAATTCTATTAAAATTGTGATGGTTGAGATAAAGTTGAACAAGTGAAAAAAACATGTGGACATGAATATAATTTAACTCCTTCTAGTTTTTCAAATAAATGCTTGATGTCCTTTTGATATTTAGTCCTCAAGTTAATAAATTAAATTTAGTTATATTTTAATATCCTTTTTTGGAAACAATACGAGAGGTTTATTGATAAAGACTTTGTAACTTTGAACCATAGTCAGATGCTGAAGACGATATTAAGCTATCCTCCCACTTTCCAAACTGAAGGGAGTTCTCACTCTTCCGGAGGCTATAGCAATAGTGGCATGGTTATATTAGTCATGTCCTAATGACGAGTCATGCTCCTTAAGAAAAGCGTAGTATATGGACTGATGATGGTCTTACTGACTTTATCGGTTTACTTTTTCATCAAGTCTGTCATTCAAAGGAAGCGGATGACTTGGACTTTCTCTGAATCTTTGATTCTGCTTTCTCTGAATGACAGCTAGTAGTATTTGAAATAAGTTTCACTTTTGATTTTTCCTTCAGATTTAAACACCTTTATCTCACGCCTACTTTTCACTTAGAGAGGGGTGGGAATTAAATCAAACGCGATCGACCAGGAGACCACTAAGACATTTTGTGGTGACCTCCTTTACTAAGACCTAAGATGAGCCTACTAAAATAAACATACTTATGGAACATTGTATTCTCTTTGTCTTAGTTTTTCATCTTCAAAATAAAGTTTTAAAAGCACGTTGTTCAGAACCTAAGAATAACTTTTGGAATCTAATGGTCGTATCCTAATTTTCTTTAAAAATTGCATATCATTTAACATTGTTCTTTGGCACTACCTACCTGTGTGAATCTGCATTTTCAACGATGGATATAATTAAGACAACTTATCTTTCCCGTCTCACAGGCGATCATCTAGAATCCAGTGCAAGATTAGCACTTAGTAATTACATACCGAGATATTGGTGGAAAGTATGTAGCAGAAGTTTTCTATTAACTATAACTACGAGAATTAACTTTAGATAAAAATGATTTATTTTTTAATATATTTTGAATTTTCTGATATTAAATACGTCATTTGATATTATATTTATGACTATTATTATTATGTATGTAGTTATCTAGAGTAAGTGCATATTTCGTATTTATTATTAAGTTCTAATAAATATTATAGACGTACAATGTGAATCGCAACACCTTGAAAAAAATTAAAAGTAGCCCGCATCCTGAAAAAATTTCCCTACCCTTGTCTCAGACTATATATGTAATTGAATTTTTGAAATACTTGTTCTTCCTGCAACACTTCCACGAGAGATTTAATGTTAAAGTTAAAGCTGAAGTATTTGAACAGATTGATTATTTTCAAACTCACTGCAGTACATGTTTCAGTTGTTAAATTAATTGTCACATTATGTTCCAGGCGCATTAAACTAGTCAGCTTAAGTTAAAATGGCAAAATCCTTATCCAACTAAATGTAACTTCCTGGGTTGTCATCTTGATCTGAAATTAAATAAAATATTTTTTTTAGTTTGATTGCTCAATCGCACTGTCCATGGCCGAACAACTTTTCAAAACAAAAGGTTCTTGAAGAAGGTAAAATAAAGGTCAACTTCGGTTTAGACGATCAATTACGATGCAGCATAATTGCATTATTCTTTTTTGACAAGTATGGCAGAAATAATTGCATTATTCTTTTTTGACAAGTATGTAATGATCTTTATATACGGTATCAAAGAAAATCTTCGAAAGATATTTAAAAGGAATAAAATTTAATGAGATTCAAAGACGGATTTCAAGAAAATTAGGAGAAATTATTTTATCTTCCTAAACATTTATGGGCGAGTTACGATCATAAAACAAAAGAATGTAAAAGGCTTGAGAAATTGTGAAACTTTTAAATAATTGATATGTGTTGAATAAACTTTATTTGCAATAAAGTTAGTGATTACTTGTATGTTAAAAAAACAAGCAATTGAAATAGTTAATAGTTTAGTTCATCGGCTTTTGATATACAACTATCAAAAACGCATCCCGATCTTCTAAACTTTATAAAAGAAAATCTTCGAAGGAGATTTAAAAGGAATAGAATTTAATGAAATTCGAAGACGAATTTCTAGAAAGTTACGAGGAATTATTTAATCTTATCAAACTTTTACGGGCGTTTTATGATCATCAAACAAGAAAACGTAAAATGCTTGACAAATTGTCAAACTTTTAAATAATTGATATGTGTTGAATAAACTTTATTTACAATAAAGTTAGTGATTACTTATTATTAAAAAATAGGTAGATGAAGTTATAAATAAAGTCATCTGCTTTTAAGATCGGACAATTAAAAACGCATCTCATCAGTCTTCTAAAATGTATAAAAATGTCTTCGAAGGAAATTTTTTTAAATAAAATACAATGAAATTCGAAGTCAGTTTTTAGGATAAGATGCCAAAATTTATTTAATCTTACTAGACATTTATTGTTTTGCGATCATAAATAAAAGGAATGCTATATTTTTTGAAAGATTGCCTTAGTTTTAAATAATTTATAGGTGTTTGACAAATTACATATGTATGAAAGTTGATGATTACTTATACATTTGAAAATATGCCGCAGTAATCTTTATAAAAGTTATCGGCTTTCAAAATCGATTTATCAAAAGCATCTCTAATCGATATTTCCAAATGGTATAATAGAAAGTCTGGGAAAAGATCTGAAAGAAATAAAATGTAATGAGATTTTTAAAAAATTAACAGGATTTAACATGAAAGAGAGATTTGCGATCAATAAATAAAGATTACGCTATATTTTTTATCAAATAGCTGAAATTTTAAAAAATTAAATCATCTTAAATTAAAAGTAAAATTATCGATTACTCATATTTTTACTTTCTTGTAAGCGTAGTGTTAAGAAAGTATAGTAATCCTCTAAAGTTTCGAAGTCGAAATTTTGACGATTCTCCACGTTTTAGACCTCCCAAATTTCGAAAAGCACAGATTTTTTCAGAAAATGTCCTTCTGTCTGTCTGTGACAAAGATAACATAAAAGCGTTTTGAGCTAGATGATTGAAATTTGGTATACGGTCTTAAAATCAAATCTGCAGACTTCCGTAAAATTTTGTGTAAAATCTATTCAGAAGTCCGGCTGTTCGAATATAAGTTAACACGATAATTACAAAACGAAAAAAGCTGTATAGATACAGAACTATATCGGGGGGAGGGGGTTAAAACGCGTATATTAGTAAAATTCTCGCGGTTGAATTACAATATTCTCTCATTGTATGCTTCATATATCAAAATTTAAGAATTCAACAGCAGATTGCTGTAACAAATATGAGAAGCAATTTGGCAAGAAATATTTCTGTAAAACTGTGAATAAATACAATCGTAAAAATGTATTTTCTTAGCTATCAAATTCTTTCAATTATACATTCCAAACACAAAACAGAAGCACAGTTATTCTTCCTTTTAAGAAAAAAAAAATCCTAACAATAGTAGGGATTGTAGATTTACCACAACCTTTCAAGCCCATATTTAAGACAGTAGGTACAGTTTAGCGATTTGTTCATTTCCTATTTCCTCATCAACAGAAAAAGATGGGAAGCAACTAAAGCAAAACAGAAAACATATATTTAAATAACTCACAATCTCTCTCTATACAAATGCGTTAACTTTTTCTTTTTCCATTTTACGCGCCTAGAAGTTATCATAATATTCTATCTTTACAGGCGTGGTGAGCAAGAAAAACGTTACTTCGTCAATAGATTTTCGGCAAAATAAGGCCACGCGTTCTTTCTTTATTATTACAACTGTAACACACTCGTTTGTTTTCCCTCGAAAAATGAACTCCATGACGGGTTTCTCATATTTATATCGAGAACTTTCATTTTTTCACGTGGAACCCAGGAAGGAAAGGGAAGGCTTAAACTCGTTTTGTGTAGATACTGAACGTGTGTAAAGTTTAGTTGTCGGCGGTGGCTTACGGTTTCATACGGAGGTTACTTACGGAGAAGGAAATATTTGTAACAAAAGGTGTTAATTGTTCTTTGAAAGATTCAGTCAAACAAAGCGTGTTTGTTGCTTCCTGAAAAGAAGAAGAAAAATGTATGTTTCCTATTTTAGATGTACCACTTGTTACGACCTCGTATACGAAGAGAAAGTATTGCACCCTTTAGAAAAAATCAAACTGTAGTTTGCTGAATTCTTCACATTTCAGATTTCAAAGGAATTCCAAAAAAATTTTTGTATTATGTCTTTGTGTCTTTCCCGCGGAGGGAGGGGCACCTCAAAAATGAGGATGAGAAGCTTCCGGTAAGGTGATTAGTTCTCGCCATCCTGGAGGATACAGAAATGGTGAAGGTCGGCTACCTCCTATCGATGATGGGGGGTACTTCCCACGGAAATTATTGTACCATGGTTGTATCGAAAAGGGTTGTACCAAAGGTTGGACAACCACCAGTGATGATGATTTGTTTTCTCCACCCTGGTGGATACAGAAATGGTGGGAATCGGCTATCTCCTATCCATGACGACTTGCTTCCCACGAGAAGGGTTGTACCGAGAAGAGCTGTACCAAAAGTTGAACTACTATTGCTAAAGATTACTATCCACTATCCATGACAGCATGTGCTTCCCACGAGAAGAATTGTACTATGGTTGTTACCATAGGTTGAACAACCACCAATGATAGTTGTTTGTTCTATCCTCCCTGGTGGGTAGATAAAAAAGGGGTCAGCTATCTCCTACGGATGACTAAACTTGCTTCCCACTGGAAGGGTTGTACCGTGACCGGTGATGGCCCTTAGGACTCAACCACAGTTTCTGCCAGAGTTACTGTCGCGGAGGTCTGATAAAGCAGATTTAATCAGAATGCCTTGATTTAGGCGAGGCAGAGCACCCAGTGTAGTTATGTTTCTGTGTCTGTGAATACTATAACGTAAACTGCTTTCAGCCAGATAAATGAAATTTGATAAATGAATTTTACGCCAAATTGTCATATCTGTCAAAGTTTGAACGAAATAACATTCTTTTCATCCAGATCTTCGATTATTAGTGAAAACAATAACAACAAAGCATAGAGCAAGATGGATAACATACGATACACGGATTTAACATCTTAAAAGCGCAGATTTGTATCAATTCAAATTTTGAACTTAATCCGTCATCGGGCGGATGATCTGGATATTCGCAAGAATGTAAACACGATTATTCAAAATACCACTATTTAGATTAATGAAATTCGTATGTGATCTTTTTACTAAAATTATAAAACAGAATCAAATTTTGATTCTAATTAGGGGGGGGGACCGATTCAAAAAAAATTTGTAATCGTTCAAAAAGTATATTCGATTTTCTTTACTATATTACAAAGCATAATGTTCTCATAAGTGAACTTTTTGTACGCACGACTTTAGGACCCTAGTCTTGTGTGGGCGGGGTCACCTTTATTAGAGAGCATACGAGAAAATTTCAGGGAGACCATGCATTATTATTTATAAATGTAGTGAAACATTTTCAATACATCACTCTTTATTACGTCTATCCCATTTATGCGCAAATTCTCCTTAATTCAGACTCATTTTTTAATTATTTCAAAATTTAAAAAATATTTTGTAACGTCACAGACGTTTTTTTATAATGTCATAAATATTGCTTTGCCTAAAATTATTTAAGAATTTTTGCGTATAAAATTTTATCCACAATAATTTAATTATAATACAGGCATTAAAAGTCATAATAATACAAACAAACAAAATTTTAATTCGAGATAAAATTAAAATTTGAGAAGTTAGAAGGAATAGTCCAAGAAATTTTAGTTAGATTAAAATTTAAATAAAGTAATTATTCTTACTTAAGAGTACTTTAAAGTAATTACTCAATTAGAGTACTTTAGTACTTAATTAATTACTCTAAAGAGGAAAAAACTTGAACTATTAAAATACGATATTCATTTTAATTTCTCTCAATAATAACAGACGATCTAGAAAAGAAACAAAACTATATATCCCAAAAAATATAATATCATATTGTGTTCAGAGGAAAAAAATCGGGAAAAAAAAAACGATTTTTTAACTGATAAATAAGAAAGGTTTTTTTTTTAAATCGTATTTATCTTTTTGTGTTATTTTCAGTTATTCAAAAACAAAATGTTTAAAATTTTAAAGAGTTTAAAATTTATTATTATCAAGAATTTTATTAAGATTATCACGGAACAGCATTAAAAAAAGTATTTTAAACTTTCTCTCACTTATAGAGCAAAGTATGTTTGATGCCGAATGGATTCAACATATCTAAAACACTTCCATCATTTTACTATCAAAATTATATTTCTATAATTACATTGTGTTAAAAATAACTAATTTTTTTTTTCACTCCACAAAAACGATTTTTTTTCTTTGAAAATTATATTCTCTAGTATATACAGAACTTTTATCGAGATACAAAAAGAATATGTATGAAACAACAGATCTTTGACAGTATTTTCACTAATATTAGACCTACATTACACAATGATATCTATTGGCATTGCTTACAATTTTAACATTTTGTAAAATTTATTTCAAATAAATTAATAATTTATTATTTGCAACCTACTTTTTTGGCCTAATAAAATAAAAAAGTGGTGTAGTGTATTATTTACCTAATAAACAGCATAGAAATATTCTAATATAGAAAATTCATTCAACTATAACTGATTTAATTATCTATTTCAATTGATTATTGATCAATAAACTCATTCTAATGCTATTAGATTCTAAAATACTATCTTATTACTTTAATTTTCAAAAATTTTGAAATTTAAATAAAGAGATCTACAGAAATATATTTTTAATTTGTCTTGAGCAACATTATGAGTTTTTTAAATAATGAAATTGTAAGCCATTATTTCAGTAAAGTTAACAGTGTTAATTTTTTCAAAAGTGTTTATCAAACGTTTGATCGAATTCTAAAGATGCTTTCTAACAATAAAAACAATTGACAATGTGCCATTAGAAATTATCAGATCGCAAATAGTCTTTATTTAAATAAAATAAATTAGATTAATTTTTGTCTAAATATTTATATTTCAATTTTTGCTAATTAATCATATATTATGTTCCGGTAAAAACTAGCTTGTTACTTCGTCACTTAAAATCAAAGAAAAAAATCAACTGTTTGGTGGACATTTTTATACTAGAATCAATTTGCAAACGATAATATTTCTTAAATAAATATTTTTATTTCTATGCGATCTCTTTATGTATAGATTAAATACGTAAAGGTACAGTCTTCTTGGATTAAAATAATGCCTTTAAAAGATTTTTAAAAGCATCAAATCTTTAACAAAAGAAATAAATGGTACGGTTTCCATTTATTCGATTTAAAATATTTACGGAGAATAGTTTATTCAAATTTAATTGAACATATTAAAGGTTTAATACTTAAAGTATAGGATTCGGCAACAAAACCGATGGCACTTACTATTTAAGAACTTCGGGAAAAAAAATCCATAAAAGTAGCGAAGCCTCCTTGGTTGGATCTTCAAACCACGATCGCGGACATGTGTGTTATGTTTTTCAATTTTCTTTCATAGACCAGAAAATGGCTTTTCCTGAAAACATTATCTATGTCAAGGCTATCAATCTGTCTCGATTTATGACGATAAAAATTTGGGCATCCTTTTCCCGATAAGTTCTAGATATTCCCTTTTACCCCTCCCGGCTAAGACGCAAGCAGCGTAATCGCACCAAAAATAGGATATATTGCGTCTGAGACAAAAGAGGAACACAACATTTCATATGCCACCGAGCAGAGAAATTACAATTTCGAAATTGCCTCCATCGAATCTTCAAGTAGGCTTAGCTGTCGCCTGCAGGATAACCCTGCCCTTCATATTTGTGGCATCTCGTATTAAATCTCGATCGAAAGTAGAACGACTTTTTCAAACTGACAGACCATTTCTTTTAATTTTCATCTGTGTTCTTGTTCTTTACCCTCCGATGTATGTGTCCACAGACGAGCGAAGAGTTCAAAATCGTTTGATTATTCGAATGTTGTTCTTCTTTCGTTCAGAAATCTAATTGGGCTCGCTCCAGTTGGTTTAGCCGCTGATAATAAAAACAGAACAAGTTTGATTTTTCATGTGGCTATTTTTCTTGCTATTACAAATTTTAGTAGGAATTAACGTGGGAGAAATGAATTATGGCTTTGTCTGAAGCAAATAATTCGTCTTAAGTGAATGTAATATCGGAATTTTCTTCTTCTGTAGACTATTAGAATCTAGCTTCAGACAAAATGTAGAACAGAATAAAAAATAAAAACAATCCGATAAGAATTTTCTATCTAATTTTTTCAAATCCGTGGATTCCGTATGTTTCACTAAAACAGACATGGATTATACAAAGAAACCAAAACTTTGTTACCAACCAAAATGGGTTTTTTTTGTTTTGTTTCCGAGTTTGAGAAATTGAGAAAGGGGAAAAACATTGCTATAAATCTATTCATTTCACAAAGCAAAGAGATTTTAAAATATTTAATCAAACTATGTTGCACAAATCAATGACCCATTTAATAGTTGCTTGAAAATAATATCATATAATTTAAAATTCATTCTTTCGACATAATATCTTAAGAGTATTTTCGAATACGACAAAAAAAATTATTAAAGAGAAATAGCTTATATATCAAATTGTTTGTATTTCTGAAGTTATTAAAAACTATCTAAAAATTAGATAGTCTATATTTTTTTTAATTTGATTATTTTTAAATATTTTTTTCTTTTTATGCGCATGGATTAATAAATAAAATATGATTAATATCTTATGAGTTAATTCGGTAAATTATCTTATCTTAAATGAAATGCAGTTTTAAAATTAGTTCGAAGATTCAAGTTAAAATAAATATAACTACTTAGTTTTAAAGAATTTAACACATTAATTTAAAAAAGAATACAAGATTTTTAATAAAGTAAAAATATAGCTTAGCCGCATAATATCATTTTGAAAAGTTAATTGCTTAGTTCCTCATTTTGTTTTCAGAATAATTGTGAGGTTTGAAAGAAATTACATTCTTGCTGTGGCATCAATTAATTCAGAACGATAAAATTTCAAAATGATTATGCATTTAAGCTTTTTTTTAATATAAAATTTTCTAATATGAATTATTTAACTATAATATTTTTTATATTTAGTATTTATAAAATTTAGCATAATTTTTTTAATTATTATAATTTAGTAATTAGGATAATATATATAATATTTATTTAATTATAATATATAATATTTTCTATAAATTATTTAAATTTTATTATTATTATAAAATATAAATTATTATAACTTTTGATTTATGAAATAATGTAAATCCATACATCATAATAAATTTTAAAGAATAATGAAATAATTTTTATTCCATTTCATAATTCAAGTAAGGAAAAATGTATTTCAAAACGTAACGTAATTTCGAAATTTTATTCATTACAACAGGAAATAAGCGAAAAAAAATCTATCACAGAATTCCATTTTTATAAATATATAACAAATTGAATTAAAAAAAATAAGCAAGAAAATATTACTTAGATAACAGAATTCTTGTTTCCATTATTAACATATTTATTCGGGCATTCTCTGTACACGATCAGTAGCATAATTGTTAGAGAATTTTTTTTGTCCAACTTGCAGTTCAGAAATAGCTTAAAACTCGAAAAAAACCTCATTAATAATATGTCTTTAATACACAAAAAGTGAAAAATTAGCAATGAAAATGAAAATACTGAATGAAAACACGGTACGAAAAGGAAGTCCGTTTTCTTTCGGCTTTTTTTTTTAATATTTATATTTTCAAAAATTTAATGTTCTTTTAAAAACACAGTAGTGGTACTTGTCAGTAATTAAGGAAGTCCATGTGATTTTTTATTATTTAAATGAGAGCTATTATTGAAAAGTATTTCATGCACTTTAAAGCATTAATTATTATTGAAAATCTCATTTATTTTTAAACATAGTTAAATAAAGTTGTTAATTCATTTTATTCTTTTCCTACTATTAGTTCACACTCTCCATATATATATTTATATATCTTTTCCAAATTTTCAATCGTTAATAAAATACTTTTTATTCATCCACTCAAGTTCAAATACATTTTTTTAAACTTGTAGTGGATGAGACTTGATGTTAATACAGTTTTTCAAATATTAATTCATTAATTAAATATAATTAATAATTATTTTATAAAAAGTAATTAAAATTTAAAAAAATTTGTGGATCTAAGTAGGAATTTTTAAATTTTTTTATATATTACTTGTAATTACTTGAAAATGTAAAGAGATCTGCTATGACAACAGATATTCCAAAGTTCTCGTATACTGACTGATGTTTCTTACAGTGTTTATGTCAGCATTTTTCAGTTGTTTTTTTTTCCTCAAACTATAGAAGGGCATTCCTAATCAACAAAACTCGACAGAGAGAAAAAATAATTAAACCCCTTGCTTTATGTTTAAAAATTTTCCGCCAAAACTAGAATTTAAAATTTTCCGCCAAAAGAGCTTTTAAATACTAGTTTAAGCAGTTTTACCCAGCAACCGAAACGAATACAACAATTTCACCACTGTTAAATGTAAACTGGTATGATTTTGGTTTTTGGTTTTTATTATCTTCGACTAAATGCGAATCAAAATAAAAAGTGTTCTAAAATACTAAAAATACACGTTTTGAGTACGAGTTTAAATTAATAATTGAAATACGTGAAAGGTATTAAAATTCAAAGTCGTATGCACATTCTGAACTATAACAGTAACTATATCTTTATGCAGTTAAGAAATTACGAGTCCGTTGATTCGGTCATTCACAGAATGCAAACATCGGAATGAATTCAAACAAGGTATATGAAAGTAAATGGAATTGACCTCTCTTAGTGCTTTTTTTTATAAATCAAAAAGAATTTTTATGACAGGTTTTATGATCATTTCCTCCTTATCTCTTCATTACTTTTCTAATCAGTAGGAGTGGCCCCTCCAAAACTTTCTCGAATACACTTTAATAAGGGTGTTATCCCGCAGAACGCCTCGCATAGCCTTGGAATACAATAATTACAAAAAATCAACCTTTGGGGTGAGTTTAGTTTAGTTTACTTATATTAACATCCCGTTTGGAGCAACACTTGGGTTATTTTGGGACGGACCTCGTAATTTTGAACCGCGGTCAGATGACGAGGACGACACCTGAGCTGGCCCCTCCCTCTCCACATCACACCACACCAACGGGAGGACGTTTGGTCAGGACAGATTTAACGTGCAACAGACACCCTTACACGAAGGTTCTTCGGTGGAATCGGGTCTTGAACCTGAAACCCTCCGGTTCCGAAGCCGAGACCTTGCCACCATGCCACCGCGGCCCATCTTTGGGGTGAATTTAGCATTTTTATTGAATAGATCGTGCCAACTTGGGAGAGTAAGTAGCGACTTTTCAAGCGACCGAAACTGAAATTTGACATAGAACCACACAAAATCGCATGCCAAATTTCATGCATTTAAGTCCTTGCTTTTTTGAGTTATCGCGTTTACATGCTTCTAAAAGTACAAATCGATAGATGCTCAACCCCTTGTCGGACATATACAAGTATCGATAACATAAATACTAAATCTGCGTACTGAATTTTATTCCACTAGTTCTCTACGTTTTGTAATTAATGTGTGTTAACTTATGATTCGAAGATTCAGATCGATTTCCTTTGAGTAGATTTTGCTGAAAATTTGATTGAAATCTATAGATTTGATATAAAGATCGCGTACCAAATTTCATCCGTCTAGCTCAAAGAATTTTCGTGTTATCTTTGTTACAGGCTGACATTTTCTATAAACGTATTTTTGAGTTATCATATTTATATAAGAGAATATAAGGGAATTAAAGCACTTTCGGCATGTTTTATTTTATTGGAATTTATTTTAAAACTCGGAAATAAACTGTATAAATTGAATTGTTATTTTATCTCTCTTTAATTATATAAATTTATTAATGTATTTACTTTAACGTGAATGAAGTATAGAGAAAGTATTATTACCGTTACTAATCGGACATTTTCCAAAAAAAAAAAAATGCGTTTTTTGAACTCTGGGAGGTCTACAACGTTGAGATTCTTCAAAATATAGAGTTCGAATTTTTTGAAGATTACAATACTTTTTCTATACAATGTTTATGAGAAAGTAAAAAATGAACAAATGTTTCATAATCTTTACTCGATAATTTAGGAGTATATTACCACACAAGAAACATTTCTACATCGCTATATAATTCAAATTAGTTTTTCAAATGTATCCATTTTAATCCTTAATTTTAAATTTTAGTAAATTAAAAAAATATTTTTATTATATTTTACGACAATACTTCTTATTATTTTATTACTGTATTTATATAATTAAATACTTTTTTCTGTAAATAATTTATCGTACAATCTATGTAGTTTGCAAAGATGTTTCGGGTAGACAATCCCAAATGATTTTATTATTATTATGCATTTTTTTTTCATTGTATGGTGGAATGATAATCATTATGATCCATGCAGTGGAAGTAAGAGGACTTATGTTTTCCGTAGCATTTCTTTAATGATCACATTTCACACAAAACAAACACAAGGCACTAATGCCCGCACCTCAATAGAACAGCATCTCATCTTCTTATTTACAAGCGCAATGCACTATGGGATGCGTACCTAATCAGGCATCGCCTATTGACCAAAAGAGAAGATAGAGTAATGCAACTGCTACAGTTGTATAGTTTAATCATAAAATGCACGTAGTTTTAGTGTTTCATCCTTTAGGTCTTCATTAAATACAAACGACGTTTATGATTGTGGTTTTGAACCAAAAGCAAATTTCACTCGATATTAAAAGCATTGTCTTGTATTTAAGAATTTTCTATGAACTGCATTGTAAAATTCAACATATAGAGGGAAAATAGTAAAGTATTAAGTTTGCGAGAAGCAATTAGAGCGTAAACCACTTCTCAAAATTATTTGGTAGAATGCTGGATTCTCATTTTTTTAACGGGATTGAAATTTTAATTCTAATTTTTACTCAAAATAGAAGAGTTTTATACAATTCCTATTTTTAACCATACCAAGCATTAAGTGACATGCAGTATCAAAGAAGATTTAGTTGAGCGTTTATTTCTAAAAAATAAGATGAATATCATCTGATTCATTCCAAAATAAATTTTGTAACATCCTCAAAGAAGCAGAATATTGCAAAAACATCATTCTTCATTGTATTTCTGATTAAAAAATATCTCACTTACTTTCCTCAGACAGGCTTTCTTTAAAACAATATCACAGAATCCAATTTTAGTTTAAATAAATTATAAAATGGGAAATATATACAAACAAAACTAATCATCGTTTACACGCACAGTTAAACTCAAAAATTTTTTTTACATATATATATGTTAAATAGATCTTGCTCTTTCTGGGAAATATATTAAGGAAATTCCAATCTCTAATTTTAAAATATTGTATTATGATAATGTGACAGGCTCGATTCATGTGCTTTTATATTTATTATTTTTTATATTATTATTATTGTTGTTATTATTTATATTTCTAGATATTGTTATTTTCAAAATTTACTTTTAATTGTAT
Organism: Argiope aurantia; assembly: GCA_026543865.1. Taxonomy (NCBI): domain Eukaryota; kingdom Metazoa; phylum Arthropoda; class Arachnida; order Araneae; family Araneidae; genus Argiope; species Argiope aurantia. The sequence continues at coordinate 990,536 of JAPMOR010081965.1, forward strand.
AAAAACGATAACTCATTAAAAAAATAATTACATAAATGCATTAATTAAAAGTACTATCATAAAACATAGTAAAAATATTGTTACAAATTTACTAAAGTTTAAGATAAGGATTGAAAATAATATCATCGAAAAAATAAATTTCAATTTTATACACATGTATAAATGGTTTTTTTTATGATAAAGCGAATAATCCGACTCCGAAATAATCGAGGAATGATAATAAGATTTGTTCACTTTTTAATATAATTTTAAGAAAATCTTTCTTGATAAACTCTTGTTATCAAGTCGTAATTATGCACCGAATTAATAATTCTGAGTCTAGCTGCCTGCTGTGCTTAGTTTGTACAGATCATCAAACTGTGCAGTCCCTGTACAGGCATGGACGATCTTTGCATTCTGCATTGGGATGGCAATGTACAGATAGTATCCAATCTTAGCATTATAATTTTAATATAAATCCTTACTTGACGATTGTTGCCATGTGTGAAAAAATACATTCTTCACTCACTTTAAGCTAAAAAAAAGGAATCTTTGCTGTGTTTAAAATAATTCATAAGATGGTAGAGATTATTTCTTCTTTCTTTATATAAAATGACATTTTTGGAATAAACTTAAATTAATTTTTCCCAATGAAGCATAATTTGTACAAGGGGGAAGATTGATAATAAAGGGACGCGTCTGTTTATATCGCGAAACAAGAGCAAAATGAAAGTAATTTTTCCCTGAGTAATTTTACTCTTTTAGTAATTTATTTGATAAGTGTAGGCTTAGGAAAAGGAATTTTAAGCATCTTTGAAACAAATACGACGGTGTTAGGGATTTTTATCTCTTCACTCGGAGTATAGGGAATGCGTATCATCCTTTTTTTTAGAGTGTGTTTTAGAAATGAATAAAAAAAAGTGGCATTTGGATCAGGAAATAAAATAAAATTTTATAATAAGGTCCTAATTACATACAGCTTCATTAATTAGCGATGCATTGAATTAAGTGCAGCCATAAAAACGTTTATTGAAGCAATATGAAGCGTTCATATAGCGATATTTTTTGCATTTGACTATTCCCGCTTAGCAATATGTAAAGGCGATTTTTGTGCCATGTACCTTAAGGTTACACATATATACTAGCCGACTTTGCCGACTAGTTTCTTCGCTGAAATTATTAATTATTTAAGCTATTAAATGATTAATATGGAATGAATTAAAAAAACCTTTTGCTTTATTATTTGAAAATCATAAACTCAATTGAATCAATTTACTTCAAATTAAAAGTGTATATATTATGAAAAACAGAAATAAAAATTCTAATACAGTGTTAACGAATGGCAAAAACACGCAACTATTGTTTCGATGGATTGAGCTTTAATTCCTTTATAGCATTTAAAAACATTGTCACAGATACTGTATCAAATTGAAATATTATTAAAATATTATTAAAAATAAGAGAAAAATCTTTTGGAAAGAAAATTGATATCATTCAAAAGGAATTTTTTTTAATCTTAAGATAATTTTACGTTAAACGTTTTGGACGTTAATTTCCATAAGCAAACCAAAACGATTATTCATCCAGCAACGTTTAAGTCTAATTTTGCACCCGATTAAACGTTTTGTTTGAAGCTTATTTCTTGATTTCTTTTGTATCTTCTTTCCTATGATTGAATGTATCTTTCAGTAACATGGTGAATCCTCTCCAGAACATTTTTAATAATATTTTACAGTTCCATTTATTAGCTAATGGAAGTGTTGAATTCAATGCAGCTGTAAAAACCTCAACGGACCAGTTTGAAATTCATATGATGATTTGCTTACATTTAATTGATACCTTTCCGCAATCAAAAATAAGAGCGATTCAATGCCATGTAATTTAGCGTTATAAAGAGAGAGAGAGAGATTCTTCTATTTCATTCTTTGCCTAAAAATGCATAATCATTCTATAAAATACTTTTCACACACTGCCGGTAACATACAGATCAAAGAAAAAAATATTTTTCCCTTAGAAAAGACTTGGGGGTTCTTTATAAATAAAATTATATTAATTCTTAATTTTTTAAAACTTTATTTACATCTAAATGTCAGATTTGAAAGACCAGTTTTGATGAATTTAAACTTTCATAGAGTCAATCATACAAAATAGTCCTCACTTAAATACGACAGACAGGAAAAAAATATAAGGCTCTCAACAAAACACAAAATATTACTTTCGTTTTCAAAAAATGTAAAAAAATTATGCATGCTGTTCCAAAAGTCTATTATTCAAAACACTTGCAAATCAGACTTTGAATCAATAGACTTCCGAGCGTTCTAATTCTTAAATAGTTTCCTGTTTCAAATCGGGTCCATTTCGTTTTGAAAAATGCTTGAAAAGATGACAGAAGATGAAGAAAGAAATTCTTCTCTTTGTTCAAAGCGCTGATGATGCAGGATTAGGTCAGAAAAAGGAAAACTAAAGTTTTTTTTTCTTTTTTTCTACAGCCCTAAGCAATACAGTAAAACTTCAACATCCGGTCATAGAGCAAATGCCAATGACACAAAGTCCAATGCAATAATTGTTAGTTACCTATTTGTACGGAATTTTATTTTCTGGTGCCTATCTTTATAAATTCTTTACCCTCCGTTTCATATGTCGAAGTGTGTTTTAAGGAATAACCTTTTATTAACTTCAAGTAAATGTTTAATGGAAAAATGTGGATCTTGAAAAAAAAAAATATTACTCTTTCACTCTAGTCCGGTTATTTCTTTTCCCCCCTACTTTTGCGTGAAAAGAACTTTCTAGTTGAATGCAATACCAAATAAATAAATACAAATTTAATTATATTATATAAAAATAAAATATCTTGAATCTAAATGTAATGTAATAAACGTGTTTTAAGAAGTCATTATGGTTTTATAGAAAAACTAATCGCTTTTGATGACCAGCTGATTCGTCGGGATTAATGGCTGGTAAAAATGTCAGTTATTCTCGTAGTATCTTCTTCAGCAAAATATGCATAAATTTCAAATTTTTATAAGCTTGTAACACATGGTATTTAAAAAAAATTTACACTATTTGTTTCAATGTGCTGCTAATCATTCCTCTAATTTTCTGTCGTTTCCCTTAAAATTTAAATTTTAATGTAGAAAACGGGCTAAATTTCAATTAAAACAAAACTTATTTGCTGAAGTTTAACACTTTTATTTAAAAATATAAAAACAGGAATTATAATCGTGCAACATTGGAATTTTATTTACACTACTGATTTTTTTTTAACTTAAGTAATAACTCAAAGAATTATTCAACAAAACTTTCTCTGTTTCAGCAAAAAATTGACTAAAATAAAAAGGCAATTTTCCTCTAATGAGAAGAATAATGAACACTTTTGGCAATGGGTTGTCTGCTTTTATCGCAGCCCACTAGCTAATTTCTTAATCACTAGTGAAATACATATAATTTCAATTGGCAAAAAGCTTTGCCTGGAAGAAGAATTATTTATTTAGACTTATGATAGCTAAGTTAATAAAATGTATTTCTAAAAAGGTACGAATTTTATCTTTCTATACGGTCTTCCAGTCTTAATTTTATTCCAAAACAAATATTCCAATATTCTAAAACATCAATACTTTAAATCACCATTAAAAAACATCGTTTTATAATTAAATTCAAATGAGTTATAGCTGTTTAACTTAAGCAGAGGTCACATATAAATTCATTTTTATGGAACAATTTGAAAATTAACTCAAATGTATATAATTTCAAATTGAAACAGTCCTTTAGGATCAGTTTCAGAACTGTGAATTTGGCTGTAAAATTCATCCAAAATGGTAAATTTTAACAATATATAACTTTATCAGTTTTAGATGAGTAAATATAATTTTTTTTGTTTAAAATGTTTTAGTATCAAGTATATTTTATTAAATATGATTGATAGAACAGAGAAAGGGCCTCGAAGGCCTGATGGTAAGTTTCAGCTTCGGTACCGAAAGGTTTCTGACACGAGACTCAATTTCATCGAAGAACCGGTCTGGTGAACTTTAAATCCGTCGGGGGCAAATGTCTTCCCGCTGGTATGACTTGGAAGCTTGAAGAGGGAAGTGCCAGTTCAAGTGTCGTCCCCGTCATCTGATCGTGATTCAGAATTATGGGACCATCCTAAAATAGCCCTTGTGTTGCTTTAAATCGGGACGTTAATATAACTGAACTGAACTGATAGGACTGAAAGGGATTATATAATATATATATGCTAGACTTCGTGGATGTTTGAAAAATATATTTATCAATTCAAACAACATAAAATATGATTCTTTCTGTCATTTAAAGTATTTTTTCAACTGAAACTATATGTCTATCTTTAGCTGCTTAGAAATTTTTTATTAGATAAAGACCAGAGTCGATACCTTGTGTATTATATAAAATACACAAGGTATCGTAAGGTAAAATCAAGGTAAATACACATTATATATATAATAAATTGCAGTTTTATAATTTCAGTTGCAGTTCTAAAAGTTTTATACCTTTACCTTTATCGAAAAAACCGACCAAGATACTGCCTGATTACAAGCAATAATTTTGAAGAAAAAATCTACAAATTATGTTGTGTAAAAATGTCAAGAAATTATACCTATTAATAATAATAATATAATGTCTATTAATAGCAATAATATAATGTCTTATTTAAAAGAAATTTAAATTATCAAATGTTGTTTGAATATCTTAATTCCTAAAAATATAAACAACTCAAAAGAAAAACATTAAAAAGAAGCAATTGAATTAAATTATTTTCTTTTTCTGAAAAGATAACTCTTGTATACATGTGTTTGTATAAAAAAAATAATAAATTAATAAGAGGCCTTTTTCCATTAGAATGCTGAACTTTGTCTTAGAAAATCACCTATGACAATAATTCAATAACGAAACTACTCCATAAACAATTTTAGTATGTCAAAACCTTTTTTATTTTTAATACTGTATTGAAGATTGAATATGTTTTGATAATATCATGTATGATATGCTTAACTTTGTGAAACTTTATTTAAACTCATTTCTAGAAAATGCATTTTATTTCCCTTCTTTCTCCTGTCTTTCAAATTTTCAAAATATAAATCAAATAAATGTTTATTTAAAAAAGTATTCAAAATTTTTTTGTTTTTAAATTTTATTTTTTGTAATATATTTTGGAATGTAGTTGCTTTGTTTTGATTTCGCGTAATGTTAGTTTATATTAAGCTATCACAAACAGAATGAAGTGAATATTTGAATTCAAATTATATTTTTATATTTTCGCTTGAAAAAAGCAATCACTTTCCCCAACTGCACTATTAATCTTGCATGAATTGAAACATCTGTTTCATATAAGAATTCGGTTAATTTTTTATAATAGCTCGACATTCTTTTAAACTCCTAATAATCGTTTGCAAAATAAAATTTTGATATAAAAATTATTCAGTAATATTTCATATGGAAAGGGATATTTCATTATTGGTTAATACCATTTTAAAGATGAAATCGTACACGTTTCTTTCAATTAATCTGGAACTTAATATAATATGTTTTTTCATTAATTCCCATATAAATTAACATTTAAGATTATAAATAAATATATTTATAAACATTAATTATATTATTATAATTATTATATTATGATTATTTTTATTAACTATACTATTATTATAATTATTATATTATGATTATTTTTATTAACTATACTATTATAATTATTATATTATGATTATTTTTATTAATTATACTATTATAAATATTTTTATCTAAGATAGTTTCTACAATATACTTTCATTGTATCTTTTACACCAGTTTAAATTATTTTACTTCCCATATAATGACATATTATTTTATTGATTTATACAATTTTAAAGCGCAAATCAATTATGTTTTCTTTGAGATTAATCATAAACTAAACAAAATAGTTTTAATTAACTCTTATAGAAAAGAAACTTGTTCTATTTAAGTTTGATTTTATAGTATGGTTTCATTTTTCCTTTTGCTCCAGTTTTAAGTTACCTTATTTACCAGTTTTAAGTTACCATACAATGATTGTATATTGTTTTAATGATGTATATAATTTCAAAACCAAAACCGATCATGAATCTTCTAAATAATATCAAACTAAATATAATTATTTTAATTAAACTCCCAAACAAATGTAACATTTTATTTTTTGCAGTTTCATTCTTTTTTTTCCGCTATTTTTAATTTGAGTTAACTTACTTTCCATACAATGACTTCAGTGTAATTAAACAAGTTTTAATAATAAACCCATTTTAAGTCGAATGTCATTCTAGTTTTCAGATATTACTTACTGCCCGCCTATATTTATCCATACATTTGCAAATTAATGAAATGACTCAGTTAACCCATTTCCCACCAACTTACTTAACGTGGAGTAAATTTCAATTTCATTCAGTCTTTATAGTAAGATCTTGAAATATTTTCGTTCTTAAAATATTAAGTAGATGTCATAATTTTGAGATTAACTCACAAGACAAGTTCGGAACCTCATTCGAGAGTCATTTGTACTCTCTCTGAAAACCGTTGCCAACATAAATCCTTTTTGTGAAATAAATGACTTCCTTTTTGTATGCAAAGCAGGAGTAATCGTTTGCGAAAGTAAAATCTAATCAGGTTTTTGCGTCCTTATTTATTCCTTATGACTCGATTCAAATTTTAATCGTGGATCGTTCGAAAAAATATTTTGAACTTCGTGCGTTGGCTAATGTATTCAAAGTAGGCACAGTGACAATTTAGAACATTTAACGTGATTATATACATGAATCAGAAATAAAAGGATAATTAAAGATTGAGGCAGAGTTTATATTACATGTTTTACGATTTAGAAGCCATATTTAGAATAAATATTATATTGAAAGTTAGTCTTAGATGTTTATAAGATTTCATCTGATAATTAATTTCAAATAAATGGAAAGAATTTGAATAATATAAAGTATTTGCTAGTTGTATGATAAAAGTTTCTTGAGTTCTATTTCACGCAAATTTCGAATTGATGCATTTTTTAAAGTTTATAAAAAATGTCCTCTATTAAAATTTAAAGAATTTGAATAGATTGTCGAATAATTTTTCAAATTAATTAATCTAAGAAATATAAAATTATTTACCGGCTTCAATTAACAAATATTTAACATGAGAATCTTTTACTAAGTAAATATGATAAGGATACTAATAGGATTTATATGGATACCTCGACACGTCCTAAATGAGAAAAGGAAATGCTTAAAAATAAAATGACATCACCGAAAATCTTATTTTGGAATTTTAAAGGGGGTTAAAAATAATTTTTGTGAAGAGAAATGCTCCAGAATTATTGAAGAAAAACGTTAAAATTCCGCTTCAGTATAATTAAAAATATATTTAAAATTTTGAAGATTTTTTTTACTGAGCATCACTTTCGAAGAAGCAATTACGTCCCAAATTCGGTAATTCTAGGTCCAATGAAACCAAATTTTAGTTTTAGTTATAGTTATTTTAACGTCCTGCCTTAAACCAACACTAGGGTTATTATGGGACGTACCTTGTAATTTTGAACCGGGATCAGATGACAAGGACGACACTTGAACTGGCACCCCCTTTCCAAACTTCTACACCACACTAGCGGAATCAATGAAATCAAAGCTCTCTGTAAAGCATTTTGAACTTTTTTTTAAATCTTTTTTTTTTTTACTGTCACATTATACAATATATATATATATAGTATTCTGCTTATTAACCTTATAATAGTTAAATAAATCCTCAGTATACTATTTTCATGTTCATGTGGTGTTTGTGAAAGAAGAGGCGAAGGTAAATAGCGTGTATATTTCCCAGGTGTCAGTTCCGGGATCGGACAGACAAAATACTTTCAATTTCACATTACTCAATCACGCAAATCAATATAAAGAGTGTTGCGAAGAAAGCTCTATACCCAGGGGTTTAATTCACTTCTCATACATCTCTTTTCCGCCCTTCAAACATTTACAAATTATTACGTAAGTATTGGTTTAGTTCATTTATATTAATGTCCTGTATACGTCCTCATACGAATTTAACTTAACTTTAATCTCGTATGAGGGCTATTTTTGGACAGGCCTTGCAATATTAAATTGTGGTAACTAACCAGTGTTCCCCTCTCCTACCTTCCACGCCACACCAACCAGTAGGCAAACGTTTGTCCCAAAAGTTTTAGCATGCAGTTGGTCCATGTATTTATAAGAAATGAAGTTGCTGGAATCCATTTTCTTATATTTAATTGGATAAAATAGTTGCTAATTGGATAAAATAATTGCTGTTGAAATCGTGCACACTTTCTAGGTAAATTATTTCATGCATTCTGAATTTTGAAATCTGGTTCAATCAGAGTTTTAAAGTTTTCCAGAAAATTATTGACTTAATTGAGCAGTTAATGAATTTTTTTGAATGCGCAAAAAATTAAAAAGGAAATATTTTCATACTACATTAATCATTTTTTTTCTGTCTTAATAAAAAAAAATAGAAGCATATGCTGGGAAATAAATAATATGATTTTATAAAACGAATTTTCATTTTCTAAGCTAATTTGCACAAATTATTTTGTAATGAAGATACAATAAAAGTTCTTGCCGTTTTAAAATGTAAGATGTTTACGACTTAAATTCAAAGTTATCTGAACTTTTGCCAATAGCATTTAGTCAACTCACTTGCTTTGGGCAACATACAAATTGCAACTAAACAATTTTGTACAATGTGCCTGTGACACTGTTACAACTATGCACATAAATTACTCGCTCCATATTTGGAATTAGTAACAAGCCTTGTATACAAATAATGAATGAATGTGCGGTGAATTTACAGAAACAAAAAAGCTGTATATTTGAAGATTACGAAAAGTATATCAATGACCGTTTAAAACCGAAAACGCCTACTGATAGCAAAATTTTTCTCTCTTACTTTCAAACATGTTTGAATAATCAATTTCCCATCTGGCACCGCTGAATTTGGAAAAGATTTGCGTTTAGAATAATAAAAGCATTCATTTGCCTCCCTACAATGAAAATTAGATTCGCGTAGGTTTCTGCTGAAAGACAACATAAGAAAACGCCTCCGGTATTGTTCCAACAGAACTAAATTTTTGCAACATTTTGGTCAGATAGTGCTTGTTTCGTGTGATGACTTATCATCAGCAAGATGGTTTTGTTAATTTTCTTAACTTTCAAGATCTATTTGCTAATAATTTTAGTCAGAGATAAAAAAAAATATTGTCTTGTCTTAATATGTTGGAAAGAAAAAAAAATTGAAAATAAAACCTTTTAAAAAGTATAAAAGATGGCGAGCATAGCATAATGTAAGGCAGAAGGTAAATTTAAAAAAAAATTATTTTTGTGATTTACCCAGTGGAAGTATCTTCCCTTCGATATAATTACACAAAACTGCATATTCGATTCTTTTATAATAATCTGCATCCCCTGAACAAATTGTGGTGATAGAAATGGGGAGAGCGAAAGCAAACTCTTCAAGGTTATGGTAAGTCCCCTTTCTTTATGTGATTCCCATATGTTGAGACTCTTTATATAAAAAGTGCGCTTGATGATAATTTCAATCTTAAATTGGCAAACCAAATTTCATTTTTGAAATAGTTGCGTTTTCGAATTATCAGATCTACATATATACAAATAAATAGGCAGACATGTGGTCACCTATTTGAAGGATTTGGTCCAAAATTTAGCAATCATCAACATTTTTTTAGTATAAAATTATGTTCCAACTTTCATCCATCTAGATCTTTACATTTTTGAGTTGTTGTGTTAACACACACAGATATACAAATATAGCTAAAAATTAAGCGTCATCTTATTGTTCTTTCTCAACTTCGGAAATTATAAAAAAAAACTCTTTTTACGCCATTTTAAAATACAACACATTAGCTTTTCAGTGATGCCGTTTTTCTTTTCCGTACATTTTTCATCTCTAATATTAATAAGTATTTAAAATGTGTGCTTTCAGATCTTTTTTTAATATGTTTTACAATAGTTTTCATTGTTTTAGTAGTTACATTTATATACATGCATATTGTAACAACGTAAAACAAATTCTGTAAAAACTTTCTAGGTTTTATATAGTTAAGTTTAAAAAATAATATAACGATAGGCACAACACCGTTTCATGCCCCTGAAATGATAGAACAATCCATCCAAAAAATATAATTATTCTAAGAAATTAATTTTTGACTTGAAATTCGAACCCCTTTTTATTTTTACTTTCTCATATACAAAGGGAAAATACTGGAATTGTCGGAAAAATCGAATTCGAGATTTTGGTGAATTCCCACGCTTCAGATATCCTCGAGCTCGAAAACCCAATTTCTAGAAGTATGTTTATCCTTGAATACTATAGCTCAAAAACGAATTGAGCCAGACGGATGAAGTTTGGTTGGTTTATGGTCTTTACACCCAAAGTTGCCGATTTCTGTTAAATGTTGAGCGAAATTTATTCGAAAGAAATCTGTTTGTCAAGCTAACGAAATACAAGCGAACGAGATAACTAAAAAATGGGGGGGAAACTAGATGGATAAAATTTTGTACACATATTTATTATCTAAACTATATATATAAACTTTATAATCTAAACTATAGCTCTGTGTCAAATTTTGAACCAAACCATCAAAGGGTTGATCGCCTGTCTGACTGTTCTTTCACGTGCATATAAATATGACAATTAAAAAACGCAATGATTTAAATAAATGAAATTTGGTATGCGTTATTCTGACTGTGATTGTGATTCTGTATCAATTTTTTTTAATTGATGTGAAAAAAAACGTCCACAACATATTCGGTTTTCTGGTGCTTGCGTATTAATCACATTTCCGCGATTAATCGCCAAAGACAGCATGTTAAATTATATTTTCGTAACCATTGTTCGCCAGTGGCATGTGGTTAATAATATAGCACCGGTATTATCTATATACTCATCTATGGAAACAAGTTCACACAATTCTCATGTTTAGAAAAGATTGCCAAAGATCGCACACTGCATTTAAGCCAAATATTGATCTTTCATAACTATTATTCACAAACGGCATGCAGTTACAATAGTTTTCAATTTCTTTACTATATTAAAAAGTATATAACTCATGTGCCTGGGGGAGAGAGAGAGAGTATAAAATCTTAACACTTATCTTGTCGTTCGCAATCTAGCCTCAGGTCCACAATTTTATACAAGGAAAAAGGAGAGAACACCTTAATGAATATACGAGAAAGTTTAAGGGAGACCATCCCGAAAGGGGAGGTCCAATTTCCTAAATAATCAAAATGAACTATTATCTCATCTGTATATAATTATCCATTTATTATTTTTCTCAGGGCAAAGTGTTAGTGCCTGAACTAAAAATCATTACATAAAATAAAATTCAATTAAACAGAAAAGCAGTCTCCATGTTCTATACGACGAAACCTTTTTTTATTTTTTTAAATTCAATTCAGCATTTAAATGTATGACGACTCTGGAGATCAATAAAAGGCTAGTTTCAGAATAAGAGGATCAAGTGTTCGAAAATCACCCCACGTACTCAAGATATTCATTAACTCCCCCGAGGACCGCGATGGCCTGGTGGCAAGGTCTGGGCTTCGGAACCGGGGGGTTTCAATTTCGTGACCCGATTCCATCGAAGAACCGTCGTGTATGCAGGTCTGGTGCGCGTTAAACCCGTCGGTGCCAAACGTCCTCCCACTGGTATGTTGTGGAAGCTTGGAGAGGGGGTGCCAGCTCGTCCTGTCATCTGGCCGTGGTTCAAAATTTTTGGTCCGTCCCAAAATAGCCCTAATGTTGCTTAAAAAATATATAACTAAACTCATCAACTCCAGCGGAAGCGCGTCCTAAGGCTTAATTAATTCACGTGTTTTTTTTTGTTGTTGTTGTTGTTTGTTTGTTTGTTTGTTTGTTTGTTTTTCAAAATTAATGCCCAGACATTGACAGGGGTACGCTTTTGGATGGAAGGGCTGTTTATCTTTCTCATCGACCGAAAATAGCGAAATACCATCAATTACTTGCAAGGTAAGTGGGTGCTGGAATCGTTGGTAGTCATGATAGATGTATAGCCCCTCCTGACATTATATTAATTGTGAGGCTATTTTTCGATTACGTAACAAATGATACACTCAAAGATGGGCATATTAACTCTTCAATCGTCACGTCCGTATTTCATACGTGCATCAAATAACTGCTCCTCAAATTTATACGCTAAAATTAAATCATTTTAAGATGATATGTTTCAGCCTAAAAATTACAAATAATAGGCATTCTATGGAATAGTAAATGAATCATTAGGAAAGCATATTCTCAAAATGTATGACATCATCTAATTAGATAATAAAATGATCAAGACAGTTAAGAAGTTATTCTCATTATTATTTGTTGCTTTTTTTTTCTTTAGGAATCTTGGACCCGAGTTGGCTATGATTTTTTAATTGCACATTCCGAATAATTAAATCTAATAACGATTCCTATAACCCAACTCTGATTTTGAACATTCAAATATCCTGCAATCTGTGATTTCAAAACAAGATTTGACTCAAATATTTTGGAGAATCAAAGTTTACAGCACAGCCCGAATCATTTTGTGAAAATTTACTACCGAAAATTGAATTAAGAAAATTATTCATTTAATCTAGGTTTTAGGTTTCAGAATTTAGACTATATTCCATCGTATTATGAAGACTGAACTCGAGCTGTAAGGTATTCAAAAAACGAAAATACTTATCCAGAGATTCTTCTTTTTATATTCCTGCAATAATTGTGTAGAGTTGCTAATCGTTTATATTGATTTACTCAGCTCGAGTTCAAAATAATTTGAATTGCGCAGTTCAAAGTTAATTGTCACAGTAACGAAACATTGCAACGGAAAAAAAGAGAGATTTTAAGTCTGAGTTTCTATTTCTGAGTTAAACATATATTTTAAGTCTGAGTTTCTGAGTTCTAGTCTGAAAGTTTCATTATTAAATAGGCAAGAAAGATTTGGACATAAATACAATTGTTTGAAAAAAGAAATATTGAAGATTGACAAAAAATTATCGTTAAAATAACATTCACTGCATATACGATTGAATTAAAAAAATAACACTTGAATAAAAATGTGTTTTATTAACTGAGGTTTTACATCATGAGTAATAAAACATTTAGATCTAAGTTGTGTCTGAGGATATTTTTGAAATCATTCAGCTTTAGAATTTATCAATAAAACATCAATTTGTTAAAATTATTCTAATTGTTTAAAGATGCAATAAATATTATTAACAATAACAATAATGCTTGATTTCAGATATTTTATATTTAAAATACCATAATAAATTCTTTGCTAAAAATTATATTATATATATATATATATTCATTCATTCATTCATTCATTCATATTGGTTCAAAATATAAAAAGTAATTCGCTACTTCAATGTATTTTTAATTTAGCAACCACAATTAAAGCATACAGCATCTATCAATATATGCTATGTTTTTTATAATAGAATAAGCCGGTTAAATATCTAATCCCTGGACTAAGAATATAATCTGCATCTATCGAATACGCAAATCCCAATTTCTGTTTTGGTACCAAACAACATAGACAAGATTTTTTTTTAATGTTTAAATTGATTAATTTGTCGGAGTACAAATAAACCTAAGCATGAAAAATAGATATAAACTTCACATTTTATTTACATTTTTTTATGCGGGAGCGTAGCAAATGTTAATGAACTGAGGTATGAAATTTTTATAATCATTACATTTTTGTCTGTTAGTGTATCACTATTTGTTTCAATTCGATTTTATTTATTAGTGTTGATTTGATTCTTTGTGTACTTTATGAATACAGAAAATCCCACTACAAGGAAACAAAACTCTTAAATGTTACCATATATTTACATCTGAAATATACAATGAATAATAATTTTTCATTTTGTAAAGCACTGTATCAATGTACATGAGATTTTTTACTACAACTTTCTTTAGTTAATCTCTAACAATCAAACTTGATATACTGTTTTTAGATTAACAACCCGCTATACTTCTAATATTTGCAGAAAACATAAGTTTTATATTAAACATTTGCTAATAGTTAAAGTTAATTGCTATCAATTAATTAATTCTAAATTTATATTTAACATTTGTTAATAGTTAAAATTGAAGTAGTTATACATATAAAGTTGTTAGCATAATTCATCTCTCAGTATTGAAACATGATGAACATGTATGCCATCTTATTATTTCAATTTGATATATTTAAATGTATTGCTCTCATACTATAATAATTTTTCTCTTGAATTTTATTACAGGAACAAGTTGAATTTGTAAAGAAATAAAGAACAATATTTATTTAAATTTTATTCAAACATCAATCAAATTTAGAGACTATTGTCTTTCATCAAGTAATGCATATTTTCTATAAACATTTTATAAATAAAAAAATTTCCAAGAATATTTTTCATAATGTAAATATCCATTTCGCAAAACAAAAAACATGAAATAAATTGTGATATTCATCACATTCGAGATTTTCTATAAAAATAATGCCACATTTGTAATTACATGTTTGGCCTTTACAACAATGAACCTGTGAATTTATACGAGTAGATATTTTTAAATATTTTACCTCTTTTTCCAGCCGCAGGATCCATCAAGCTTGATGCACTAATTTTTGAATGATAATTTTTAAAAACAGGGATTTCTGCTTAAAAGGAATAAAATTGTCTTGTTAAACTTAGCAAATACAAAACTATGATCATAGGAACGATTCACAGAGATGCTACAGTTCGGGAACTTAGAATCACCTTGTGTTAAATCGCTAGACCAATCATCGATTTGCTCTTAAAATAGCAAAGTAAATAAGACATTAGAGGTGACGGTGCTATAATTACTCCGAGAGCATGCTTGATCAAACAAGGATAATACTCTGCTCAATCGAAGATAAACGGAAGTATTGTTAGTTTTCCAAAATATTGACTCCAAATATTTCGAAATTTAAATGAGATGCATTTCAGTTATTTCCAAACGAGTTGTTATTGTTTAGCATGACTGATTTTCTAAAACTAGTTAAATTGGAAACATTTTTATTCGAAATTTTTGAGAGTGTGTTTGTAAAATTGCCGATGATTGCAAGATTGTTCTAATGAACCGACTTTAAAGGTAACCTCGACGCTCTCTTGAACACATAAACTTGTCAGGTCAATAATGGCCTTTTTTTTTCCACCAGCCTTTTTATAATAGTATTATACATCAAAAATTAATTAAATATAAGAATTATTACAAAAGTAAATGTGATTTTTAAAAAATAGATGCATCTTTTAACCTTTTAGCCGTCCTCTCCCATCTGCGAAAATTTGTTTTTCCTCTGTTTTTCGCCACGTTAAAACAAACAAAAATAAAAAATCAAACAAGTAAACATTTACAAAGCGTTTTAAACGTTTAAAAGTTTTAAAATATTGAAGAACGCTTGAATCGCGTTGCTTTAGCCCTGCAGAAATTTCACTTGAAGGCGCTAGAAGCGTTACGAACGACGAAGGGGTTAAGGCGATTCTATAAGCCTTTCGTACATCCGTAAGTAATTTGAAGCAGCTGGAACTGTATAAACCCTTTGTACCATTTCCATATGAAATTCATATTATTGATTTTTTTTAATAACTTAACATAACTCATTACGATTGAATTCGGTTTATATATAACTAAACAAGAAGGTGATATTTAATTTCTTTTAGACTCCATTTGGAATACAAAATTATTTCGAAGAAACAAAGTAATAACATCACTTATCCGAATGTACACATAATTAGGAAAATTTAGAATCCAATTGGTAATGCACAAAAAAAATCCTATATTTAGAATATTTTAATAACTTTTTTCAAAATGTCATTAAACAATTTTAGTGAGCATTTTATACAAATAGGCGAAATAATCCGAATTTCAAGAGGTTTTTTTTTATCTATTTATTTGTTTGCAAATATAAAGAATCTGATAAATGTAAATGCAGTTACAAACCCACAACTTCTGAGCGCGGCCCTTTTTGGTATTCATGTTTAACAAATTACATACTAGATCTTTGTTAGTTTAAAAACTCGGAGTTTAACTTCTTCTTATACAATAACATGGTTTAATCATGAATTACAGATTTTTTTGATTGTTAAATCTAAAATTAAATGAAAGTAACAATTTATTTCAAAGAAAAAATCACTTGGGTATGTTTCAGTATCTAAGTATCCTTTACATTCTCAGAAATAAATAAATAAAATTTGGTGCACTTACCATATGATTCGTAATAACAAAAGCTCCAGACAGGATGTGTTACAGGACAGGACAAATTAAAAGGCTAAATTTATTGCTCAGTCAAGGAATTAAAATGCTTCGGACAAAGCCAACATGGAGGATAGAGTCTTTGCCGTTAAATGTACTCTATGTAGCCTACAATCAAGGCTAACAAGTTTAAATATTTGAGTAATACTTTCTGAGGAAAAACAAAGTCACTTTAAAAGAATTCGCATTTCTGCCGCTCACAAGAAAACTCGATAATCAGATATGTTTTTATTACTGAGCTGAGATATTGGAAAAGAATCGACTGATATCCTCCAAAATCGATTATCAAGAATGATAATCTTCCTTCTGATGTACTTTTCTTTCATTGTCTCAGGCTCTGTCAACCAATACAACTGCCCGTTTGTTTACCTTTTACTCATCAGCAACTATTTTTAAAGCCGAGCCAATAGGATGCTAAGAACACCTTTCAATATTAGACACTAGAGAGTTTGTAGCACTGCGTGGTTGGATGTGAAAGATGCTCCGATGGCCACTACATGAATCATTTTGCCATCATTAATCAGTTAAATAATCATTTTCCATCCATTTTTTTTTTGAATTAGAAAATTGGAATGACATAACACCACCATTATAGTAATTTTTTTTAACTAGTCCATTCAAACCATCAAACAATGCATGAAATTACATCAAACACTGCTTTCAGTGAGAGTAGTTGATTCTAATGACCACCTTCTTCTAACATTCAGTCTATATGATGAACACATGAGCACGCTCCGAGATTCATAGGGTGTAGATGCCCTCCAAAACAATTGGATATGTTTTATTTCGATATTCAATAAGAAAACCTGCTCGGCTCTTCTGAATTTTCTTAAAAGCACCAATTTATTTTCAAGTTATTGTTCAAAGGATCACTGGCAACGCCCGTTTATTTATTTATGTAGTTAAGAAATAAACATAAGCCATTAAAAACCCTCCTCAACTTCAACAATTACATCAAACACTGACCACACCAAGTGGTAGACATGTCTCTACATCTAATGGAACAATTGACGATTCCAGGTACGACCTATCGTATAACTCAGGTTTAATACTCTTTATCCCAAACCTTGATTAAAATTCATTACTTAACATATTAGCGCTTGCGTTGTCAAACATTGATAGCAATTCTCTATCAGATCCAAGTCCTGTGCGGGAGAGTTGCCAATGCTAATGCGCAAGGCTTCACGCTTCTGAGGTTATGGCACCATTAACTGTTTTTTGCAAAAAGAAAGCATCTTAGATATTTTTTTAAATCCACATATACATATATTTAAATAAAATTTCACGATTTATGTTCATTGCACATCTATCAATTCAAGCCAAATGTGGTAACCCAAATCACCACCCTTGTAGATAACTAATGCCACCTACATAGTTCTAGTTTAAATCTCGCTATTATTTCTCTGAAGGAAAGATTCTAAATTTATTTCAAATATCAGATATCATCATAGATGCTTTTTTAAAAAGACCTAAATCTGATAATATTCACAAAATGATTTAAAACGATCCTCTCAAAAGTTGCAAAAACTTAAATGGAATTTTGGAAGACAAGATAGATTAATATTTTTTAACTAATAAAATAAAAATTTGGCATCGAGTTTTATTTTTCAGGATGATAATATTATGATAAGAATTTGAAATTATTTTTTGTATCGTAAGTTGTATCGAATTTTTATTTCTACTCCGAAAATTATATTGACCTTGCCAATTATAATCGCATTAGCCAGTAAAACCTTTTTCAAAATCGATAATAATAAGCTATTTGAGCTATATTATTAGTTAAGGATAGTTACTTTCGTGGATAATTTATCTTCGTGTTCTAAATTTGACAAAAAAAAAATACATATAATGGAATATTATCAACGAATTTTTATAAACAAAGTAAGAAAACTAAACAAAAAATAATGTAATGTAAACTTATTAGTATAACAATTATTTTTGTTACTCTATTTACGAAATAACAAATTCCAATTTAATTTTGTCCTTGAAATGTTAACTTTAGAAAAGTAATTTAATTGTTTATCTTTTCCATACATTCTTCAAATTCTTATTGCCCCAATTTGTCTGATGTTACAAACAACAAAATGTAATAAATTATTTTGTTTTAAGAAATTTGCTATAATGACCCATTTCTGTTCGGGTACAGACCACCCGAATGCTGCAAAATCCTGGAAGCAGATACTTTGCTTTGGAATAGAATAGAAAGCTCGAGTACTGATTCTACTGAAAATTTTCTATATATTTTAATTTGATTCAGATAAAATTTAATATTCTGTATTTCCCATTTGTATATTGTACAAATCTAAAGAATAAAGTGATTATTTGGAATTACATAGTGAACCCAATGGAAGAATTTCCTCACATACTCTCTAATGAAGGTCTCCTCGTATGAAAATGTGGATCTCTGGTAAAGCTTTCAATGCCAAGAGTGCACAGATCTTTATTTTCAGACTCCTGGTCATAAGAATTTAGTGCTTCTTACACTGGTGTGCAAAACTTAAGCAACAGGTATGTTTTTTGCCATAACTTCACGAGAAATCATCTGAGAGACATGAAATTCAGAAATGAGATGCAGCATTTTGTTCTGAAAGAATGACGAAAGCATAGTTGCGCAGAAATGAATACAATGCATACAGTATGGAATCAAACAAAAAAAGGCTTTATTGAACTCATAGTATCGTTACACATGATTGTCTGTCCAAGAGGAAGAACAGCAAGCAGATGTTCCTTAGTATGGGATATGCCCTCCCCTTACTGCAATGGTTGCTTCGCACCGTCTCCCCATACTCAGCACCAGATTGTCCAACAGTTCTTGAGGTAAGAGTGCCCATTTCTCAATCAGCATCTGTTTAAGTTGTCGGGTGTTCCCAGGAGGATGTAATCGTGCCGCAAGGCGTCTCCCCAAAGCGATTCCCAACGCCAGTTGATTTGGAGAGAGGTCGGGACACGGTTTCATCCCAGTAACATCACGAAAAGAGACCGTTTCGGTGGTCCTGGAGTTGTCGTCTGGGGAGGCATTATGATGAACGGGCGGACTGAGGTCCACGTTTTCGACAGAGGTTCTGTAACTGGAGATCGCTATTGTCAGGAGGTGATCCTTCCCCATATGCGTCTGTTCCGAGGTGTCACTGGATCAGACTTCATTTTTATGGATGACAATGCACGGCCACACAGGACTCATGCTGTTGAGGAGCTCCTGGAAAGTGAAGATATCACTCGAATGGATTGGCCGGCGTGCTCCCCTGATTTAAATCCGATAGAACATGTGTTGGATGCTTTGGGGAGACGCCTTGCGGCACGATTACATCCTCCTGGGAACACCCGACAACTTAAACAGATGCTGATTGAGAAATGGGCACTCTTACCTCAAGAACTGTTGGACAATCTGGTGCTGAGTATGGGGAGACGGTGCGAAGCAACCATTGCAGTAAGGGGAGGGCATATCCCATACTAAGGAACATCTGCTTGCTGTTCTTCCTCTTGGACAGACAATCATGTGTAACGATACTATGAGTTCAATAAAGCCTTTTTTTTTGTTTGATTCCATACTGTATGCATTGTATTCATTTCTGCGCAACTATGCTTTCGTCATTCTTTCAGAACAAAATGCTGTATCTCATTTCTGAATTGCATGTCTCTCAGATGATTTCTCGTGAAGTTATGGCAAAAAACATACCTGTTGCTTAAGTTTTGCACATCAGTGTAGTAGTCAAGAAAAACAAGATATACAATTTAAGCGCCTTTTTTTCCGATAGAACTAAATTAAAATTTATAATATAACTACAATTTTAGTAGCAATATCTTTTACTTAATTTCATTTATTTAAATTGATGCGTTTTTGAGTTATACATTTTTACGCATGCAAAATTACAGACCGACAGACGATTAACCCTTTGACAGATTTGGTTAAAAAAATGACAAGAATCTATAGTTTATATGTTAATAATCTGCATTAAATTTTATTAATCCAACTCTTTACGTTTTGTAACAGTCGCGCTCATTTGCATTCAGATAGTCTTCCTGCGAATGAATTCCCTACAGAATTCGATATAAATCTAGAAATTAGATGCACAAACCATATACCAAATTTCATCCGCCTAGCTCAAAGTGTTTTTGAGTTATCGTGCTCGCAGAGAGACAGATATGATTCTAAAAATGTGTTTTTTAGACTAAAAGAGGTCTGAAACTTAACAAGCCCACTGACTTTAGAAGTCAGTGATTTTAACCCAAGAGTGCATATCTTGTTTTTCAGTAGCGCCATCTAGGGGCAGGAGTACGATTTAGCTACACACACGCCACAATCCTTTTTACTTCATTCACGCATTTCATTCACTTATCCACAGATCGTAATTTAGACCTGAATCAGAGAGCGAGCACCCCTGATCCAGTAGGCCCAGTGGTATAACTCTCGAGATGGTGGACTTTGTGACCACGACAGATTTATACGTGTGCCAGACACCACACACACGGAGATTCTTCGGCAGGCGGGGTTCGAACTCACAACCCAAGGAACGCGAATTCAACGCTTTACCAACCAGACTATCCCGGTCTACATGATTTAATTTAAACAACTTAACTCAATTCTTTACGATTTGTGGTAAAAACGCAAAAGATAATATAAATAATATTTTCCCGAACTTTTTTTATTTTTGTAAATATTAGTTTTAATAATATTTTCTTTTCTTTCAACTGCGACCGTTATTTTGTCGTACAAGCAAATTTGTCTGGTTCCATTTCAATCTTACGGATTAAAAGAATCTGATGTTCTAGCATTCTGGTAATTAGAGATTTATTTATAGTATCTTATCGATACTAAATGCTGATGCAGCAGTAAAGATTCATCAAAATCTTGAATTATCTCTATTTCAGCTGCAGGCACAGAAACAAAATATATATTGGCAAATAAAATCCCATATCTACCCAAATTACTTTCCCTTGTTTCTCAATATTGGTTTTTCTCTAGCTGTCAAAAATATAAATACCACATTTCATGATGTTGATTTTTAATCATTGAAAACAAATTTTTTTAAAATCAATCAGAGAATAAAATGTGAAAATCTAATGAACCAAATCAATCTTACTTGAACAGATATTTCTTGAAAAATATGTTTCAAAAGAATACACGAATGAAGAAATGTAAACTTTTATTCAAGGAAAAAAAAATAATAATAATAATAACTTCGAAAAAGCACCTTGCATATGCTGCAAAATATCTCGCAAAAGTGAAACATTCTTTGTGTTCAGAAACGATATAATATTTAACCAATTTATAAAAAAGCTAAGCGAAAATTTCATACAAAATATATTCTCATAATATCTAAGAAATATCTAATTCATAAAATCATATCTCACAAAATGAATCTCGTTTATATAAACAAACGTTTTTATTTTCTGGTTTTAAACCATAAAATTAAAAAATTAGTATTATTATATGGTTATATTTTAATTAAATTAGAATGCAGTAAATTTTTATATACACATATACATACGTCAATTATTAACTTGACCAAATTCAGTTATTACTAAATTTAACAAATATTAAAAATTTCATATTGGCCAAATTCAACCAACAATTCATGTTTGTTTGGATTTTTTTTTTTTCCTAGGTAAACTGTATAATTACAAAGTTTGAATGCTGTTTTCTACTATTGTATATTTGTTAATTAGAATGAAAAACATACTAAATAATGGTGAAATATAAAACAGAATTATTTCCAGTTAGATTCATTTATATTTATAAAGCCCTTTTTGAAATTATACACTAAATATTTATCCAAGATATCATTTGGAAAAATACGAGACAAGAACAAAAGAAAAAAAGGAGAGAGATGCATAAATTATATAATCTGCAAGACTAATTACAATAATGAAAAAATATTAATTTCAGAAATATTACTCAACAGATTTAATTCAAGGTCTTAAGTAATTTAATTAAAAGTGGTCTTCTCAAAACATTCTCACTATATTTTCTAATAATTTATTTGTATATTATAAACTGCACATCATAGGTGAACAAAAGTTTCGAAAAACCTATTAGAGTGCGCTCTTTAGCGATTAATCTCTTGGATGCTGTTCATACAAAAGGACCAGAAAACTAAATGTGTATTTTGGGTATCATTTTTTCCAATAGATTAAAACCAAAATTTGATAGAGACTATAAAATGGTCACCAAATAATGTACCAAATTTAAATTACTGTGTGTTTGAGTTATCGCATTTACAACTTGTAAAAAGACTGAAACAATTAGACCGACGATTTTGGTTCCAAATCTGATAGATATCTGCATCTTAAATCTGTGTGCCAAATTTTATCAATCGAGCTCTCTTCATTTTATAATTATTGAGTTAACTTACATTTGAACATCCAGATAAATTAAGAATTTCAATGAATGTATTTCATTTCATAAGGCTACAAATTTGTTTAAAGACCATAAACCCAAATTTCATCCTTCTAGCTCAAAGCATTTTTGAGTTATCGTATTCACATATAGACAGATAGACGTAATTCCAACAATGCATTTTTCGGACTTCAAAAGGTCTGAAGAGTGGAGATTTGTCAAAATCTTGAGTCTGAATTTTTGGTCAATTACCATTCTTTCTTTTTGTATATTTCATATATGATTAAATAAAAAAAAATTTCAATCATCACAGTATGCAAACTATCTAACGATACCTAAACATTGGTTAAAATAAACATCAAAAAATCAGGTAGAAAGATCAGAAATTGTTACTCCATTCTTGTACACTTATTAATCCTTAAATAAATCAAAGTAACACAAATTCTATGTGTCATATAAATATATATATATATATATAATAAGCAAAGCCAAAGAAGTAGGCACTCAGATATAACCATTAGATCGATTTCGCTAATTTTTATTTCACAAGAAAACCTACATCCACTAGACAAAATCATTAGTGGTAATTTACCCAATCATCAATCCTTACAAGAAATCTCAATCGTAAGTGCTATACAATATATTCTTTCTATACAATATATTCTTTATGGAGAAAATCTTTGACATAATCCCTTAAACATAACCACTATACCGATTTCTTCTACTTTTATTTCATATGGAAGCTTATGGTCCCAAGATAAGTTAATGATGCTTACCTACCCATCATCATTAATGGTTTCCATCTCCAAGTGATACTGCAAAATAAAATTTTTGTGGTGTCCTTATGATTCAATAAAAGGGCCAATTTCATCAATTAATTTCACTACTTTGAAAGAACAGCTAACTAGTCAGAAATTCCAATATTTATTCTACAAATATAATTTAGTATAGTGCTCTCTTTTCTTGTAATAAAATGCTGTTCACAGAAGTTCGTTGACATGACTAAATTACTATTATTGATATTATGGGTGAAAAGTAATTATCATAGGCAGATGGTTAGTTAAAAAATATTATTGATTTTTGTTATAAAGAATGTGCTGTATTCATTTACCAAACGTAATGCAGGAAAATTCTTGTTGCATATTTCATGTCATGTGAGCCAAATAGGAAAAATAATAATTTTTGTCATTTATAAGCATGGCAAAGTTCTTAAATTTTACAGTAAAATTAAAGGAATATCTTACTGTTACACACACAGACAACATTCAATGGCCAAAGGCAAATTAGAGCAATATTGTTTCTAGGAAAAAATTGAAATTTGAATGCTTTCAATCAATTTATTTTTTAGGATCCTTTAATATTAAGTCATCAGATACATTTTAGTTAATGATTAAAAAGTTTTTTTTATTGAAAAAAATTTAATTTTTATTTCAATTTTTTTTAATAGAGAAAAAAAATCAATCTTTCCCTAGACTTAGAAAGTTACAAATCAAAAACTTTCTAAGCATTGAATGTTTAATACAGAATCTCTTTTAATGAAATTTAAACTATTTCATTGCTAAAAGATTTTAAGAGAGAATTGAAACAAAAATGCATTTATTTCTCTCTATCTTTTTTTTCCGATAAAAGGCCTGTTACCAAAACTCATACACTTTTATAGATTCAAATGTCCCCAAAAGTTTTGTCACAATGTTGGGGGGGGGGGGGGGGATTTCCCCACAAAACAGAAGAATGGTATAGTATTTATATTAATCTGTATATAAGGGTAAAAAATAAAACTATGATATAAATAAAATTTATATCATTCTGTTAACAATGTTAAAAAAATTTACTGAAACAATATTTATTCCAGTCTGCAAAAAATGGTAAAATAAATATATGAACAATAATTGCATTGCTCCCAAGGAAAAGGTGAAATGTAATCTCATTTTGAGATCATTTCTAGACTTCAGGTTTTTCTTTCGTTTGTATGTTATTTGAATATATACCTTAAATGCAAGTAATGAAATATGCATAAAATGGCCGAATTTATTAGATAAAAATTACATGAAAGCAAATATTACATTCAAATTCACACATACTTAGGTACAAAATTAAAAGATGAAAATATTTATCAGTAAAACATAAGACAGAAACTGAAATGAAATGAAATGAGATCATAATGCATTGTAACAAAATATAGTAACATATAAATACAAGAACAAAGTTTCAAAAGTTACAAACACCATTAGGCATGTCATATAGTCAAGTATGAAACTGAAACTAAATGAAAAAAGGTGAAACAGTAAATGTGACAAGAACATATTAAAAACAAATATAATATATGAAATTATACCAATATTCATAGCTACCTACCTAACTAAAATAATAAAAGTGGAAATTTTTTTGAAATTTGGAAAATAATCCTAACAATTAATCTCATTTTTAAGTATAATTTTTTGAAATTGTTTTTTCATTTAAAAGTATACAAGAAATGTGGTCCTCACATGCAGTAACAAACAGTATAAGTACAAAACCAAATAAAATACATTGGAAATGGATTCCAGAAGTCTTACAAGAAAAAAGTGAAGAACACTTAAAATACTTTTCAGTTTAAGATAAATATCACATAAGATTGAAACTCAATCGTCATTAAACAAAGCCACCATCTCTTCCATGCTTTCACAAAAGAGCTCAACAAATCTCTTTGAGCTCGTCTGCGAGCACGAATGCTTCGAAGACACATGGAAGAAAAATCTTTTTTCAGAAGGAAATATATAGGAAAATCCATAGCCATCATCTGAAACTGGTCCAAATCCTCCCCCTGTGCATAGCTAGATTGAAAAGAAAAACAACTGATTAAATAAGATAGAAATAAAAAAAGTGGTTCATATGCATGTAATTTTCTGATATGGCAATTATAATAATAGTAAAATAAATTAATTGTATAGTTGTGGCGCATTTTAAAAATTTGAAAAATACAATTTATTTTATTTTATTTATTTATTTTTGAATTAATGACTATAAAGAGAAATCGTAAACTTAAAAATAAAAACCTCATTTATTTCTGCTTCATTCCCAACAGCCGATGAAAATTGAAAGTAAAAAGAAAGTAATAAGATGTCTAATTATTACCAATTTTAGTAGTATTACATATGTTCAAAATGTATTTAAAAGTAAGATGTATTTTCACATAACATAGTTTAAATCATTAATAATCAATATTGTATGTATAGAAAAAACATTGTATTTAAAGCACTGTATTGCAGATTTAATATATTTTCCAGTTAATTAGAAAAATATGAAAATTATACATAAATTTTATTGTTTTATAAAATATCTGTCTGAGGCAACATTTGGTGTAAATAACCATAACAAACAGATAAATACCCATCACATACAGTCTGTCCACGACAAGAACACTGCTAGACAATCGTCTATGTTTATGGCAGGCGTTATAAAAACAGTTCACTGTAGGAAGAGTTCATTTCGCACGTTTAGCGCCAAATTGGTGATATTTGGTATTATGGCATTTAATTCTTGAAAATAAATTTAAAAAATAATTCACTAAGCTGAAAATCATTTGCATACTCGGAATATTGAACATATCTCATATTCCTATCATATGTATACAAAGAACAAAACAAATCAAATAGAAAAACTGAATAATTATTTGTATGTCTAACGATTGCACAGGAAGAAAAAAATAATTAAGAAGTAAAATCATGCATGAAAAAACATCAATCGTCTTCATTTCATTTGTTTTAAATTTATATAAGTTATTAATATCAAATTCTCTGCAGCAAACGCGAGGTAATATGTCTAATTTAACATAAAAACTATAACATAATTAATCATAATTATTTCATAATTTTTATAAAAGGTTGCTTTTATTCTGTTATAAAGAAAAATGTTCATTGTTAAATATGCTTGAAACCTTTCCAAATTTATATTTGTTTAATTTTTTTTATACTATTTCCCGAAACACAAAATTAACAATTACCATACTATCTATTTTCAGATTTTTAAAAATCAAACTTTGATTTGTAACTTATTTTCAATATGCACAAGCTTTTTACAGCATAATTAATTTTGCAAAGTTTATATGTAAAAGTATTCTGAATTTGAGGATAATTTAAGCGTTCATTCATGCACGTGCCAGATGTCCGGGACTTAAAGGAACCCAACTAAATAAGCCCAACATCGCTTTACATTATTCTACGAAAAACGCGGTAAAAGTTTGTTTTTGTATTCCAGATTACCATTTATTCATTTCCCCCGGCTTGAAAAAGAAATAGTTATTTTAAAGAAAATTTTTTCTCGCGAACTATCAATTCAAATAATAAGAGTGATAAATGAGCTTTTCCTTTCAATGTATATCAGTAGTCATGAGCTCGAAGCAATAAAGGATCCAAATTCCTACATGCATTTTGTCATTTCGGGGTTGAAAATTCTTCACTCCCAATGTTCTTCACATTTCTATTCAAAGCCCATCAATGCCATTTGAGAATACTTATCTGCTACCGTTTTATTATCACAATCAGTGCACCTGAGTAGAAAGGAATCTCGTTAAATACTTTAATCCTTCTAACTCACATTAACGTGCATAAATTTTTAGATTCTTGGAATCATAGTTAAGAAGGAAAACTATTGAAACAACAGGGAGGTGAGAAAACAAGCCAGAATAAATGACTATTTTTCTTTATTTTATTGAAAAAAAAGTAATGTGCTACCTATAATATAATATTTTCTTCATACCATTATATAGTTGAATAATATTTTGCAATAAAAATTTAATAGAATTACTTCTTAAGAATTGCATATACTCATTCAATTCCAGAAAAGAAATTAAATCGTTTAATATTTTAATAATTTTATATAGCATAATAGAATCACTATTTTTAATTTCAAAGTAATTCTTTTTTCTTTTAAAACTATAAATACAATTTCTCATAATTATTTAACACTAAGAGCAAAAGGTTAAAACAACGGGGTGTGTTTTTTTTCTCATCTTTTTATCTTGACAATGATTGTGATAGGAGATAACTGAATTAATTATACCTGTAGATTCAAGGAAATTATTCAATAATTTCAATGAAAATAAAATACTGAATTGTAAAATATACTTCTTTAAAAAATAATAAAATTCAAAGTTCCCTGCAAGAACTTTTTTTAATAAATTTTCAATACACTTTTCAAATAAAAAATTCAAAATCAGTAATCAATTAATTTTACTTATAAAAACAGCTGAGTATAATTTGCTTTAAAATGAGTATAAATGCTGAGTATAAATGCTTGTTCATTTTTTATAAATATGATCTGAAATAGATTTCTATATTTTCTAGTTCCATATATCAATCAATTCAAAACGTGATCTTATTTATGTTAAAAAGTTATGTTCTAATTTACGATAATTATTTTATTAAATTTCAGTTTATAACATTAAATAAAAGTTTTTGATCCAGAAAAAGCTATATATATATATATATATATATATATATATATATATATATATATATATAATGATAATTTAAACTTTAATTTCAATTTAATTAATTTCCAAGTTTTATTTTAATTTAGCCCAAAATCACTTCATTCTAAAATATTCTATTATTTCCTGAGTAGCTCTTTTCATGGTTTGTGGAAGAGGAACTTTCAAAGATTTTGCTGCAGCTTCTTCGGAGCAAAACTCCGCAACATTATGCACAATTTTACGTGCTAGTGATTTTAAAGTCTCTCCTTTTTTAAATCGAAAAGGCATTTTAAAGGATGTCAAAATTTAAGAGACAAAAAAAATATTAAATAATGAAATGCAGTTAATATTAACCAAAGAAAAGATTAATAAAATATAAAAGAAGTAAGCTAAACGAATATAAAGATATGTGCAACTGCGACTAAAGCAAGAAGATGAATGAGCAACAGGTTTTCTTTTATCGCTTCACATTGACGCCAAGAAAAAGACCCCCCCCCAGACTTCTGTCCGATTCCACCCATTCAAAATGGATTGTCCCTACCGAAACCTGTTTCTATAATGCCCGCCGTAAACACAGACGATTGTCTACCAGTGTTCTTGTCGTAGACAGACAGTATTTGTGAACTATGTTCAGATAAAACATTAGACACTATAGAAAAAAGTTAATTTCATGGAACTCTTTCTATAGCCACAAAAAGCATAGAACCAAACATTACAACATATACTAGATATGAGGTTACTAATAACTTTCTGCGAAGGATCAAATAAAGTTATCATTGGCTCTAGTATTATTCAGAAAACTGGTATCATAATTATATACTGCTGTTACATTGAATTATTTAACATGACATTGAGCCAATTCATTCACATTCTTAGCATTCAACTGAGACAAAATTGGAATTTGAGAATATACCAATGCATTTCAAAATATCAGTAAAAATATACCTTATCGTCAAAAATGTTTAAATTGGCATCTGGCAAAGAAGTCATCTGAGTATGTGGAGTCTGACTAGTAGACAAAGTCCAAGGACGGGTAATGATTTTATGCAAAAATTCACTCTCCTACAAAAAATAAAAATGTATTTATTCAATAACTTTATTGTCTATATTAATAGAGTATATTATTAGCAATATATTTTAAATTATTTCATGTTTCTAAATCTGCATATAAAATTATTCACTTCAAAAGTTTGTATCCATTTTTATAAATACAATCAGTTAGCATCCTGCAATTAAGATGTTATTTAATGCACATATAACTTAAAATATTGTTATATTATCAATATATTTGAAATCTTAAATAGATTTATTAATGATTAAACCTGTTCTAATGTTATCCATGTTTTAAAAGATGCAGTTTAAAAAAGTAAAAAATATCAAAAATATCCTATACACGAGGAAAACAATTGCAAGTTTCTCAATTCAATTTTCCTTAATTTCATTTTGAAACAATATTAATTAATACAATTACTCGAATAATAAGTATTGAAATTATGCATTGATGGTGAAAATTGGAAGTTCCTAACAAAATAGAAAATTAGAAGGAATGTCATATTTTTTGTTAAGTGTTTAGAATGTAAAATGTTGTAAATTTACATAATATAAAGCTCTGTTTCATTCCATTTTTATCAAATGTTGTAAATCTAGATAACATTAGATTAGATTAGATCTAGATTAATCTCATGCACAATGAAAATAAGTTGTGTAAGTGATCTGAAGTGTTACACAAATTCAAAATAATAAACCTCACACTACACTATTTCTTTTAAATATTTGAACAAAGGTTTGGTTTAATCTAAATCAATATGTAAAAAAAAAAAAAAAAATTAAAAACTGAATTTTGAAAAGTTTGAGTACATTCAAATGATTATAACATTACTGGGTTAATTAAAATTTCTTTGATAAAAATGTTTACTTCTGGATGTTAAAAATGCAAATAAATAAATAAGATTGGTCACCAATTATCAGACTCAAAAAATTATTATTATTATTATTATTTTAAAGGAAGACAAAAGTTACATCAATACAAAGATAAATCTTTTTGCAGTGTAAGGGAAAAAAGAAATTTTGTACTTCACTTGGGAGATATTTTATCATGGCAACTCTAAAAATTTTGTCATAAGAAAAGATACAGTATCATTATAGATATGTTAAGGGGGAAAATAACATTTAAAAAGTCATTATATATCAATAAAGTAGAGGAAGAGATTTCAGAAATTTATGTAATTCTATACCTAAAATTGGTCTCAATATCTAATATCACAACATATAAGGGAAAATATAAAATAGAAATGATCTACCAAAAGAACTTACATAACCTAATCCTTTACAAGCAACATACAAGGCAAACAAGTGTCTATCAATGCCCTTCCCGTTCATAGCATCTCTGTAGAGATTTTGATGTTTTTCAGCAGCCCGCTGCAAGAGAGTCCTCTTGGTGGTCTTGTCCACATCACTCTGCACCATATTTCTACATAGTGAAGAGGAAAATTAGTAAAATGCTTGTACATGCATTAAAAATATAGCAAAGATGAATTAACACTGAAATCTGTCATATATATATATATACGCACGTTTTGATGAACATTATACAAATTTGCTACAAACTGAACATGCAATCATTAGATCAAAATTATCAAATATTTTAATTTCTTTTAAATTACTTAATTTTAAAAAGGTTTACAATAAGGATTCTTTACTGAAAAATCTGTAAACAATATGATTAAAACTAATAATATGCTTCTACATGAAACAAAATATTCTAAAACATTACCTGGCTTCATAAAAAATCAATAAGAAAATTAAATACAAATTCATAATGCCATTGCTAAATTACATTAATTATTTTACAATAATCATCTCCTGATTATTAATATAGTTTCTTATACAATTTTACATAAAATATACTGCAGATTACTATGGTTTGATTACATAAACATAAAAATACAATTTCTACAATTTAAAAGCTTTTTTTTTTCAGTAGTGAAAACAATTATGATAAAATAGTTGGTATTTTAGAGGATTAAACAAATGGAGAATTAAGATTATTATATGCAGGCAGACAAAAAAAAATGATAAAAAAATCAGTAGAAGGTTGAATATTTTTGAACGAAACAAAATGAGAGACACACAATATAAGGGAAGAGGAAGTTAAACTACTTGATTAAATTCTCAAAAACGAGAATGTGAATTGATTTGGAATAAGTGCATCATGTTTGAAATGTTCAATTAAGATCAAATCAGTGAACAGAGGAGGCTAAATAAAATGTCTTTTTTCATGGTCATCCCCTATAAACAATATGACCAGTGGATAAGAGCATAGTCATCTTCAAAAAATGATCAACTCTAAAAATATTTAATTTGGATAAAAGATTGAATTTGATCCATAAGAATGGCCCAGCAGTGGTTAGCTCTGATCTTCTAATTAATATCTGGGCTCAGACTATGTTAAAATATTTCACTGATATAAATAGAAAACCATCTTCAGACTTTACAATTGGCTGCTTAGTAGTTAGAAGGTGAGCATTTCTCAAAAGATTAATGCATCAAAGATAGTTGATGCCAATGTTGGATTCTTCTGTTCCTTCCAAAATTTCTCAAATAGAGTTTATTTGTTCAATCATTGTTTTTCCTCTCTGAAAATTACACATGCAGTTATCATTATTGCTTATATAGGATAATAGAGAGGACATTGCAGTTTGTATTCGTTATAATAATAATTCCCTTATAATATTAAAATGTAGGACAAATAGATCCTTAATGAGTGGTATATACTCAACTGTAAATTGTTTGGGAGTGTCAAAATAAGTACCTACCTCTTAGACAATATGAAGATTAAAAAAAATATAGAAAATATTTGGTTTAATAAAGATATGTAATCCTCCCATAAATAGTGCATTATGTGTTACTGGATTAAAATGCTGAAATAATATGAGACAAGCAAATAAGCTTACAAGACAAAATCCTTTGCTTCAGTAGTGCAAGAACGAACAGTTTCTGTTCTTCCTCCTTGGTAAAGTCTTGTCATAGAAGCTTCATATGTCTGCACAAATTTCTGGGCATCTTTATAATATGCAAGTTGTATGGCTAACTGCACAAATGCATCAGGTGACACCTGAAAATTTACAGTTTTTAAACTTTTTTATCACGACAAAAACAAGATTTTTAAAAGTGAGAATTCATTAGAAAGATTGAATGCTTTATGTTTCAAATAATAATTAAACAGATATAGATTATTTCAATGAATAAAGAAACAAAAAATGAAATAAAAATAACACAGAATAAAAAGTATCAATCACAAGTAAAAATTAGCACAGCAACAAATATTAATTTTTTCCCCTTTAATAAAATTATTTTTAAATATATCAATTAACTAAAAGTCTGGTGAAATTTTCATCATTTTGTGTCTTCTTTTATATGAAAGTGAGTTTCCTGATTATTTTATATTAAATACAATTTCTTACTTAAAAGATTTTTTTTTTCCTCCAATAAAGATTTACAGATGATGGCACTGAACACAAATTAAGTTGTTTTCAATTTTAGAATACAAATGATTACAAATATAAGGAAACAAATGTTTCAACATGTAAAACAGTAATAGTCGAATTATTATTTCTCTATACTTATTTTTTTACAGCATATATATTTTTAAAAACCCAGAAAATTTTGTTACTTGCACATTTAAATATATATATATATATATATATAAAATCATATATATATACATATATATATATATATAATCAGGCAAAAAAAATGAATGAATCATACATCACAGAAAGTTCATCAGAACTTTGCTTGCTGTGTTCATTAGAGTTCTGCTGTGCCAAATTATAAATTTGATCATCCAAAATCTTTTTATTTGCATTTTTAATCTTTTTTCAAATTAAATAAAAATGTTTTAACTTTTAGAATTACTTGTTTTAAATTCTTCATTTCTAAAATTATTTCTTTGCTATTTTTTTGTTATATTATTTAACACCTCTTTATCAGATAAGTCATAAGGAATATAAAAATTAAAGTACACTTATCAACATAAAGTACTTCCTATTCATGACAATTTTTAATGATGTTTTAAAATCACTTCTTTTATTTATTATTTACTTCAAAACATTAATGTATCAGATAATTCCCCAAAACTAAATTAGTTTGCATAACTAAATGTTTATGAAAGCACAGAAAAATCAATATATACAAAAGCTCTAATATTACTGTTGCTTATAAATTTACATACAAATTAGTATAGATATAGAAGTTTTATTAATCGCATTTCAAGCATAAATTCTTTTATATATTGTTATATTTATTCTTTAATATTGAGCAGTAATTTCTATCTAATTAGGCTATATCATAAAATTCATATAATGACTTACCTTACATATTTTCATTGTCCCTTTTCCAAATTTTTGGTGATCATATACAACTAAATCCAAATCATCATTGCTCTAGAAATAAATTAAAATTTTTAAATGACAGCAACTCCATAATTACTCAAATGCCTTGAATATGTAAGTATGATGATAATAAGCTCAATTCCTCCACAGTCTTAAAATTTTTTTTAACCACTGATATTGAAAAACTTTATTGCAACTGCTCAGTTATTCAGCTTCTAGCTTTCCTTATACTTCCCAGAGTCTAAATTTCAGTAAATTTAATGATCTAACATTAAACTGCAGTATCATGTGAAAATCACATGTCAAAAAAAATGATTACTCAGTTATTTTTCAGAAAAAGTATCTTCTGAAATAATATAAACTCTGAATGCTGTTTCACGCTCTTTCCTCTCTGCCTTCTATATTATTATAGCGAGCATCTTATTCAGAATTCCTAATCATAGCTTAATAATAATACTAATAATATCAGCATGCATTTAGTTTACTAATGACGAAAAGAATAAAGCAGCGATTTAAAAAGAATCTACTACTCATTTCCGAAAAACTAATTGTAAAAATTATCAGAATTGACAGCTATGGAATGGGAAAAAATCCCTTTCATTTCAATTCAATTTTTGACACGACATTGGAAGACATCCATATTTTTTAATTATATGATTCCCTGATAACCTCAGACACAAAATTAACTTTTGACAATTTTTTTTTTAAAAATCCCTCAAAGCCTCAAATATTATTTTTTTTTTTTTTTTAATTCTACCAGCTAATGCAACTTGATTCAACCACCCCTGATTTTAGATTTTTTTTTTTTCCAAGATGCTTCTTTGCTTATTTCCCGGCTCTGAAAGTTTTTTTTTTTTTATCTCCCAAAAATTACTCAATATAAGAAAGATTCATGAAGTAAGTGATTCATCATTACATACCTAAAGTGGAAACAAATAATAACTTTTGGTAAATGAAGAAGAGAATAAATCACAATTTTTTTCTTCATTTTTTGACCATATGTTCATCTTTTTCAAAACCATGAATGAAGTCTGCAGGACATAATCAGGGATCCACAATGATACAGATGACAAAAAACAGTGTAGAAATGTTAGTTTCAGAAAGGATTTTTCTCATGAAATAGCTAAGCCACCATTTTGTTTTTTTAAGCATGTGATTTTCACCTAATATTGTTATTTAATATCAAACTGTTAAGTTATAGAAATTCTGGTTTTCCCTGATAAGTATCAGGGGGAACCCAGAAGTTCATGTAATTCAGGAACAGAAGTAGCAAGTAATTTTTAAGCTTTGTTTGAAGTATTTATAAAATTAAACTTTTAGATTACAGATAAATGAATTTATTATATACACATATTAATGTGTGCATACATTTATATAAACAATGCTCTGTTTTCATGATAGTGTTTTGAACTCTATAAGGCATTCCAACAGATTTTTTTAGAAAATGCACAGGACACATAGACAGCAATGCATTATAAATTTTACCACTGATACTTTTAAAACTACTAAACATAATTAAGTTTAGAGATGATAAACCTCAGGAAGTGTTAAAAAGTTTTAAATATTGATCACAAATTCATTTATTAAATATGTGCAAGATTGGTTTTGTCTTTTGTAAATTACTTATAAATGTCCATAGTATGCAATTTTTCTTAAAACAAACATATTCAAACAAATAAATGAAATTAATTATAATAAATATAATTTTTAAAATCTGCACAGATTTTTAGAGGCAAATACCCTTTAAATTTAGTTACACTTTTTACTTATGAAATGTACTAGTTCCCAAGTAAAACAAAATGTAGTGATACAAAAAAAATGTAATAATTAAAAAAACTTATGAATCTCTTTGCCACTCTTAATAAATTTAGAACACTATAATTGCAGAAACATTAGGAATATCTGTTTAAGTCTTTGACTTTTAATTTCACAAACTTAGATTATCAGTTACAATAAATGTCTTAATAACAAATAATTTCTGTACTTTATACACTTATAAAATAATAATGTATTTAAATACAAAAAAAAGCTTTAAAAATAGCATGGGTTTAAGTTACATAAGTCACTAATGTCATTAAAATGGTTTAAAGAAACATTGGTATGAAACAGACTACAAATTTAAAATAAAGATATGTTTTCAAATTATATGCATGAAATCCATTGAAAGAATGACTTTTTATTATTAAATGGGAAATGTAATTAAAATATTTAATTTAGTTTTCAAGAATGTCATTTACAAAGAAGGAAAAAAAAGACACTATGCATTATTTTGTAACATGATGAACTTAGAAAAACACAAAGAATTTATATATTTTGTAGCTGCCTATCTTTTATTTATAAAAATATATATATATATATATATATATATATATATATATACTAACCACTTTAGCCTGATCCAATGCCTCTTCAATGACATTACCCAGTTCAGGAGACATTTCCCAAATTAACCTTTGAGGTGGTTTTATTTTGGCTTGTTTGAATACTCTACTAAATGGCATGCAGTACCCATTATCATCAAACAACTTTTCAATAACTCTAAAAGAAAAAGAAAATTGTCTTAAAATTTCCTAAAAGAAAGTTCAATTAAAAATAAAATTTCAAAATAGTAGAAACTACTAGCTTTTAATTTACTTACTCTCTGGACAATATATATTCCCACATGTGTGCCATAGCAGGTGCATCAGCTACAGTGTGCTCACAGTTCAGACCTGCAGCACCGTTGCCAAAAATGATTAAATGAAAAGATTTGTCAAACCATATGCTTTTCCCATCACCATGTAAAAGAAATTTGCCTTTTTCAGTGAGATTTTTTGGTTCATAATCCGTAAGTGTCAACTGTAATATAATAACATATTTAAAGTGAATTTATAACCTTCATATATAACTATAAAAAAAAAGTTAATGCCAGTTATAAGTATATTGATACATTTAAATAATGGAACTATTTTTTGCAGAAGTGTCTGTTATAGATTACATGCAATATAGGTAGTAAGGCTTCTCATTATTATTTACTCCAATCAGCACTCGACAATGAAATGAATTTTATGCATATGTGATGGATTCTTTTGGAAAATTTGAGAATGCAGTTCCCATTAAGTTCAATTTGATTTCCATCAGTCTTCACTCACTTCCATCACTTTTATTTTAATACAGAATCAACTAGAAGCTAAAAGAATTCATTTGGTTAGCAAGGTCAGCAATATCTTATCATTAAAAAATATCCCCTTAATTGATTTCAGAATCAACCAACTTCTCCAGAGTTAAACAACCATTAGAGATTATTCATCTATTGCACTGTTCCTCAAAAATGCTAAAAACATAGTTAAGTTTTATTATACTTATTACATTAACTGAATTTGGAAAATATAATAAAAAAAAAGGATAGTCAATACTTATTGCAATAAATTATCATAGATTTGCACATTGCCAAATTTAGTTCTTAAGTCAGTAAATCAGTTTAGCTTAAAGACTTTATTGAAATAAGATACAACTTAAGTAATCAAGGATTATTTCAAATAAAAATAAGCAATTCACTTATTTTTTAACCTTAAATTATTGAAAAAAAATACTGATCAACTGTATCAATTTCTATGTATTGATGTACATATTTTTTTATAAAAGTATTTTTTTGGCGCAGGGGTTAACATTTTGATCCAAGATAGGACTAATGAAGACTCTTTTTTAATTCATTTTCTTTTTTAAATAATCAGAAATCTTTATGGTTAATTTTATTTTTTATGAATTTACTCATTCCAAGTTTTTATTTGCATAATCCTTTTTTAGCAACCTCATATTTAAATCTCTACTAGAAATTAGAAACATACATAAAGGTTAAGGTCATTTAATTCATGCTTCTTTAGATTCATGCTTTTTTTATGGACCTTGAAATTGAGTATTAGACCTCTAAAACCATACATAAATCAATAAAAAAGTTTGAACTTATGATTTTCCATGAAATCGAACATAGAACAAATGGGAAATATTAGAATACATCTAAAACTTTAAGGGATGGCAAACAAACAAAAAATTATTTTATATAATTCACTTACACCCATTCATTTGTATGAAAAAAATATTATAGTACATTTTATCTCTGCTTAGTCTCTTGTCCTATGAATTTATTTAACTTCCTAATTAGATAACAGATCATATTTGGGACATTCACTGTTAGTTTAATTCATACAATAATATAAGAAGCATAGAGATATAGAAATATTTCTAAATGATTTTTGCATTTTAAATTAATATTTTTATTTAACTAGATATATAAAAATTTTAATAATTCAATGTACATGTCAGAAACATCATTGTTTGATTGAAGTTGAAGCTTTATCTATTAGTTCTGATTTAAGCTGCATAAATTAAAATATACAATATTAAATTTGATAATAATCCAAGCAATAATAACTAAATACTTTTCACAACACAATCAGAAGGAAAAGAAAAAAAAATTATTAATAGAAAATATATCCGACGTATATTTTGAATTATTTTCTGTACATATAATTTTAATTTGGAATATTTTCAAAAACACACATACACACACACAAAGTATACTCATAACAGAAAGTGGAACTCAAAACTTATATTACCATGTATATACACAAATATTTAAAAACTTCAAGCAATTTATATGTTTTCCAAGGGAAAAATGCATATAAAAAATCCTATCTTAATAAACTAAGAGTAACATTATTTTTGAAAAGTTTCAATTTAGCACATACCCTGCTGCTGAGGCTAAAATATTACTTACACTGTAACATCATAGCACAAAAATTTAAATAACTTACCACAAAAATAGATCGCTCAATAAGACGTCTTGTTTCTTTATTTACACCAGCATTCATATACTTTTGTCTAATAGATGCCCACTGATTGCGTTTTAAGGTAGTTAAAGCAGCAACTGATGTCTCAGATTCAGACTGAGTTTCTAAGATAAAAATTATTATTATTATTAGCTCAAAAGTATTTTAAAAAATAAACGAAAATAATCAATAACTACAAAGCATAAAACACACACACATATATGCATACAGTTGATAATATAGTTAAATACAAAATTCATTAGAAAAAATTATCACAAAAAAATTGCAATGTAAATTTAGAAGTAGAATAGCTTCTTTTGTCATAATGTTAATAAAACAGAACAAACAACAAAATGGTGACTAACAGTTTAAAAAGCAAATAACATATAAACAACAATGAAATAAGAGAAAATTATAAATTTAATAATAACTATGAATCAATGTAAAAATATAAAATGAACAATGACCTTCCATTGCTAACACTGTACCATAAAATTTTATGTTACAGAAATAGAACCTCCATTTAATAGCTAATAATCAATTCACTGATGATTACTCTTCTAGACATGAGCCACACCATAATTTAAAATATTTAATTCACATAAAGAAACAATTTTTATAGTTCATGTATTATCTTCATTTCTTTTTATGCTTCTTCATGATACATTTTTTTTTAACAAAGAACCAAAATCTAGTTTTTCTGTTTATGAAATTTCATTCCTAACTTTTACTAATTTTCAGATGAATTCTAATTTATATAACTAACAATCTGAAGAAAGAAAGGGAAAAGTTTTTACATTACTCATAAAAGCCCATAATATGCTTTTTATTTCACATTCACTGTTTTGCTACACAAAATACAGTATCACAATATTAAAATAAAATATAAATTTCTTAAACTTTGATAATAGTTAAATGAAATTTAAAAATTTATGAGTTAAGTTGTTCTGTACAAGTTAAACAAAACTTTAAAATAACACACAAATATATTTTTCAAAAATAACTAAACCATTTGAATTTGTCTTAAATAATGTGATTTTAATGCAGCAACATATACTGCATTTATAAACCAATAAATATTTTCTATGTTACTTATTGTAATATACAATGAATCACAAATTTTAATTGAATGTTCATAATTTTAAGTATTACAGTTTATTTTTAAAGTAAAATAAATAATGCATGTACAAACCAATGTTTTTTATTCATTATTAAGAAATCTTTGCACATTATTCTCTGAATCTCTATCAATTTAATTTGAAATTACTTAATACTTCTTAAGATCATACATTTTAAAATTTAATGTAATACTGTCATTAACAAAAACAGATTAAAAGCAGTAATTTCAAAAACAAAAATTTGCTTTAAGTTATTCAAAAATAAATGTATCCATGGTAAAAAACAATGGTATCCATTCAAAATTTCAATTACAAATAAACTAAGTCACTGAAAATACAAAAAATATTTACAAAATAATTTTTTTAAATAAAATTTTTAAATGTGCATGTGAATTTTTACAGAAAATATATATTAATCACAAGAACTAAAACGATTTATTTAATAAATAATCTTTCATTCACACTCTCATGAAAGGCCTTTCCATAAGAAGAATTAAATATTCTATTATACAAACTTAAGCTAATATTCTCATCTTATTTTTTAAAAAGTCCTGGTTTTTTAAATCCTGATTGTAATAGAAATATAATTACCTGCATGCATTGTTGCATCTTTAACTATCCAATTAAGTTGTTCTTCCAATGTTGTTGGTGCCAAAAATTGATTTTTTGCATCACAAATATCTAACTTATAATAAAGCCCTTTCACATGAACAACTATATGCTGAAAGAAAATATCTACTATAAATTTGATACAATACTAATGCAATACAGAAAGAGATACTAAACCAATAAGACATATTTTACCTTTGATTCCTCACAATGTAATATTCTGTCAGTATTTTCTCCAGGAATCCTTCAAAAGAAAATGACATTCAGAATTATATATAGAAAATATAGAAAAAAGCAATTATTATAATTTGTTCACATACAAAAATAAATAAATAACATTGACATATGGCACAGAATAAACATTTTTTTTTAAGTCTAGCTCAAGCGGCATTTTATAATCATATCACTAGAATATAATTTATAATCATAATACAAAAAGACATTTTAAAGGTCAGAGAGTAAAATTTTACTTTGAATCAACTAAGCAAACAATTTTAAACACTATACTAACTGCTGACACCACATTGGTGTCCATCAAAAACTATCAGTATCTAATGATAATTAAAAGTATCTGAACTAGTCCTGTCAATGCCAAGTTAAAGAATCCCAATTAGATGCTCAAACAGCATAATGTTAACGCTGACAACCTTTTTCTATCAATAAAAATGATGCTTTATTCATTATTTACTTTAAAAGTATTTGCAATTAATTTGAAAAAATATTTTACAACTCATGTAAAATGTTCCATCAGTGTGCATATCATTTTGAGATGGTACTTTTGTATAATGTTGATATACAAGGTTAAATTTCCTTTTATAGAAATAAAAATTCAAATTATTTATTTGTGTCTAGTACACCAATAACAATGAAACTTTATAAAACTTGCAAAAATTTACAGAATAAGTATTTATAAAGAATTACATTTTAAAACATGCACTCAATATCATATTGCAGTAATTGTATAATGAGTTTCAAAACATTCACAAATAAATTATATCTAATAAAGCTATATCGCTCTTAAAAATTGTTATTTTCATATTAAGAAACTTATACAAAATTGATAAAAAAGAATAACATTTAATTTAAAATTTACTGTCATATGTTTCTGTTTTTCAATATAAAATCATACAGCAAAAACACATAATTAATACCTAGCTGAACTGTAGAGCCTTTCATATTGAGCCATACAAATGGGAACAGTATTCCTAATAACTAAAGGTTCAAGTTCTTCCCGATCAATCAGTCTTTTGAACAATAATAAACTATATACCAAACATGCTGCACTGAAATAGATTGAAATATCAATGAGTATTCTGAATACAATACATATTTTTTACAACAAACCAATAGCTATTAATTTTTTTTATATTCAATAAATAAATAATGTACATAAATAAAGAAATTCATATGCAATTTGTAAATTACAAAAATCCAAACTACAAAAAAAAAGTTTATATTATATAAGAAGAATATGGAGTGAAAATTTATCAATGAAAAAGCTAAATTACTTCTTAATCAGAAACTATTTTGATACATAGAAGACCTTTTATCTTAGTGTTAACACTATTACTAAATGAAAATATTATAGATATACTTAATTTTATTTATTTGTTTCAGAGTTGTTGACTTTCAATGTTTATTTAAATAATTCTGATATATCATTTAATAATTATGTGATTTTATAGGTAAATTAAACTTTTGGTAGTTTTCAGGGTAACCAGTGCTATTTCTAGATTTTTAAAATATTTTTGATATTTTTGGAAATATCTAAAATCTTCAGAGTGATTTTGTTTTATTCCCTTTCTCTTATGCTTGCATAATAAATTTTAGTAGTATATGAAAAATAGTGTTCTACTCTGTCTTACTAAAATCAATATAAAATATAAATTTAAAATTCACAAAACAAAAAAATTATTTTCCATCTTAGGTTTCAGATAAACATTTTTGTAAACCTTTTCCCAATTTTGCAAACAGACTAATCAGTATATACAATATACTAGAAGATGTGTTCACATCCAGACGGATTTTTAGCAGAACTGCAGAACATTTTAGCAGAATATTATTATTATCCAAATTTACCCATGAAAGATGTAACAAAGTCACATACATATTGGCAGAAGAATGAAATAATCCATTTCCTTACAATGTAATCTTTCCTATTTATAGTGTTTACTAACACTCAAATCGAGGCTAATGAAAATACCATGAAAAGAAAAGTTATCATTTATAAACATAAAATAAAAAACAGCTACAAAAAAATATTGCCAATAATAGTATGTATGCACTTGTAAACTAAAAGGCTGTATTGCATCAAAATTAAAGAAATTATTCAATGTCAGCAAAATTGCATTAACTTTTAATCCCCAATTAACTTTTAATCTGCACATGGGTAGATTGATTAACTAATTTATATTATACAAAGAAAAGTGAAAATTTGGTTCTTATTAATAAACTTTTCTTTCTTGTATAAAAAATTTATTTCCATTCAAATGTTAAAATATATGGACTGAATAAATTCTGTAAATTTTTATCAGTTTTATACATTCTCTATTCTAAGATAAGGGAAAATTACACACTAATGCTCATGTGCTAGAAGGCACTGATTCTACCTAAATAAGGATGAGATGAAAGATGAGAGAGAAGAAATTTGCATTCTATTTAGTAACATAGGAAATTTCAATTATCAATGGAATTAGAAAGAGTTGAAACTGCAGATAAACTATAAAAATTAGCAAGCCAAACTAACATTTCAAACTAAAAAGTGAAAGGACACTGTTTTGACAGTGTCCCCCCCACACACACACACACACTATCACAAAAGTGGAGACTAAAAGATAAGGAGGTATGTAAAAAACTCATCTGATGGAACAAAAGAATGATCTAACAATGAAATATGAAAATACATTAATATTAGTTATTTATCAAAAGATGCGCCTCAGGTTTCTGAAATGACTATATAAAATCATATATGAAAAATGTACATTTCTTTTGTTATATTATTTTGAGAAAATGTGAAATATTGAAGATTGTAGAGGGACAAGACTCTTTATTATGTGTTATGCCATGGATAAAAGAATGAGTTCAGTTTCAGGAACTACTTTTTATTAGTGGGTTAAGTTCCACGGCACAAACATTTAACACAAGCATATTGAAGAACAAGGCATAGACAAAAACACGCGGCAAGCCAGGACAACACAAGAGACAAGAATGAGGAATCATGGGAAAACATGGCTCTTGATAGGTGGCTCTATTAGCACCACCTATGAAGAAAGGAGAAGGCAGTAATTGTAACCGCTACAAGATATATATATATTTGTATAATACATCAAATAAATTTTAATTTATGTTTAGTATTATTTTAATTTCAGGAGAGTTTTACTTAATGTAAGAAGCTTTTTAAAGACACACAGAATAAAATTTAAAAAATGAAAGCAAACATTAGCAATATTTCATATGATACTTTGAATATCCCATAACAAATTATTTAAATTGTTTCCCAATACTCAGAGAAACAAAGCACACACAAACAAACAAAATACTTAAAGAAAATATAAGCATTACATCCAATACTTTCGATTTCAATAAAAAGTTCACAGAGAAATCAACACAAGAATTAATCAATTTTTCCACCATATTCATTTACAATAAATTAATCCTATATTATAATACTGGGTAATATTTTACATCCAATTTAAATAACTTTAAATACCATGAACATGAAATTCATACTTTCTTACCTCATGGTATGATCGACTAATTGTTGGAAGAAGAATCTACCTAGAGTCCCCCTAGCTATTCCCCTGAAACTTATTCACATACTCCTTAACAAAATGTAAGCCCACTCCTTTCCCCATGAATACCACAAGTGTTGAGAATCCTGTATGTAAGCATTCTGTGTTTTATACAATAGTGATGTAAACCACGTATGTGTTTTAGATATATTTTTGTCAATCGAATTAAACCAAAATATGATACCTAACTAGTTTCAGTAACAAGACCATAAAACAAATTTCATTTATCAAAATCATTGCTTTTATGAGTTATAGAATTTACATGTATGAGAATGTACAAACTAACAGGCATTCAATCCTTGAATTCGGTAAAAGTAGATAAATATCAAAATTTGATATTTATCTACACTAAATCAGCATACCAAATGTAATCATCCATCTAGTTCTTTACATTTTGTAGTTATTGAATTCACCCATTCTCAAACAGACAGACTTGCCAAGAATGAATTGTGTACAAAATTTACAATTTCCTCCCTCTATGTAATATCAAAAACAGTTCATAAATAAAAAAATATTTTAAAGGAATCTACTTACCGTGATACAGGTTTGTCAGTTGGCATCCAATAACATTCATCACATATATAATAATTACTGTTGTTTGGAAGTGGACTACGGCTCATAAGATAAGCATATTTTTCCCTGTAAGTATGGAATTAATATGAATTAAAAAGATGAACACCATATAAAAAATGCATACAAGAAAAATAAATATTGATCTTCAGCATAAAAAAATTCTCAATTTTTAACTGAGTAGTAAATATTCTTTGTTCATAATAAACATGCAATTCATAATATAAGGGACATAAGAAAGGGCATGCAGTAGAAGAAGATATAGAGATGAAGAAAATTATTAAAGCTGCCCTTAACACAGTAGGTATACACAATATATTTATGATTTTGTAACTGCCAATGATAAAAGTTTTGTAGTTAGAATAAAATTGATGTACATGATCACAGAAAGTAAAAATTAGTATCTACATGTACATTCCAGTAAAACT
This sequence comes from Argiope aurantia, assembly GCA_026543865.1. Classification (NCBI taxonomy): domain Eukaryota; kingdom Metazoa; phylum Arthropoda; class Arachnida; order Araneae; family Araneidae; genus Argiope; species Argiope aurantia. The sequence goes on from JAPMOR010081965.1 coordinate 1,035,326, forward strand.
TTTCATTTTTTTTTACTTTAAATTATGATTGAACATATATTATACATTTTATATGCAATATAAACTTGAAACATGTGAACTTTAATATATAAACATTAAAATGCCATAACAAAAATCACAATAGAATGATCTTTAAGATAAAAGTATATATATATATATACACATGTTGTTAAAATATGATTTTACCAACAATATATTATTATTGAGATTTTGAGCACCAAAAGGTTATTGAAACATTGCCCTTCAGCAGGTGCAAGTAATAGAGTAGACATCATTTCCATTGTACTTTTTCCTTTATTATTTATCAGTCAAAATGAATAATAACTTCCAAAACAAAGTCAAAATTAATAAGAAATGATTAATATAAAGTAGTAAAAGAAAACCTTGTATGCAATATCAACAATTTTAAATTATTTTTAACACAATTACACTAATTATTACTTATTTAACTATAAATTAGTAAGCAATAATTTTTTACTTAATTAATTACAATATTATGTTGCTAATTGTGCAAGAAAATTATATTTTAAAAATAAATAAGCAGGTTTAGTATTGTGGAAATGCAAGATTATAATATATTATAAAAATGATCTTTTAATTATTAAGGATATTAGATTTATGTCCTATTATTGGTTTAATTTCAAAAAGCACATCACAAAACTAATCTTCAATTGCAAGAAAAAAAATCCGAAATCAAGTTAAGTTCCGAGCTGCTTCCACAGTTTAATGGAAAAAACATTCAGCAAATATAAACCATCTAGGATGAATTCAGAAATAAGTATCAATATATTATTGAACATGCTTTCATTCCACAAGTAATAATGACTGAATCGGTGATTTATCTTTTTTTCAAAATAGCAACAGTACAGAAATGTAAATTTCTAATGTTTCCAAACGTAAGTATTAAACATGGTTTAGGATAACAGCATAACAGGTTTAGTTATGATTTTTCTTATTTATATATATATACATACAAACATATATATATATATATCCAGATTTTAACATCCAACATCTATATTTATTGTATAATTTTGTTTACCTTAAAACTTCAATTAATAGTTTAAAATAGTAAATTAAATATCTACATATTAAAACAGTTTAATATTTATTATCCAAGAACTTGGAGTAAAAAAAGATATATTTATATACTGATTTATTATAATTTAAAGTAGAAGGTAAACAAAACATCTTTAAAGATGTATATGATCATTATTAGATTTTTGGAAAAGAATAAATAATCTAAAATAATAAAACTGAACTTTACTGAGCTGTAAATATAATAAATATCCTTACCACCAGTCACTAACATAATTTTGACAGAACCATGATTTTATGATCAAGACATTTTGCAATTTATGAGCCAAAGTGTTTTCAAATTCCTGAAAAAATAAAGAGAATGATTTTAGCAAACTATGAATTCAAACACTGTAGAAAAAAATACTATAAAAAAACTATGCAGCGATCATTCTAATTCTCTCAGAGAATGTGCGCCAAAGTTTGGTGTGTGTTTCATCTCCATTAATCATAAAATGGCCTTGAACACACAGCATGATTCAGTTTCCCGCCTCTCGGGGAGCGCGGAAGAATACAACCAGAGAGAAGCTCCGAGAGACAGAGTGTGCGATGTTGTTGTGTGTTGAATAAAGTTATATTTTTATATATTCATGTGAATTTTGTTCTCAATATTCTTACATATATTATTAATCTAAATACATTGCATATATTATTTTTATACATATTGCATATCCTACCATTATCTACAAGTTGTACCTATGTCAATTTCGCAATGTATGTAATTTTTTTTTTCATACACTACATAGGCATTGTATCCTAGTTTGTATATATTGTATATATGTTATCGTGACTTTGTCAGTGCGGGCATACTCTGTAGCGATCATTCTAATTCTCTCAGAGAAAGTGCGTCAAAGTTTGGTGTGCATTTCATCTCCATTAATCATAAAATGGCCTTGAATGCGCAGCACGATTCAATTTCCTGCCTCTCGGGGAGCGCAGAAGAATACAACCAGAGAGTAGTTTCGAGGGACAGAGTGTGCGATGTTGTTGTGTGTCAAATAAAGATATATTTTTGGTATAAAACGAAGATGGTATAAAACGAAACCCTTCCATGGAGTCAGATCATGACAAATAACATTATAGATTAATCAATCCTCCTCAACTATCTAAAAGGAAAATATTTTAATAATATCACTTTGTAAAGCATGACAAACTAGCATTCATATAATATCATTCACTTCTAATTAAATGAATAAATAAAAACTATACAGTAAGAGGCAGAAATATTTAAAGAAAAGGTCATTTGCTATAATTATACTCCATGTAGTGATGATTTTATTATAAGCAAAGACTAATACAAAAATTTAAAAATACAAGTAAAGAATTTATATTGAAAAAGATTACCTTCCTCCTTCCATTAATAGTGGAAAGGTTAGAGGTGCTAGTCTTATTAAGGTACTAGTATTATTGCGCAATGTCTTATTCCGATAAAAAAAGACATTACACATAAAGCCTTTCTTCTTTACTGGCAACATTAAATGCGTAAATAATCAGATGACAATGTTATAAATATATCATAACACTCCAAGAGATCCTCACCTTTCCAAGTTGCTTAATTTCTTTCAATTCTTCTTCAGTGCAATGAGGTTTTAGTGCTTCGTACAACCTATTCAGAGTATCTTTAACAGCTGGAACAGGTAGACGAGGTAAAGATCTTTGGCAACTGTACAGTGAAGGTTTATATCCACTGAGAAGTCTTACTCCCCCACACCATAGCTTGGTCATCAGGGAATGACTTTTAGGATTTTCATCTAAAAACAAAACATTCTTTCGTTTTAAATATGTACAGAATAACATTTGAGAAAACAAATACAGCCTGTTTCTTAGATGTTCTATATATTTCTGAATATCTGAGATATATGTGTGTGATCTCTGATCTAATTCCCACTTTTTATTTAATTATTTTTAACATGGGCTCTACACAACAAAAAATTCTTGAGAATCAAATGCTCGACATCTACCATACAAAGCACACATTAAGCACACCAAAAAATCTCTCTTTCTTCCTTACATCTCAGATTATTTCAGCTCCATCAGGTCACTCGCAGCCCCCCCCCCCCGAATTTGCTGCCCTCTATTGTCATGAAAAAGAGTTTAACTATGCCAAAATTGTCAAGTCATCAGTATCTCCATAATGTTGCATATATATTCATAAAAAATAAAAATGGGAGGAGTGGGAGAAAATTTTTTCAAATTATAGACTACAGAAACTCTTATTGTAAGCTCTTGGAAAAAACACAAAAGTTAAATATCGAGAATCTTCTGAATGATTTATAATATAAATATTAAACAAAACCAATACCTCAATAAAAATAACACAAAATATCAGTGACATTAATAAAGTTTCGCACTAAAAAGTTAGCAAAGAAATTCACTCATTTATTAGTTTCAAAAATAAATAACATTTTTATTTATTTTCGAAAATAAAAATATTTTTCATCATCAAAAAATTAATTACTAGTTATCTTTACAAATATTTTTAAAATAATATATGAAATATGATCTTGGATATCTTATTTTTGATTACTTTACAAAAAAGATATACTATATATATATATATATATATTTTCCTAGTTCTAGTTAATAATTTTAATTTCATAATTTTCCAACATATGATATTATTAAAAACAAAAATATTTAATGAAACAATTACAGAAATCCTCAGTTCCTGTTTTAAAAAATTATTTTCAATAATGTGTTCCAATTTTCACACTTTAAACAAACAAAAAAAAAGTAATTTCAAAGATTAGCATAAATTTTTCCATAAATGTTGAAACAAAAGATCATGTATCAAACTCAAAAGTAAGGTAAGCCGACTCACATTTCCTAATACTGCTAAAATATGATTTAATTTCCATGTCAGCATTTTAAACAATTAACCCAATTATTTACTTACACATCCATCCTCGATAAGAAAGAAGTAGTCTTAAGAAACTTTGTCTTGCAATCATCAGAACAATAAATGAAATAATTCCAATAATACTAGATACTATTACAGCTTGCAGTCCTCTAGGTAAACCTAAAATAATGTTAAAATATTTACTCATTAACAAAAATTTGAAAAAATGTCAAAACTAATAAAACAGAGTAAAAATAAATATATATTAAATATATAAAATTCTTGGATAATTTATAATTTATCTCACAGTCAAGCATTAAGAAATTTTAACTGCCAATTTTATTAATGGTTAATTTTAATAATCAATTTTATATAACACAATTTGAAAATGTAAGTAAAAAGAAAAATTTTAATGTAACATCTCTTACAATTAATCTTTTCATCTTTACTTTACATCTTTATCTTTTAAATTACAATCTTTTTTTCTCTATTCTTTTCTGTACCAATATGCTTTTTCTCTAGAGGGTTCTTTATTGTTTGCAACAGTCCAATGTCATCAAGTGCAGTTTGTTCCTTCATGCTAGGTGGGGTTACTCTTCGGCAGTCCCATCAAGTTCTCGGCGTGGCTTCTGGCTAGGTCAAGGTATCACACAGTACCTCTTACAATTAACAAGTTTTATTGCACTTATTAAAATTAATATTTTATTTGTAAATTAATATTTTAATATTAAATTAATTAATATTAAATTAATATTTTATTTTTAAAAATATTGTAGAGTATTTTAGCATATAAAAAGACTAGGGAATATAAAGCACAAATAGCAATTGTTGATTAAAAAAAAAGAGAGATGTAAAATTAATCTCATACCAATAAGATATCTTAATAAATCTTTAAGTAAGACGTATGATTAAATTTATATAATAAATCAAAAGGAATAAATAATATAAAAATATTTTTAGTAAATGGACAAGAATAATATTCCAGATTTTTAATGAATTACAAAAATCATAAAATTACTTAAAGGTTGAGATGGATTCATATCATTTTTTAAAAACTAAGAATTTTAATATAACTATACAAAATAATCACTTGCTATGCAAATTTTAAGGACTGTAAAGATAGTATAAATTGAACAACAGTCTGAAACGCTATTACACAGTTATTCCACTGTATTTCTTTAGATTGTAGAAATGTGTGATAAAAAGTTATTTATTTATTAATTACTCATCCATTAAAAGATTTTGAATTCCCAACAACCTTTTATTAAAATCATAGGAAACGCATCTTTTTGTACTACATTTTATTTTTACATATTATCAATTGAATTTTATATGATATACTGCATTTAATGTTTTATATAATGCATTTTATGAAATGAGAACCTAACAATCATAATACAATTTTTTTTGTTGTTGGGGGGCAAATAAAAAATAATTTCTTTCTTGAGTATTGCATTGAAACAGAAAAAATATTGTTAATTTAAGATATTTACTGATAATATCCAGTATTTTATATATGTTCATCCTAAGGAATATATATATATATATTAATTTTACAAGAATTTTGATGAATTTGTTCCAAAAAATAATATTAATTAAATTTATATAAAATAAAACTTTATAGCGTGATATCTGACAAATTTAACAAATGATAAAAACAGCAAATAAACATTCTTCCAACTGAAAAAATTACCCTGAGTAAAATCTATTTATAATTAGACTAAATACAATATGACTAAGATTTATGCAAAACAGATATGCTTGCCTTTATATCTTTTCCTTGAATGATCTTGTCAAATTTTTTAGCAATTGTATATGTACTTTCTGCTGAAATTTGTAATTTTTCATAAAGTATTGTAAAGTATTTGCTATTTCAGTAAATACTACTTATCTAGTTACAGATTACAAAGAATTATAAATAATGTTCCAGAATTTTGAAAGAAGTGAACTGATTATTCAGTAGTTAAATGGCTAGAGCATTTGTTTCCCACACAAGAACCCAAATTCAAACTGATGGAATTTATATTATATTTTCAATTATTCAGATTACTTGATTTTTAAGTAAATTTAATTAATATAAATGTTTTCTCTCATGGTGTGTTCTAGAATATTCCATCAGGAATATAAAGAAACATCAACAGAATGTAATTTTAGTAGCTATTGTATAGCCTTTGTAAAGATCTGCTGCCTAATACATCATTCTGTTCACAATGAGTGCATTTTAAGTTAATTTCTTTCATAGTTGTTTTTGTAATTCCCGCTTTATATTTTTAGTAGATAGTACTATTTATCTATTTATTATGAAGAATAGTATATAACATCTCATAATTTTGAAAGGATCATTAATAAATATTTATATAATTTTAGGATATTTCATTAAATATATACCAGTGATTAATAACCAGATATAATGCTAATATATTGATTATGTTCATAAATGATATTATGGTTAAGCCTAAAGTTTGCCATTAGCATGCAAATAATACACAAGTACAAATTTAAGAATTGAAGATTCTTTTAAGGGAGAAAGAAAGAGAAGAGAGATTTTCCCTATGTAATGTTTTTAAGTATATTTAGAAATTTATGTACATCAAATATAATATTTCATCTAAACCTGCTAAGAAAAAAAAATTAACAGAAAAAATATTTTAGTACATAACTATTTTTTTTAAATAAGATATCAAAACGTAATATGGTTAATGCTGCTATTATGGTTCATTGGCATTCTTGATCTAATGAATTTTCACTAAAACAAGGGTCTATTATACTGAAAGAAAAGTTCAGAAGATTTTACATCAGTATGCTGTGCTGAAAACCCTAAGAGCCTGTTGATGCAGAAATTAATATTTATTTGCTTTCCAGCTGCCACTGGTATTTTATCATTATTATTGAACTGAATTCACAAAATGTAATACGCTGAGATGATTTTTTTAATGTTCTTTCATAATGATGATGAATTTTATGATGACTTATCTGTACAGAAACATAAAATACAATTTAAGAAGCAATAGTATATGCATATTATAGCAAAGTTCAATTTTTTTTTTTTTTTTTTTTTTTTTTGCTCTGTTTTATTTTACTGTGACAATTTCAAGCTTTTTGATTGTTTGAATTTTTGACAGTATTCAGAAAATTATCGATTTCTTTTAATTCTTTCCACTTACATTCAATCTTTCAAATATATATGATAACTATTCCCTTCATAAAAATAAGTGTTCTATCTTTTTAATGTGACAATTTCAAGCTTTTAGATTGTTTGAATTTTTAACAACATTCAGAATATAATCGATTTTTTTTTTAATTCTTTTCACTTACATTCAATTTTTCAAATATATATGATAAGTATTCCCTTCATAAAAGTAAGTGTTCTATCTTTTTAATATTGCTTTTTTATATTATTTTTTCCAGTTTCAAATTCAGCAAAAATGGATTTACTGAGAAAAATAGAAAATTGGTTGAATTATCTTTATTGGTCATATTCTTTGTTTAAAAAAAGTTATTATGCAAAATCTTAGATTTCAAAGTAAAAATAAAAAACTTTAAAAACCTGAAGAGAATAGATAACACTAAAAACCATAAGTGTGATTTTTTTAAACCCTGTTTTAACACTTGCAATTTTAATTTGAAACAAAAGTAATTATTTTAACTTCAGATACCTTCCCTTTATACATTTACTCAACAAATAAAAAATCATTCCACAGATGAACAAATTAAAATATGAATTAAATTATTTTTATATACTTGGATTGCAATAAATTCTTAAAGAAACACATATTTACATAAGTGTCATTCTGGACAAGATAATTATCAATATTTTAACAATAAAAAGTACAAATCAAAAGTTTACACAATATACTCAAATCACTGGAAAAATACTGCCTCAGATTTTATTATTATTATTACAATTATTCTCAACAGCATTCCAGATATAAAGAAACAGGAAAATAAATTTAAAACCTGTTATTTAGTACAGATAGAATTGGCAGATAAAGATCATAATAATCATAAAGAGTCAAAATTTAAAAGATAAACAATGTATAGGTATGAATATAAAATCAAACTATATACTGGACATAAAAAAGTTTTTAAGATAATAACTGAATTTCAATTAGCTTTTCTTAATTATCACATTACAAAAAAACTAGTCACTTTAAAATGTTAATCGTCTGTGTTCAAAAAAAGGTAGGGAAGGTCAGAATAGAATTTTAAAATTCAATGGAATATTATAGGGTATTTTGAATTAAATATTTAAAAAATTAATATTTATAACTTACTTTTAGGAATATATAATACGTTTGCAATACCCCATAGCCAGTTATTCACAGATGACGTAATGCTTGGTTCTACCAGCATTAGGAATATGCATGTAAGAACTGTTAGTCTAACATTTGACAGAGATGCTGGCCAAACTCCATTATATATTAGATTTCTGCAAACAAAAAATTAATTAAAATAATGTATGCAAAATTAGATTATATCATTTACAGCAATATCAGAGTTAAAAACAATTTTCTTATTATTTATTAAATGTTTAAAATATATATGTAAAAATTTATTTACTGAATAATTATTTTGAAATAATCCACGAAAGAATGTCAGTGTTGCATACTTCTAAAATATTATTAAAACATAAAATAAAACAAATAATAAATATGACTTAATATTATATAGAAATAAATGTTTTAGTGCAATGAAAGTAGAACCCTTTCCTTTTTTAATGAAATATTAGGTATTCAGATAAATTGCATTACTGAAACATGATAGACTACAATACAGTTATTTTTAAGATATTAAACTAAAAATAATATTATAATCATTTTTATTCAAGCATTTAATAGTTACAGATTGTTTATTTCTACTTATCAAAAATGATAATTTTGCAGATAATGATTGAAAAACAGCCCTGCTTTTATTTACTTATTTTAATGATACACAAATGCAATATTATCAAATAATGCAATAAAATTCCCATTCCTAATCTGAAGAACTTATTTATTTCAGAGTAATTAGTATACAACAGAAATAAAGATATGTGTATTTCAAAAAAAAATCAATTACATTCATTAAAAAAATTTTTTTATATAAATTTCTTTTTAAAGCTTAGTATTTATTCTTTTTTTAAAAAAAAAATGTCTACCATTTATTCATTTTATAAATTATTAAATATTTCTATCTGGAGAGAAAATTCTCTAAAAATCCTATTTTTCCTCGATCAGCAGATGATCTTTCCAAAATTAAAAATACCCTTTATTCAATTCAGAGGTATAACAGACATTAGCAAAGCATTCACAGAATTTAAGATAAATTTTTTCCCTCATAGAATAAATTTAATAAATTACATGAAGAAAAAGAACATCAATATAAAAAAGACTAGCATTCTTCATCAGCTAATTGATTCTTCTGTCAGAAAGCTGTCAAAACACATCTGATTTATGCTTATATTCTTAAGGTAAGACCTAGAAACTTACCAGAGCAATGATTTTATAGAATAAAACATGAAAATATATATACACACTTTTCATATTAGACAAAACAAACTTTATTAAATGAACAGAAATTTCTGTAACATGATATTAAATTTAATTCTTATTCATCAAATTCAGTGATGGTTAAGCAAAAATATCTTACATCATTCATTTATGCATTATTTTATAAAAAATTTTTCACTTTTCCCTAAAACCTAAATATACTTTAAAAAATTAATTAAAACAAAATTTTCATTTGACAATAAATTATTTTACTTGGTAGAGATGAAAAGAATTAAAAATGAGAAAAGTGTGGCCTAATTATATTTAGTTTTATATACAGTTTTCATTTTTTTTTTATAAAAATGTTAGCAATTATAAATTTTAGAAAGATTCTTCTTAATTTTGATATGTATATGGAAAACCAAAACTGTTAAAAATTTGATAATTACTATAAAAAACAGGATTAATTTTTAAAAAAAATACAAGCTTAAATTAATAAATGAATATAATTCAATAAAACAATCATTAAAGCATTTTTATTTATCACAATCCATATTTTTAATAGGTCATAAAGTTAACATATTCAAAAATTTATTTTCAATAAATAAATACAAATTTAAAAATTTAACAGAATAATTTGTTTGTGCCCACTTGTATTTTCATATACATATTATATATATATATATATATATATTGTATACATTTATTATCACATTTTTTACAATGAATTGTATTTCAAATAAAAGAAATACTATTATAACTTTAGTTAAATGACTAAGATAAATTTCATTAAAAACTTCAGAATTATCCTATGGACTTTATCAAAATTTATTTTGGAATATCACATAAAAAATTTTATAATAACAATCTTTGTAGGAAAATGTGCTCATTTCTAGGATGAATACATTTAAATCATTTTACCTTTAAACTCTAAAAAGTTAAAGAATTCTTCTTGATATAAAACCATTACAATGAATGATTATATGTAATTTTATGCTTGATTTGACATAATAAAATTAATTCACTAATATTATAATAATAAGCATTTCATATCATTGTAAGAATTATGGAAAAAACAATTAGTCATTGAAGAAAAAAAAAGAAACAGAATTCGGATATTTAAGAAAAAAAATATAATTCTTTAAAAAAATATCTTAAGAACAAGTTATAGTGAAATTCGTGCAAAAACTTTATTACTGAACAATAAATTTTTGATATGTATATGAATGTACAAAATATAGAAGTCTTACTATCTGATTTAAACACAATAGGTTCAAAAATATTTAAGCAAACATATATTTGAATTCATCTGTATTCAAATAATATGGATGGATCTTTTATTTACTCTTGAATATAAAACATGATATTAAAAAAGTTAATGCTGTTATAATTGACTGCATAAAATAAAAATATAACCTAAAATAATCAATAAATCACAAACAGCTACATTTTAAATGTAAGTTTATATTAATATTTAGAGAAAAAAATAGTCACCAACACACTAGAATTAAATAGTAATCAAACTTAACAATTACTTACCTCACTTTGTAATATCTCTTAGTTGCTGTACTGCGAAATGTTTTGAATACTTCTCTCCATGTTTCAGGAGTATTTATTTCTTCTATAGTGTTTACTCTGGGTTCAGCAACAGCAATACGTGCTTCTGCCATTTTTCGGACTGAAAATTATTAATAAGAACAATTACAAACACAACGATTGGATAATCATAATATTATCCTCCTTTAAAATATTTATTTTTAGTCTACACATGCACCAAAATAAGTGCAGTTCGAAAATAAGCGGTTCATCTAAACATCAAATTGATATACACATCCTATTAAAAGAGGATCATGGCATTTTCTAATTGATATAACTAATTAAATCAAGTAAATAATATGTATCGCCCGCTTATAATAAATATAAAGAGAAATATAAACTTCCATTCAATTACTTCACAATAATATTAATGCAATCTTTCTTCTAAAAATAATTATTATCGCTTGATTTTCGATTGCAAAAAATAACAACACATTAAAATCACATAGGAAAAAATAATCTTAAAAGAAATATTCCACAACGTACAATGCGTATCCACTGATCGCTCCTATCTGTCAAAAACCTTCAAATCCAAACAAAGCAGATGCATCTCAAATTAATATGTTTCTTCAAGAAACACGAAAATCAGAACTCCAGACTTAAAACTTCATTAAATAACAGATTCCGTACACTGAAATAACCCAATCTAATCAAAAAATAAATCATTTCTGATCACCAAAAATCGTTACTTACTAAATATAAAACTCTAATTCCTTCTACATCAGAAACAAAGACGAAACCCACATCGCAGCAGAAACAGAATGAATGGTCATGTCACACTCTTGGATGCTTCAGGGCTGCCATAGTCACGTGCGAGTGTTTTGTTGGCTCGTAACGAAAGTAAGGTCTCGGTGAATCTTGTTGGGGTGGGAAACGTCATGGCTGGAGGCTTGGTTACGCACTTCCTGCATGGTGCTTTCTTTGGCCGTTTGATTCAGTTCGATTTGAATGAATTTTACCTTATACAAAAAGATGTTCGGAAAGGACACTGAACCGTGGTTTTCAGATCTGGTTTTTATAAATTCTTCCAGTTCAATTGGATATAACTTTTGATGTTTTTTACTTTTGTAAATTTCTTTTAAATTACCAGTATGGTATGTTATATTCAATAGTAATTCGAAAAACTTTAGAAATATTGAAAAAACGCAAAAAAATTCTAAAATATCACAAGCAGCATTGTAAAAAAAAATATATATCCTGTTGGATCTGAATGGAGATTGTTTTTAATATTTAATTTTAACGCAGAAAAAAATAATTTAAGTGTTAATGTTATGAATTTTCATTCTCTTAATTAATTTCTGTAATTTAAAATCTTTCTAACTCTTACCTTAACACCTAGTATCTGTTTATTTATTCTGTAACAAAACAGAAATAACAAATACGGGTGGAAAAAAAGCCTGAAAGGAAGAAAATTTTCCCAATTATCTTACAAAATTCAAAATTATTTTGCCGTAGAAATTTATTTAAACTCATTCCTTTAAAATCGTTATTTCATTTTTAAATGTATTTTTTATTTATAAGAGTGATGTATGCAGTTATAAGAAAAATTAATTAAACAGACTCCTAAGAGGAGGGGTGTCTCCTCTTCGTTTCGTCTAGTTTTGCTTATCTCCCTCTACATAAAAAAAATTATTATTATTATTTTTTATTCTTTCATACAAGTCTTCAATTTTTGACTGATTTCGAGGAAGCATGGATCACATAATTTTCAAGGCAGGGAAGTCATTATCAATTTTTCGAAGTAAAACGTTAATTAAACTATGTTAATAAAAAATTGAGCAAGTTTTTGGTAATTTTCAATTACACCTTCCGAAAATATTACCTGATAAAATTGCTTTTTACGCTATTTCAAAACAAAGAAAAATTATCTTTTCATTTCCCCACAATTTTTTTTCTCTAATTTTAATAAATTTTTGCAACTTAATTGATGTACAATCTATAAAAATGTTTTTATTGTTAAGATGAAATGTTTTTATTGCTAAATCAACATTTGCTCTATCAAATTATTCGATCGTTTGCTCTTGAAATATTAAAATTAAGATTTTAAAAAATTCCTTTCTTTGAAGTAAAATTTTTGCTTTCATTTTTATTTTGTAGTGGTATATATATTTTTCCTTTTTCCGTAGATAACGTAGAAAACTACATAACGTAGAAAAAGCTACAAAAATGAATTAAAAAAATATTACTGATATTTCATCTTTATTTATTTTTCTGGAAATGATATAGCTGGTGAACTGTAGAAGATAAAATCAAAACAAATGAGTAGAAATAATGTTTTGGGTAAAATAACTGCAAACAAAACCAATCTGCAAGTTTCTATTCAAGCACTGAAGCACTTCAATATCTATTAATTTTATTGACCACATTCTGTTGAGGCCTTTTTGAGTCTGTTTCCTTTATCACCATTCCTTGTTGCAGGAATGGTGATAACTTTAGAATCTCAAATATGGACTAAGTCGCATTAGCAGAACTGCTTTGTAACTGCTAGCTGACCGAAACTTCAATTTGTGTGTGTGCACGCGCTCTTGTATTTAGAGATATAATTTTTTTGCTCTCTTCACCTGGAAACAGGGAATAACAGTCATTGATTCTATAAATCCCGATCTCTTACTACTTTCAAGTTCAAGTTCAAGTGAAAATAAAGATCCTCTGAAAAGAAGAGAAAGAATAAAATTTAAAAGATTGACGCAAACGATATTATCAGAATTTAAATTCAATAAAAAATTTCATAATTCGTGATTTCTTATTTTGGCTTCTTGCCAAATCAGCAGTAGAAATGAGTTAAGACTTCTACTCCCTGCTAATCAACGAAAAAAAGAATTAATTAAAAATCGATGAAAAAAGTATTGTGATAATTCTTACTTTAAATTACAGAGAAATATTCGAATAAACACAGCAAGAAATTTAAAAAAGATCAAGAAACTAAAAAGGAAAAGATAAAGGAAAAGTTCTTAAAATTTTTTTGATAGAAAGTGACTTTTTTTCCCCCTCTATTTCGCAAAATTTCGTACATTACGTCAGAGGTGCAATGCAAACTTCTATGAAATGACAAATATTTTTAGTTTCACATTCACTTAAAATTATTCAAAACAGCACAAACTGATAAATTAAAAAAATGATCTTTTAAATTTTAAAATTCGGAAATCGCGGTGCATTGTGTCAGCATTTCGATTACGTGTGTACGAAATTTCATGGTTGTGCTCGATAGATTTGCCTGGATACTGCATACGCTCACACTCATAAATACTTACTTTATGAGGTATTGATGTTTAAAAATTTATCCCTCTACAATAATCAGATTTAAAAAGCATCATATAGCAGAATATCAGTCATCGTTTTAATATTTTGATACATTAAATACACATATATTTATTTAAAAACAATTCAAAAGCGAACTTTATATACTTATTTGTTGACACGAAATGACCGCACTTTTATCGCTAATGATAAAGCAAATAAGAACAAGGATTGATAACGGTGCAGAGTTTGGAATAAGATATCTCATCGCGTAACAATAACCATTTATATATATTAAAAAGAATCGAATTTAATCTTTAAATATGTAGATAAAAATGAACACACAAATAAATATTGTAGATATTTATTCTTACTTATAACTGTTTTTCGTTTCTATTTTTAATTTATTTAATGCTGCTTTAAAAGAAAAATAATTAATAATTCTCCCTTTCTTCAGTTTTAAAGGGGAAAAATTAATTATATGAAAACAAACTAGCAATAAAACCAATTACTATCATATTTTCAATACAGCTTTATATAACAAAAGCTTATTTTTATAAGTTTGGTATATGGAAGAAATTTAAATGATTGTAAAATAAAGCTCTATAAAACGAGCGGGAATGGTCCCCCCCCCCCCAGGAATAAAAGTGTTTCCCCATTCTCGTAAACAATTGTGGACCTTGCCTAAGACAGAGAACTCCTTGCATGGCATTGGCGTACAATAGTTACGAAATATTAAACTTAGGCTTGAATTTAGCATTTTTACAGAATCTATCGTGTCACCCTTGGCGATTAATCTCTGTCATGAGGTTAATAATATCTGAATACGAATTTGATTTCAGACGCATTTTTTCCAAACGAAACCAAAATTTGAAGCAGAAAATTATAATTGTAGGCACAAAATGACATACCAATTTGATATATTTAAGTCATTGCGTTTTTGAGTTATCGAGTTTACATGCTTCTGAAAATACAGATTGACAGATGTTCAATCCCTTGTTGGAATTAGCTCAAAATTTGACAGATGTCTACATTATAGATATTAAATCTGTGTATTGAATTTTATCTATTTAGCTATCTTCGATTTCTAGTTATTGTGTTGATTGGCATTCGAATACCTGGACAGACAAACTTCCAGTGAATTTTGTTCAAAATATGATAGAAATCCACAAATTTGATATTTGAAAACCGTACACCAAATTTCACCTGTTTCATTCAAAACTGAACTATCGTCAGAGACAGAACGGACAGACAAATATTTTTTTAATGTATATTTCGAACTCAGAAAATTCTAACACAAGGAAAGTCGTCAAAATATTGAGTTCGAATTATTTAATGACTATAACATTTTCGTATACCAGAAAATAAAAATGGAAAATAATTAAACTTAAGATATTAGATAATGGATGTTTCATTTCCAAATGGAAAAGCATTAAATTATATTATTAAAGGAATAATTTAAATCGTCGTGTCTTTCTGATTTCCAGAAACCTTAGTTCAATAAAACATTACGCGATGGATTTTCAGCTAAGTTACGCCTTTTGGTAATATCGATTCTCCTTAGTTCATAACGTTGAGAAAAAGAAACGTGAATTCGATAATCTGATCTATTTCGTTTTTTTTAATACCTTGCTTGCAAATAAATTCTTCGAACATCTTTCATGCTATTAATCATTTCACAAATTAATTTGATGAATTTTCTGTAAGAACATCGAAGATGCTAAAACAAGAGAAAATTTAAATAAGTCAACTAGCCCAGTTATTTTTTTTTTTTTTAGTTGAGTGTATAAAGAAACACCTTTCATCGTTTAACTTTCATATGTAGAAATTCCTAGTAACAGTGCTCGGTCATTTGTTTTCCTCTGATGTTTTTGTAAGATTTTTAAAATATCTACCTCCCCCCTTCCCAGTCATCTATAATTCTTTTCTTATTTCAGGATAAGATTTCCTCTTGTAAAGAAAGTTCTTTCTTTTCCTGAAATAAATTATCTTAATACAATATTTTGTTATTATTTTCCATCATCTTATCACGTAATTCAGTAAGAAAACAACAGAAGGGATTTATTGAAGTGTTGAAGCTTATTCGTCAGATGTACTGTTATTGTAATTGTTATTATCAGATGTATTGTTATTCTACTGTTACTGTATACTGTTGTACACGAAATGAATAATTTTTTTATTAAATTTTCATTCTGATATTATACTCTGAAAAATACAATATTTACATTTAACACATTTATTCCATTCTGATAATTATCTATGTCACCGAGAGATAGTTATTTTTTCAAATTTGTTTTTCGAAACTCGGAGATATCTAAAACATGGATATTTCTCACCATCTCGAGTTCAGGTTTTAAACTCATTTAATTTGAGCCATAATAGAACTCTGGAATAATAAAACTATTTTAACATATTTAAAAATGCAATTTCATCAGTAGTGAATTGTGTGTGTGTGTGTGGGTGTGTGTGTGTGTGTGTGTGTGTGTGTGTGTGTGTGTGTGTGTGTGTGTGTGTGTGATCTTAGGTCACAAATTATCTCTTTTATCAAAGATCTCTCTTTTAATGATTGATGAATTTAGTTTCTCATTTCAACATATTTTTAATTTAATCAACATGTTAAATATTTTAGGTTTTTTTTTTATTGTTTTAGTAACTTGTGCGTTTATATTTGCTTTTTATTATTTATTTATTTGACTTATACGACATTTAAAGTTGTACCCAATCTTATCTAGACAAACACCCAATGTTTATAAATATCGACACAACGCTATAAAATAATGTAGTTAATAGGAACTTTATTATTAATACTTGGCAGAATTTTAGTATTATACCAAATATTAATATTATAATAAGATTAACACTTTAAACTTAACTAACTTAATCAGAAAAATCATAAAATACAAAAAAAAATTCTATGATCTATGATTAATCATTATGATAATATAAATTACAAAAAGTAAAATTTATGTATTTTACACTTTTCTTTATATGACGACAAGCCTAATAACATCTTTTTAAATAAGTTACCAACGAGTCCTGTCCCTTAACTCTTCGCTCCAGGCAGTTGCCTACCTAGTCTGTTTAGCTGAAAATCCGTTTTTGCTTTTCGTTAATCAGAACCAGATCGAATAGAAATTCTAACGGTAACCTTGGCAGCATTTCAAGTAGATAAATTAATGGGAAGCTCTAAAAAAATTATTTTAATAGAAGACGAGAAACATTATATCTAGGTATAAATTCGAGTTTTTAATTCAAGGAGAATGATGTAAGAATTTTGACAGTGAAAATGGGACATGGAGCAATGGAATATTTTTTAATGCAATAATTATGAAGAACTAAGACAAATAGTGCAACACTCGCAATAAGGAATTCCAGCATATTTTTTTTCTAGGACATCTATTAAAAGAGAACGATTGAATAACCCCCTGAGCAATTAAGACCCCCCCCCCCCTTTCCTTCTCTAATTTAACAAAAGAATCCTCCAAAGAAAACTTTTTTTTTTACTTTGAAACTGGGAATAGTTTGATAGAACACTAAAATGCACTTGAATTTCATTTACATAATAAAAAAACATGATTGCAAATTGTGAATCAAATTAAATTTTCAAATTATACTAAGACCAAAGAAAAAACAGTCGTATGAAAATGAAAATAACTTCATTAAAAAGACAATTTGCAGAGTTTTATGATAATATAAAAATCCCTTTTATGAGATAATATTTTTGGAAAAAAACATCAAAAACATGCTCAGATTTCACCTAGCTTTTCTTTTAATCAACTTTTTGTCTTTAAAAAGCTGACATTTCTCTTGACTGAAAGAGCACGTGAACCGCGTTTCCTCAAGATCGGGCGAAAACTGTAGATTTGTGTAAAGAATATATGGACAAAAAGTCATCTTTTATATATATATATATATATATATATATATATATATATATATATAAATTGGGGTGGGGGTGGGGGATAAAATGTGCTTGTAGACAACCTGAGTAGCAAGTAGGAAAACCGTTAAATCTTACTTTAAGTTACATTATAACATGCATAAAAAATTTAAAAGCAAAAGTATAAGCATCTGCAAAAATTGCTATGCAAAGTGCTTTGAACCTTCGAATAGAGTGTTTCGTCTTTCAATCAAATACCAATTTAATTAGATATAATTTACACTTCCAGTCAAATCCCACCTGCATAAAAGTCTATAATCTCTCTCATATCCCTCTTATATTCCTCTCAAAGGGGAAGATAAGGGGTTCGAAAGAAAATCTGCAATTACATAAACATGTTGGGAAAGAAACACAGACTGTCTTCATTCAAGAGCAAAAAAAACATCTGCTCAGATCAACAGACGTTTACAGCTACATTGTCTGTAGTTAGATTCATCAAAACAGACAAATTATATCTTTCCTATTTTGCAGAAATTAGTTGATCGAGAAAGCTCATTTTGAATATTTCCTCTGACTCATAAACAATTCTAACTCATTTAAAAAGGTACGTATGCAATTTTACCATCTTCAGTTGTTTCTAAAAGAGTATTGCAAATAAATGGATGCAGATAAATTTAAAACAAGCTTATAAAATCCAGGTAATATTTCTAAAAAAATGCGAAAAATTTTTTCCCACACTCCGAGTGAAGGGATAAATCCTTAATGTTCTTTTCTAGCATATTCTTTTAAAAATACCTAAATTTCTCTTTCCTAAGATGACACGTGTGAAATCCCTATCAAAATCCCATAGTAAAACCACTGAAGGGAAAAATTGTGCTCACTTCTGGTCTTGTGTCACGATGTAAACGGACACCAGTTTGACTATCGCTTCTTGCACATAATATGCCCCCAGTAATGAAATAAATCGAAGTTTAAAAATTTCAAAAGTTTCTTTTTCTATTCGGCCAAGCAACACCTCAAATATGTTTGTCTTGAAACGAGATAGAGATTTTAATGTTATTAAAAAAATTATGTTGCTTAATCAATTCTGTCATTTCCTCAACTTCCAATATGACCTTGAATAATGCAGAAATTTTCTAAACGTCGATTTAAAAAATATAATTCCTTATGTATCCTGCGTATTTCAAAAACGTGCATTTCGAAGCTGCAATTTATACGAATATTTTAAAATTAATAATATTGAAAAACACTATGTAGAGTTTCCATTCTCATTTCCAAGTATTTTGAGAATTTATTTTATTATTTTTTTTCGATGATTAAAAAGCAATGTTCGTTCATGAGATTATAAAACTTTCCAGAATATGCAATAAATTATATAATACAAAGCATATGCAATTCTCAAAATTTCTCTTTTGTTTATCACACAAATTTATTAACGATACACTGGGTTGTCAAAAAGGGTTTTTTCAGCTTCATTAAACAGTGAATTAGTTCGTGCAGCTGTTGTTTTAAATGATGAAATGTAATCCTTTCAATCGGTCTAAAATATTCTTTTATGCGTTACACGAGCAAGTTGTTTTAACTCTACTCAGAACTGCAATACAGCCAGATTGATTCAACATCGGATTTATTGATTAGCATATTGCAAACTGCATTGCGTCGTTATCCTATATATGATTGTATGCATTGAACAGGTGAACATTCATGTCAGATGTAATATCTCACATGATTTCCGAATAAAACAGAAGAAATATATCTGATGATTCAGCTCTTATCCATGAATTTCAGAAGACATATGACTGTATTGAGGAAAGACGATGTTTTCCATCTACAATTGCAAAATATGAAATTATTACCTTATATTTTTACTTGCCAGTGAATGACTGCAATAATGGATGCAACATGTAATAAAGACCTGAAGCTAATGCATTAAAAGTTAAGGATTTTCAAGTTTTGCAATTGTAGCAGAGGAATGTTCATTATCATTTAAATATATTTTGAATCTATGTGAAGTAAACCGAACAGGTTAGTTGAGTTGCAAAAAGAATACTCTAGAAATCGAGCATGCAAGCCAGGACGGTCTTATAATTAACAATTTGAAGCCCCATTAGAAGTGAAACTAGGAATTTGGGAGCTAGTGCCCTATAAAATTATCTACCTTGTAAGTTAATGGATGTCTGTTTCATTTGATGGAATTTATTAGAGCAGAAATAATTCTTAAGAACGCTGCCTCAAGTTTAATTATTTTAATGTCCCGTTGTAAAGCAACACTAGGGCTATTTCGGGTCGGACTTCGTCATTTTGAACCACGGGCAGATGACGAGGACGACACCTGAGCCAAACAAAACAAATATGGTACATTTTTAGACGCTGTTGGGTCAATGGCGCACATGGGCTGTAGTCTAGTTAGCTCATCAAATAATATGGCCCTGGTACAACTCGGAATATTAAATTTGACATGAGAATTACGGATATATGGAATGGGACAAAGTGTAAAGGAATAATAATTTTTCTAAATAGATGAAATATTTTATAATTGAATGAAAGAGTCAAAGGAAGAAAGAACTAATGAAATAAAGTAAAAAAATTTGTTACTGTATATACTACTTTTGTTACAAACTGATTCATCTACATATTTCTTATTTGGGTACTCATATTTTGAGCGCTGAATCAAAGAATGAAAATCAAGAGAATGATCAGGTTCTACATAAGGTAAAAGATAGGAAGGAAAAGTCTTGAGAACCTAACTTTTTAAAATTAAATCTAGTCCAGATGCTAACTCATGCATGAAAAACCCAGTGTTTTTTCTGTATAAATCCTGGACATTGAACTCAAATTCAGGGCATGCCCAAATATTTTTTCAATCCTGTAGAAAAAATGGAAAATTGGGATTATCAGGAACGCCTGATCATATTTAGTTAAGGGCGCGTGTGCTGTCTAATTTTGTTTTTCATATCTTCGATACAATAAGCATCAAAACAGTTTTATTTAAAATATATTTTTATTTGTTCGTTCGATTATAATTTTCAGCAAACGTTTGACGTTTCCTAGTCAATCTATTATTTGAACTATAATCTGTAAATGTCCAAATAATATATCACATTGTTTGAACATTTATCAGTTATTGGTATTTTATCAGTCTTGGACCTAATAAAATACTAACAATAACCCCATAATGACTTAATGCAAATAATTAAACACCAGAAGTAGTCTAACAAAGATTTTCTCACATAATTTCTGAAAACCGTACTGGTGTATTATTAACCGTATGCTATTGGCGAAGAATAATTACGTGATCTATGGCGATTGTTTTGGCAATTTATCGCCGGAATTTTTGAAAACAGCACAGAGAATCATCTCACCAAAACGCTTTCGCACACTCTCACATAAAATTGTGAACTTTGGGTAAAGCAGAAAATGCCTTAAATGGCGTTGGAAAACAACAGTTATGATATAGACTTTGGAGTAAAATTGGCCTTCTTTCTTAATCTATTGTGCGACCGTTATCGATATGTTTGGCAACTAATCACCGGCATGCAGCTGATACACAAGTATCCGAAAATCAAATATGTATTTTGAACGCTTTTTTACCAGCTAAAACTTGATATAGAACAACAATTATAGTTACAAGATGACATAGCAAATATTATTCATTTAAGTCATTGCGTTTCTACATTATCGCCTTTACATGCATGAGAACTTGTAGATCAATGGACCTATCCTTTTTATTCAAAATTTTTTAAAGAATCTACATGTAAGATGCTAAACTTGTTTATCAAATGTTATTTATCTATCTCTTTATGTTTTGCACGTATCGAGTTCCTTTTTACTCGGACAGCCGGACCGACAGATTTCATTCAAAATTTGATAGAAACGTATTCATTTGGTATGAATGCTGTGTAGAAATTTTCATCTGTCTAGCTCAAAAGCGTTTTTGAGTTAACGTATTCGCTGACAGATATTACAAAAATATGCTTTCTGTCTTAAGGATGTTTGAAATGGAGAGATTTCTCAAAATCTCGAGTATAAGGAAAAGAAAAAAAAAACATATAAACATAAAAGGTCAGCACAACAAAAAAATTCACATGGGCGTAGGCGTTGATTGATATAACAATTTTTTCCCCCATTTTCGTATTGTATACATAGTAGTAGCGCAATCTAGGACCAAGAAAACCTCTTAGCTACTCACGTGTCACAGCCCTTTTTACGGAGTGGACCTCATTCATGCATTTCATTCACTCAACCACAGATCGTGATTTAGACCTAAGTCAGAGAACGATCACTTCTGAACCAGTACTCCGAGTGGTATTATTTTCGAAAGACGGAAATTCGATTTTCGGACACTATTAGAAGCATGCCAGAGAGTAATAGTCAAGGATAACATGATAGATTAATTAAAACTGTTAAATTCAATCCAAAGGTTAAAATTTCGTAACTGTTGTACCCCAATGCCATGCAAGACGTTCTCTAGGATAACACTTTTGTTAGTGAGTATTCTAGAAGACTTTTGGAGAGACAACTCCCGCTGTATTTTCTGTCAGTTTCATACTGCGCAGCCCTTCTTTTCTGTATGTGTATTTTTTATCATTCGAAATTAATAGAATTTTGCATAATCTATCTTCTGTGTGTGCATTTTAATGATTGACTCATTTTCGTTCCTATGAAGTCAAAATCTCTCTTTATTTTTGTTGATTTATGTTGTTAAATTATTTTTGAGGTATTCATCTCTCCATACCTTTCACAATCAATAAGTGCAATTTCATTTCATTCCGTTTGTTATTTTTAATGCAGGTGCTTCCAAACAGAGAAAGTTATTTTATAGTCTCTTAGTACTTATGTTATTAAAGAAGAAATACCAGGTAAGTAGAAGTATTTGTAAATCTCAAATACAAATTTAATAAGCAGTGTACTTGTTTAAATAAAATATTCCTTCTTAAGATGGGGATTGTTATCACAACTGATGTCACATCAAATATTACCGAAATCATGAACACCTTCACGATGCCTTTTTTTTTTGTTCGCAGATTCTTTAAAAATGAAAATAAAAAATAGTGACTTAAATTATTCGAATAAAATTTTCTAAATAATCAATTAATCGATTATTCAGAATAATTAATTGATATAAATAGAATCTGCTTTCATTTATTCTGAATTAATGCTTTATTTTCTGGCGAATGTTTCGTTTCACCCCAAAAGGGTTCGGAAAATAACACTTTCCGTTTCGAAACACAAGTCATATTTTTTCCGGCAATCAAATAACATGCTAATAATTTAGATTCTACAATTCAACTTTTGAATTAAGATCAATTTGTTGGTCTTAACAAAGGAAATAGATTAAGCTAAAGAATTCAGTACTATCGCTAAACTGTTATCTTTAAAGCCGATAAATTGCCAAATCTGTAATCTAATTATATTCATTAATTCATATTTGGCAAGTTTTTCATTGTTTGGCACGATCTGCTAAAGATTAGCGAAAAATGTGCACAGTGTTCTATAATTTTAGTTTCATGATTTATATGGTACAGTGAAAACCCGAAATCAGTCAAAACGCGAATTAACTAGGGAAAACGCGTTTTAACTGACAGCTCTAGGAAGAATGCGAATTCACTACGGAAAACGTGTTCTAACTGGCAACCCAGGGAAAACCCGCATTACAGCGCTAAGGAGAACGGATTTTCTTTAGTTATTTACTATTTTGTCTATTTAAAAC
The DNA here is from genome assembly GCA_026543865.1 of Argiope aurantia. Classification (NCBI taxonomy): domain Eukaryota; kingdom Metazoa; phylum Arthropoda; class Arachnida; order Araneae; family Araneidae; genus Argiope; species Argiope aurantia. The sequence continues at coordinate 1,059,133 of JAPMOR010081965.1, forward strand.
CGTACGAATCTAGATTCCTTGTTCGTGAAATTTTCAAAGCAAAGTGAAGTTGTCCAATTTTATTCTTGTTGGAACATGTTTGTGTTGGTTGATTTATTTCCGATGAGTGAAGAAATTGTTAATGCTTTTTGCGCTAAAAAGTGGACAAATAGATTTCTTGAACAATTACAATTGTTACAGAAAAAACAGAATAATTTGAATGTTATTACACGTGATGAATACAACTCTTTTATCTGAGGTTGAAGAAGCAAAATCTGCCGTTAGCAAGACTTCTGTTCAGTACTGCAAATTAAAAAAGGTTTGACATTCTTGAAATCAGTGGAATAAAGAAGTTGATTTCTTCAAATGAACCCATCAAATATTATTTACGAGTTGAAGAAATTTTTGATGTTATCGAAAGTGCACATGTGGTCATAGGATATGGTGGTAGAAACAGACTTAAAATTAAAACTTCAAGAAAATATGCTAACATAACCACTGAGATGACACACATTTTTTTATCAATGTGTGAAACATGTCAACAGAAAAAAAATATGAAAAGAAAAGGTTTGGTTTCCAAACCTATCATTCACTCAGAAATGAATAGTCGCTGCCAAGTGGATTTGATTGACATGCAATCTCAGGCAGAAAATGAATTTAAGTTTATTATGGTTTACCAGGACCACTTAATAAAATTTGTGTTACTACGACCACTTCAGAGCGGAAGAAATTGCGGTGAAGTACTTTATATATTTTTGATATTTGGGGCTCCTTGCATACTGCAATCTGATACTGGAAGAGAGTTTGTAAATTCAGTTATATAGCAGTTACGTACGTATTGGCCCGAATTGAAGATTGTTCATGGGAAACCTCGTCACAGGCTGTCGCAGTGTTCGATTGAGAGGGCCAACAAAGAAATAGAAAATATGTTGGCTTCATGGATGAAGGATAATAAACTACAAAGTGGTCCAATGGTCTTCGTTTTGCCCAATTCATGAAAAACAGAGCTCTACATTCAGGAATTAAACAATCACCATACAAAGCTATGCTTGGGATTGAACCAAGGGTTGGAATAACAACCTTAACTTTGCCATCAGATATTATAAAAACTATCTAACATATCTCTGAGAACAGGTATTATAAAAGCTATCGAGCTTCAGAAAATTTTTGAAGATATGAATGCACAAGAACGAGAATCTGAGCAAGCATAATCAGGGGAGCATATTCTTGCTAAGAAGTCAACCAATACTTTTCTAATTAGAGAGGAAGCCAAAGAAAATTTAATAAAGCAAGCCAAACGAATAAAAAAGATCTCAGATACAACCCATCATGAGGTTGATATTGGAGGTAATTCTGTTGCTCCAATTCCAGATGTTGATAGAGCAAAAGCTAATTTTCGAAATCTCATTTGTGTAGTGCTTGAAAAAATAAAAATGGCCTGTACAAAATTGGTACGAAAGATGGAGTTTTGAACAAACTGTATTCGAGGTAAGAAATGATATTTAAACTTAATTAGTTTAGTATTTATTCAATAAATTTAATTTATTCAATTTATATTAACTTTAAATTATTTTCTAAGTATTTATACAGTAGATTATATATATTCAGGGTGCAAGTTTGATACAAAAGTTTAACATATTTCCTGATTTTTAGAACTGAATTCGATGTATCTCAACAAATTTTCTTGCCTAAAGAACAAGTGCCGAATCATATCTCTGAGAACAGCAGCAAAAAAAAAGAGTTATAGGAACTGGGCAAGGGTTCGTCCACTGTTCTTGTAAAAAACACTGTTCTTCAAAGAGATGTTTCTGTATGAAAAATGATTCTCTTTGCAATTCTAAGTGTCACAGTAGTTTGCCTTGTCGAAATAAATAATCTGTAATAACGGTACTGCTTTAAACAATATCCAAAGAAAGTATTTTTTTCTTCAATGATGTGATATCTCCTCAAATACTGTTTTACTAAGTATAATTTAATATAATAATTTTGGATAGATGCAAATAATTTTGTCTCACAAATCAGTCAAAACATGAATAAAATGGTTATACCTAGCGTTGTTAGTGAGAAAACGCATTTTTCCTTGCTAATTCGGGTTTTCTCTGGCGCTGCCAGTCAGAAAGCGTTTTCCCTTGTTAATTCGCGCTTTGACTGATTTTCGAGTTTTCATTGTAACATATGTATATATCTTATATAGTAATATATTACTTACCAAATCAGCAGCTGCTTTCTTCAAACTTGTTTATCTCATCCAGAAGCTGAATAATTTCTAAATTTTTTTTATAAATTATAAAAATCAATTGGAATATGGTGCTCCGGTTGCCATACATATACTTAAAAGTTCTACAAAATCGATGAAATAAACTTTTATTCCATGAAAATGAAAATGGTATTTCCAGGTGCTTCTTTTTTCCAAAACTGATCAACTTTCCACACAAAAAAGAATGTTTCAAGTATCAACACTTGAACTCAGCCCGATCTCACTGTTTATTCTATACAAAAAAAAAGGCATTCTTTTTTTTTTCTTTTTTTTCTTCTCCTATTTTTTGGTTTCAACCTTGATACGTATATCGATATATTTCTGAGATTCTTATCACAACAGCCACTTGGAACCACTATGCAGACTGTTAACAAGAGAGGTGATTATTGTCCTAAAATCCAAAAATGTGGGCTCGTTTCGAAAAACAAGCTGGCAGCTTGCTATCGGTCGGCACGTGTTTGCCCGAAAAACAGCACGTGGCGGTAGAAAGGGAAATCGTAAAAAGAAAAAAAAAGTAACCATCTGTTTGTTCCTGTCAAATAAACGACATTTTGTTCAAGAGATGAAGTTATGAGCTAGCACTAATGGATGTCATTTCATTTTTTGCATTCAATAATTAGCAAAGTCCCCCTCTCCACTTCCAAGATTTCTGAAATGATTGTAAGAAAGATTAATGTCCATAATAAGAATCGTTAAGCCCAATATTTATTTTTCTTTTCGTTTGTTTCCTCTTTATTTTATAGAAATGAAGAAAATTTCAAGGTTGTTAATTTTCTTTTTTGTTTCAATCACATAAATGCAAAAAATAATAAGTTATTGTAAAGAAAAAATCGTAATTTTTTATTTGCCAAGAATATTACCATGATAGATTAAAATCACGACTTACGCCTTTATGGACTTAAGTTTTTGTAAAAACTAATTGGTTTCTCAATGATTTTGTAACTTTAATATTTATTTTCCTAAAAACAGTTTGATGATCTATATAATTTAATGAAAAGCAATTTGATACATTCTTTTATCTTTTTTCAACTAAAATGTTTTGATAAGCTTAGTTAGCTGTGAATAATAAAAATGCAATCTCTGTGCGAAAAATATATTGGGTAAAAAAAATGACATTAATTTCTTAGAGAGGTAAACAAAACTTTTATTTCGAATCAATTTTGTTATATGCTTTAATTAATTTCGGTAACTTTTTTTTTCTTTGTTTTAAGAGATTCTAGTTAAAAAGTTGCCTGTCAGAGTAGTTTGCGTAAATATATTGATTATATTTTTTCATACCGTTTTCAGCAATTTGGTTTCTATTCTAAAAGTTTAAAGAATTTAAAAAAAGAAGAAGAAACAAATAATTCTAAGGCCATTAAAAAAAATTATTGCTTTTAGACTTTTTTTCACAAGTTAAGATTATCCAACAAGAATATCGCATCTCCATATTAGAATTATGATAGTTAAAACAGAATGTCTGTTTTTTATAAGAAAAAGAGCAATAAGAGTTTAATTTTTGTAAAAGTGACATTTCTTTGCTAAGAGTTCTACCTAAGAAGGAAAAAGGAACTCTCGAAATTTGTAAAATTTCTTTATGTAGCGAAGTGGGAAGATCGATGTCAAACTACAAAAACAAATAAAATTACAAAAACATGCTATACAAAGTTAATAAAAAAGGATTTTTTTTAAGGTGAGGTAAAAATATGATAGTCAGAATTGATATTAATTGAGAATTTACGTTTAGAATTGTGACAAGAACGGCTCAGCATGTGTTGAGAATGTTTGGAAAAAATGTAAGAAACAGCCTATTTAACCCTCAAATAACCGTAAACTATGCAATAGTTGAAATATGCTCATTTGAAATCATTTTTAATCGAACCCAGTTCAAAGCAAGTTTGCAAAAAGTCCGTGGAATCATGAAAATATAAAACTGTTTTACAGATTTTCATACTTTTCTGAAAAACTAGAAAACAACAAAAATATATGCTTAAAACGAATTCGCATATCAGATAGATATTTTAACATTTTAACGTAAAGTCACACAGATGTCAGCATACGAATAATAAATAAAAATTTTATACATCAATAAAAGGTGTATTGTCGCTATATAATTTATTTCAATGAATTCGGTATCATTTATAAAAAATCTTTACTCTTACTTTTTTTAATTAAAAAAAAATCAGAATTTAAATGTGTTGGAGGTAAATTAGTTTTTAACAATTTTATTGAAGATTATAATGACAGACGAGAGTAAACTGCATGACTTTCCAAAACATTTCTGAAAAGTTCTTGTCCTTGTAAAGAAAGAGTCAGAAATCTGCATGCATAAACACACACGCGCGCAAGATGAGGGTTTTGAAAAATATTGAAGGCCTCTCATATTATTGAGATTAATTTTTTATTCTAGATTAAGTTACAACAGAATAGGATCGTTTTCATTAAAATATCATAACACGAGTATTCTTTCTTGTTTTGAATCATTTATGAGAAATAAAAATCAATCTGGCGGTTTACTAAATAACAACTACTCACGGATACTTTATCAATCGTTAAATTATGATTTTATCGTTCTTACCGATAATTTTGTTTTCATCTTTCTCAAACACACACGCACGCACATACGCACACACAAAAAAAAAACTACAACGAGATTTTTAAGGGTATGCCAGAGGCAAAATTGTGGGTCTTTTTTGGAAAGAAACAGTGACAGTAGTCTCTCCAAAACTTTCTTGTACTCTCTTTAAAAATTTATTAACCCTTCCATCCCGCATAAAAATGTGGGTTGTAGGTAAAGACTCGATTGCCTTGATACAGCAGTTACAAAATAGTGATTTTTGGCATGAATTCAGATTTCCCTGAATCTATAGCACATTTTTTTGGTGATTAATGCCTGGCATTTAGCAACTGATATCTGAAAATCGAATTTGTGTTTTAGAAACGCTGTTTCTAAGCGGCTGAACCTAAATTTGACGCAGAATTAAAGTTCTAAATACGATATGGCACAGCAAATTTCATATAGCCATTGCGTTTACATGCTTGTGAAAGTAAAAACAGATAGAAAATCAGCTCCTTGACGGATTTGCTTTCAAAATGTATAGGTATCTCACATTTTAGATGTTAAATCTGTCTATCAAATTTTAACCATTTAGTTCTCTTTATTTTATAGTTATCGTTTTATAGTTAACTTATATTCGAACAACGGGACAAACAGACTTCCTCTGAACAGATTTCACACAAATCTAAACAGAAATTTACCAATTTTGTATAAAGACCATGTACCAAATTCCACCCGTCTAACTCAATGCGTTTTTGAGTTATCTTTGCTACAGAGAGACAAGCATAATGCCAAAATTGTGTTTTTCGATATCAGAAAGGTCAGAAGCGAATTTTTTTGACGATTACAATGCCTTATCTCTACTTCGTATACAATACAGTATTCGATTATTTATATTATTTTCGTATTCTGTGACTTATAAGGCCACATATAACGCAATAATAAAACGCAACAATCAAAATTACTATGTGATTGCTTTTGAAAAAAAGATTATAACAAAGTAACGGTTACAAAGAAAAGCTGGAGCTCATAGAATCTAAAGATTACAGTCCAGTTTCTCGCCAAGTACAACAAAATTGTGTCAATTTTCCAAAAATTCTCCAAAAGCCGCAATTTTAGATGTTACAAGATATGGTAACAAATGCTTTTTAGGGTTGCAGTAAAAAAAAAAAATCACCAAGATTACATCTGGTGAAAAATCACCCCAAACAATTCCGCTTTTGTAAACAGGCATAATTTTACGTCAGGCCGAAATGAAGTTTCCGAAATTTTTCTCTGCAGCATTTAATGCTTAGTTGCCTAAATTGTAACATACATGAAAGTACCAAACGCCTTTCTATAAAGACATTTAGTACTTTCTATTACTGCCTTTCTGTGACTGCTGTAACATTAAGAATGAGTTTTTTTTATCGCATTTTATTTCAGAATTGTTTCTGATCAAGGAGTATTTTCTATTGGTTTAAAATTTAAAGTGTCTCTGAAATCATCGCAAAATAAAAATATAATGACCTTGAAATTACTTTCTATTCCCATATGCAAATAATATGCATCAGAATGGTAATGTGATGTAAATACTTCATTGCTTTGGAAAAGATTACATTTGAATGCCCTCAGTCCCGATTCGAGCATAACATTTATGTATTTATATTCCCTTTAACATGCCCGCATATCTTATGCTATACAATTATAGATCATAATAACATCAATGTTTCTCTACAAGCGAATTTTAAGCCTTTCTTAATCCTTTTTGTTTTACTTTTTGCTATCAGTACGGAATAGAAAAGCTCTGAAAATTTGATTATTACGATTATAATTATACTATTATTCCAATGTAAGAATCAATATGAGTTTTAATTAAAAAATTTTAAGAGATAAAAAATTGATAGTTAGAAGAAGTTTTAAAATTTGAATTCCTATAATCTGCATAAAAAAAAAAAGGTTATTGTATCTAATTTCACAAAGCGTTGGACATTTTCATCATGAATGCAACTTGATGATCTTTTTCTGCGACTTATTACAGCTTTATTTTGCCGTTAGTGGTTTCATGCACTTATTCACGATTTTACATCAAACAATTCTTACATCCAATTTCTCAATGTTTTGCACATTTTGTGGAGACGGGTTTTTTTTTATTATTATTATACTTCAAAAAATTGGAAAATGCTACTAGTAAAAGTGCTTAATCAATTTCACTTGAGTTCCCATATAATTTTCTTCCTGTTTCTTAAAAACTGAAAACATTCATTTAATAAAGATACATTACATCTTTGTCTATTACAATAACAGTTAATTAATACCGATAATTTTAAAATTCCTTTCCAAATGTAAGTGTAATATCAAATCTTTTACAATGTAAATGAAGAGTATCATCTAAACTACTTGGTAAACTAACAACTTATATACTATCTTAACTGCTTAATAAAAATATGTTTCATCAAGTTATAATAAGCACACTGAGCACACGTAAATTGTAATTATAGATATTCAAAATTTGTCGTGTATTCGAAGGACAGTTCTACGCTGCTCTTGGATAAAGCGAAGGTTCACAAATTCCTCCTGGAACCAATTACTAGTCAAAACATTACATTTAAGTACATATAACAACCAGTCTATTATTTCATCCCATGTGACTTTTTCATTTGATGAAGAACTTTTTTAGAAGCAATGACTCTCGAGCTACGAAGAAATGTACCAATGAAAGCACTGAAGGAGGTGACAAAGTCGCTTTCTAATTCGCATTTATATGTGCATAAATAAAATTGACAGATAAGTTATTCCGAGAGAAATACCAAACATATTCTTACAGACTCAAACAGATTTGTTAATAGGCATTAAGAGGGCCGCAGTGGTCTGGTGGTAAGGTCTCGGCTTCGGAACCGGAGGGTTTCAGGTTCGTGACCCGATTCCACCGAAGAACCGTCATGTAAGGGGGTCAGTTGCACGTTAAATCCGTCATGACCAAACGTCCTCCCGCTGTTGTGGTGTGGTGTGGAGAGGGGGGTGCCAGCTCAGGTGTCGTCCTCGTCATTTGACCGTGGTTCAAAATTACGAGGTCCGTCCCAAAATAGCCCTAGTGTTGCTTCAAAACTGGACGTTAATATAACCAAACCAAACCAAACTAATAGGCATCAAGAAGTATAAAAATTGCTATGGGGCGTGGTAATACATACCAAACTGGGAGAATGAAAAATCGCAAAAATTGCATGCAGATTCTGAATCAAGAAGGTATTTTCAATACACATAATGCACATATGTGGTCAATGGATATTCCCAATCTCAGTGCACCATAGAAATTTCAACAGTAGTTTAATGTTAACGAATTGACAAGAATCTTTTATGATTATTTTTTAAACCCGCACTTTTTGCCCGAACGCATGAATGAGTAACTTAACTTGTCTTTCTGCAGCAAGTTTTCCTGGAAAATGTAATTCCGGTGCATTTCCTGGTGTAAAATGCACCGGAGAATTGTCGCAGTGAATTGAGGCTTATAATTCATGCATGATGATGCCTTTACACATTTTTCCCACGAGGTGCGAAATCGCCTCATTGGTGCATATCCAAGGTGGTAGATTAGATGAGGGAGAAGTATGCGGATCTTAATCTTAATCTATAAAACGTTCGCGGGTCTTAATCTATGCGGGTTTTTTTTTCTGCCACTCGTTTATACGACGTCTACCGACACAAACAAGGAATCTCATAGCGCGATTGTCACCCCCTGCGGCAGACATCAAAAAAAAAATACTTGGTACCTTCGAGGGCGTCCAGAAATCGTTTTCAAGCCGTTGTAGACTGTCAATCACTTCAACGGTCGCCACTTTCAACAACTCTTGAAATAATTAATCAAATAAATCTTTTTGTAGTTATTATTGCCCCGTTTATTGTCCTAGGGTGACATGGAAGCCTGCATACATTTTTCGCGATTTTTACCCTCTTAACGTGGTTTCCGATACCATATTTCATTAAAATATTTATTTCTCTTAATATATGGTAACAATTTTCGGAATTTGTTGATCCATTAACAGAGCATTCTATATATCGCCTATCCGAGTTAAGAGACTTTTTGACAGTGTTCGATTTCTTGTGTTATTTCTTTAGTTTTTATTGTGTTTTATGAATCCGCTGCATTAAGGGAAAGAAACTGAGAAATATTCTCTGTCCTCCTTCTCTATTCCCAGATATGGTGCCAGCAGTTGATTCCAGTAAAAATCAGATGACACTAAATAGATTCCTTAAACACTCATACGCAATACTCAAAAGTATTCTTAAGTTAAAGAAAACTATTTCATGGCAGCTCAAGTAAAGATTTATAATTAAAAAATATTAATTTTAATTAAAAATACAATATTTCTACAAATACTATTTTATTAGAGTACTTAAACGTAAATTATATAAATTGTTTTTCATCAAAAATCTAGAAGTCAAAACGAAATCGTATGAACAAAAGCAATAATACGAATACTCTAGGCAAATAGAACTTTAATTGAATTTTTAATGTTTTTAATTTTTGAAAAGATTTAGAAATTTTCTTTCTTATGAAAACCATAATGATCCAATACTAATTTCGTTGTTCAATATTGTTGTCACCACTCCTCACGCTTTTACAATTTTACTCCGACTTAGTTTCTAATTCAGAACAAAAATGAAAGTTTATATATATATATATATATATATTCTAAAAATACTGCCCCATTTGTCTCAATGATAGCAGTGACTCCGAATCTTTTGAATGTATTATCAACATGCATCTACAAAACAAAATAAAACTTTTCCTTGCAAACTAAATAACTAAAAATATAATTTTCGATTATTTTAAATGCAAGCACTCTTTTTCATTTTCTTATTGTTTTGTAAAAAGACATATAATCTTACATAGAATAGACATAGAATTCCACAAATCTGTAATTAAAAAAAAATCCATCGACATATTTTTTGCCAATAAGTAAGCTGCAAATTCATGAATTTAATAACCATTTTCGATTTAAAAATATTATATTTAGCATTACGTATGGAAATAAAGCAATTTTAAATAAAGTATGGAATAAAGAAATATTTGAAATATAACCATTCTGAATTTAAAAAAATAATAGTAAAATAAAACAATCTACAAAGAACAAAGGTATATTTGAACATTACAATCGATCTTCTGAAGAAAAGAAACAACACAATATATTTTACTTTAATATCATAATAGTAAAGATCCTAAGACTAAAAGTTTAAATATATATATGAAAGCATTTAATTTTTTGAAAGCAGAAGGTAGTTTCCAAGACAGAGAAGAAGACTTTGAATTGTTAAGTTCATTTTATTCTGTTGTGGGAGGCAGGCATGATTTATTTACAAGAAGACGCGGACAAGGAACGTAGCCATAGCGCGGCACAAAAGCAGAAGTATCGGGAAGAGAGCGAAATAAATTATCCCTCTTCTTATATAACAGATACTGATACTGATAGGGAAAATATTTATTTTTTTTACAGTGCTAATATACAATGAGATTTCGATAGGGATTTTCGCTACACGCACCGGAGAGGCAGGGGGAAACACAGGGATCTTTTAAAAAAGAATGTGCTTATTGGACATTTTTCTACCCCTTCACGCGGAGCATGTGAAAGTGTCGGCGTTTAATGATTCAGCAATTTCATAAATCTTCTCTTGAATTAATTAAGTAGAGAAAATGGAATTGGATCAGGAAATAAGAGAATGAAATTACTATGAACTAAATTAAGATAAAACTTTAGAAATGCAATATTTTAGCAGATTTTATTTTAATTTTACATGCACTATTTTAGCAGAATAATAAATTTAAAAATAGCAGGAGATATATCTCATATCAAATAATAAACTGTTGCCAAATATTTTTTATTTCCAAAATGCTTTTTTTAATTCTTTATCTAAATCGTTCTATAAATATAAATAAACCCTCTGAATATTTTTCAACAAGTCATTTGGACAAATTAAAGTCTATATTGTAAATATATGCGTCTTATATATTTCTACTTTTAAATGAATTAGAATACATATAAAAAATTATAAAGTTTTTAAAAACCCAAAGCCTGCATTTAGATTTAATTCAAACTCAGAAAATTATCGATTAAAACTATTCACTTTGTTATGTAGTAAATTAAAATTTCAGTAATTTATTACAAAATTCTATAAACCAAAACTTTAAAAATTACATAAATGAAAGCATATCTTCAAGTACAAAAGCATCGCATGCATTGAATAATTCTAATATCTAATATTTATATAAGAATTATACTTCAGATAAAATCTAAAATAAAATAAAAACAACAAATGAAGCAATAATACCAGCTCTATAGAGGGTGGAGCTTGGAATATCTGCACCACGATATATCGCTCGCAACATCGTTAAAATTTGCAGTTATTCTATTTGACTTAAATACATAGAAAATAATTCTTTATAAAAATAATAATTTAAATCTGACGAATATTTGAATTGTTAACAAACACTGCTCATATGGCACACTGCTGTTGCACTTGTTGCTTGATGACCATTTGATAATAATACCTTTGCGATTTAGTGTACCAAGTAGAAGGCCATCTATTTTTATGTTATTTACAGAGCAGAATATGCCTCGAAATCGTAAATTTTCAATGGCAAATACTGTGTGAAAATTCTTCAAAAGAAAATTGGATTACATTGGTGATAGTCATAAACTTGAATCTCAGCAGCAGAAGTCCATAAACGGCCACAGCAGACGCATAACATGAGGTATGACGAGAGCATGGATGGCAAACTGAAGCAGCAGTTTGCGTGATTTTGAAATAACTTTTAAAAATAGTGTTTAGAGGGAAAGAAAAACAAAGTTAAATAAGGAGGAAAAAAACAGAAAATATCGTCAGCTGGAATTAATGGTTTAGTCGCTTGTTAATGAGAAATTTCTGGAAATATTTTAAGCAAGATTGGTGACCAGAAATGGTTTAATGGGAAATTTGGGAATCAAAGAAGGTAATTTGTCTATATCTTTTTTATTAATTTTATTATATGTTAATTTCATAGATTTTATTCTCTATAAAAAATTTTAAATTTCTTAGTTATTTTTGTAAGCTTTAAATGATAATATTTAATTTAAAATATTAAATCTTTAAATGTTTTATTGCACCAAACAATATTTAGGTTTTAGTTTCAATAATCATTTTGGATTGATATTAATAATTATTAGTCTCTTATTAGTATAAAAATAGATTAATTTTCTATGATTTTTTTTCCAAATATATAAAATGTTGTGTGGAATCTATGAATCAAAATGTCGCATATAGTTTTCATTTAATTATTTCATTAGCAAAGAAATAATAACTATATAATTCAATATGTATTTATAAAAATGAATCAAAATAGTTTTTAGTATGTAATAATGAAAATAATGCAACGGAATTTGGAAAATCAGATTGAATTCAATTCTAAGTCTATTCAAAACACAGTTTTATTTTCTCTTTTCTCTGCACACTTGATCTAATTTACTGAAATATATATACCATTGTCTAAACCGATGACAGTAAATATGACATTAAAAACTTTGCCCAAAATTTTGATAAATGAAACTGCCGTATTAAACTAATAGATAAAACTGCCATAAACTTAAATTTAACAATAGATAGATAAACCATAATACATAAAATCGCCGCACTATCTATTTGATTAAAAAGTGAATATTTATGATTGCAGCATCTATAATAATAAATTTAGTAAAGATAAAAGTAAACAGCTTTAATTTACTGAAATTTTAAAGCAAAACATCTCTTAATTTTCTGAATTAGATATACCATCTTTTTGAAAACCGATAATAGTAAATACGACCTTAAAAACTTCACCTTACAAAGATTTATAGAGAAAACTGCTATATTAGACAATTCGTTTGATTAAAAAATGAATAACTATGACTGCAGCATTTTCTGTAAATATATCTTTATTAAGAAAAAAAATAAATAAAATAAAATTTTTTGATATTTATCAAAAAAATTGGAAAATTATTACTGTGTAAAGGCTGCACGTGGATTTTTTTTTTTTTTTTTTTTTTTTTTTTTTGCTTTGTCTAATCTTGTAGATTTCCAATTGGACAGACTGAATAGAACTTATCGCCATCGGACAGAAAGGGAATAGGGAGCAATAAGGACAGTTTATAAAAAATGTTTGGAATCGAATTATCGGATAATTATAATTGTAAGAAATAAAACTTTTATGAGCTATAAAATATTAAGAGTTTGTATGTGAGTTAGCAATGTGAGTTTAGCAAAATTATTTTTAAATAAATTAAAATATAATTAATTAACTTATTTCAAATATATTAGTCTATTAATTATTCATTAATTTCATATATAATTAATTTCTTCTTATATTATATATTTTTATGTTATCTTTTTTTTAATTGTTTTCATTATCATCTATTATAATAATTAAATGTTTTTATTTCTTTATATATAAATCCTTCATTAATAATTTTGGTCAATTTTTCAAACAAAATTTTATTTTAGTCATTTTTTCTAAGTTATACATATTAAAAAAATAAAAATATATATATCACTTTAAAATTGCTTAAAATAAAGGAATTGAATCATTAGAATATTGATTAAATTAAATTAAAAATGTGTTGAAATATGATATTTAATTGATCGATTTTTAAAAGAAAAGACATATGACAAGTCGTATAATGTCTAACTGCCGCTTTTTATTGTTATTGATAGCTCAAACTGACAGTTAGAAGAAAGCTATTATCATTAATGTAGTGTGACATTAAACGCCGTTGAAAAAGCTTTGAACAAGATCTTAGTGTAAACAAAAGTAATTGATCATATGGACGTAATCGATATTCTCTTCATTTTAGTTTCAGGTTTAATAGATTTAATTTCATTGACCTCTATTTATACTTAGAAATAATTATGGAAACAAATGTCACTCATGATTTTCTACGTCCTGTTGCCTTTAGTTGAGTGTAGAATGAATATTTACTCTTAACTAAAGGGAAGCTTTAATATTTTACATTTATGTGTTTGGATTTTCAACCTTCTACTGCATTTCTATAAGCATCTTTTTATACATTCTGGAATAAAATATTATTTTTTACGAATATTCTTTAATAAAATATTCTTTTCACATTGGAATGTAGATATGAAACAGAAATCTACTAGCACTACTAACGACAGCCATAATATTTTAAATTGCAAAATGCAAGGCAGATGCATTCGCTTCTGTAACAAATAAACAGATGTTTGACGCACGCGCTGGTTATCTGATTCCACAGCTGTTTAGTATTGATGCAGTGATATAAGGACAACAAACACGTGAGTGAGCATTACATAATGCAGTTTATTGGTTAGTAAGTACACAGATTTCTTAAAGAAATGTGATACTGACATTAAAGACGGACACAATAATATTTTTGTTGGAAATTATATTTGATATCAAATTCTATTTAAAGGAAAATTTTATTTCTCTTAAAAATCTTTATGAAAGTTCTTGATATTAATCGTCTTTTTTCATAGTTGATTTGGACAAAATAATAATATTTAGAAATTTTATTGGGAAAAATCTCGTATCTTTAATCAGTTATCGGGTTTGGACATGAGTTATACAGATTATAGCTTAAGCTCCCCACTTTCTTTTTGCTTTGGCCAAACATCATTAAGTTACTTGGGAATAACAATGATTTTGAGCTAAATATTTATTGTTTCAAAATCAATTTTCTTCTTAGCTATATTCAGTTACCCCAAAATAATATTTGTCACCGAGGTAGAATACCTGGATGTGTAAAGGCCCTAATATTTAAAATAGCTTAAGGTTCCTCAAATTTAAATCTGCAGATGTTTTTAATCCTTAAAGACCTTAACCCTAAATAGATGTAACACTGCAATATAGGTTTTATCATACAAATTGGAATAATCTACGAAAACTTGATCATTATGTTTGAAATTGTTATTTGCATATTTTGAATAATTAGATATTTCATAATAACGCAACCTATACTTGTTTTTCCTTTTAATACTGGATTTGCAGAAGGAAGAATTCCAGCTAAATGAAAAGAACTGGACGTAATCACTATGAAATAAAGTTCAAGGTTACTTATTGCACGTATTACACACTACACAAAAGCAGGTATTTGTGTCAAACGAATGATACTTATTGAAAAAAAAGGCAATAGGTTTTGACATAATAAAATTAGTCATAATTCTTTGAAGGAAGTATCGTTAACCACTGAATACATGTAATTCAGTAAACAATTATGAAGCCATTAATCATTTCATTTGTCACGAGACAAAAAAAATTAATATCATTTAGCAACTTGAAATATTCGTCTGATCTGAAGATAAAAATATCAAGAAATGTAGAAATAATAAAGACTTTTTTTAGATCGCATCAGTCTAATTAACTTTTTCTTTTTTTAAACTTTAAAATGTTTCATTTGTTATGATGGCGTTAATTCTTTTTACAAATTGCGTCATAACACGTTGATATTTGTTTTATTATTTCTGCATTAATGATTATAGTTGCATTAGTTTTTTCATGACAGTATCGATTTAAATCTCGCTTAAAGCTTTTATGCATAATTTGATATTCATTGGTTTTTTTTAACAATTATTTTATCTTTAAATTGTTATAGAAATTTAACCTTATTTATCAAAAGGCTTGCACTTATTTCGTCCATTGACAACATGAATGACATTTATAGAGACATTATAACATTAAAACAATGAGGCAGCAGTATATTATGCATCATCAAAACATACAGATAAAATAATTAATATTGGCAAAAATGGATTACTTGAAATAATTTCTAATGTAAATACACTAGATACGATCTTCGAGAATTTTGTTTATAGATTACACTTAGAAAAATTAATTTGCTGAAATTTGTTTGCAGAGTTTTCAGAAACACTGATGAATTAAAAAAAAAGGCTGTAAAATCTATTAAGATATAATTTAGCTTTTGCCAAAAGAAAATACACAAAAATTATTTGTATAAACCTTGGAAACTTTTGGAATTCCGTTGCAAAAATGAAAAGTAATGTTGCCAATTATCATTAAAATGCTTTTGAAAATTGATTCAATTTAATGGAAAGGAAATTAAAAACTAAAAAATTAAAAAATGATGTTTTTTCCTTGAATTTCAAGACGATACAAAAATAATATTTGTAAGAGAACATTTCCAGAAAGTAAATAAAAAATTCAAACATGTTGTTTAATTTATAATTAATAAAATTTTCAAAAATATAGCTCTGAGGTGCACATTTCTACCCTCCAAGATATATACGCATAAAATGTGTTACTCTAGGTCAAACAGTCTGTCCTATTGAGATCCAATAAACACGAACACATATATTCTCTTTTACTATTAGTTAAACGATTATCTGGATAATGATATCCATTTAAAAGCAAATCTCATTGATTTTCATTATATTCATTTTATAGACAAATTTTTTCTGGATTTTGAATAAAATAAATATCAGCATAGAATAGATTAATGTGATGCGATTTAGAATCGATGGAGACACTTCAAAAACAATTTTGACATAATAAGATGCTTTCATTTTCGGTAGAAAATGAAAAGAAAAGAAAAAAATCATATATAAGAATTATGTAAAAGTGATTTTGGTCTTGATAAATATTTTTGTCTCACTAAGATTATAATTCTAGACAACAAAAACTTTTTTTTTTTTGCAAGAAAGAATATTATTGGTATTTTCAGATTAAATTTCTAAATCAACCGTGAAAAAAAAAGAATTGATGAAAAAAAAAGAAAGTTGTAAAATAATTTTTTGTATCAAAGCTTATAGTATTATCAAATGTAAAAATAAAAATAAATAATTTTGAAATAAAAATCTTTTTTGAAGTTTGTTTGCGAAATTAGTTGCAACGATTTATTGTTTCTGTTATAGGATTTTAACCCTTCAGTTTCATTAAACATCATTAAATAGAATATGCAAAATTAGCATTCTATCTAATCTAATACAATAATAATGGACATTGAGTCTAATTTTTTTTCGTGTGTCTTTCATCGCAAAATTTTTTATAAGAATAAATTATTTTTAGTTGTTTTTTTTATTTTATAATAATTTTTTTTACTCTTTAAGTTATCAAAAAAATTACAGAATATATTTAACTTTTTCTATCACATTTTGAAGCAAAACTATCGGTAATTATAAATTTATAATTACTGTCATCTCATTAAAATTAAATAATTTATTCATCAAAACTTGAGATGAATAATTTCGAATTTGAATTTCGTTACAGCTAGTACAAACAACCGGTAATCCGTGTATCAATCATAATTTGCTGATTATGTAATTATAAAATTTTAATTATTGTTACTTCATTCCTTTTTTTAAAATTTTTTATTTTATTAACGGAATAATTATATTCTTAAACGATTAATGCAAGAAACTTGATTCGTAAAAATATCAGCAAATCTAATATTAAAATTTCAAATCTGAAATATGCAAAAATTAAATGAAGAATTGATGACTATTATTGATATAAAATATTTAAAAACAGAAATAATAATAACGTAGCCGAATAATTTTATTAAATTCTCTTTAAAAATGAGGACGTGACATTTTAAAATAAATTCATTAGATTATTTCAAACAATCACAAAACTAATTTTTTCAATCCATAACTGAAAGAAATAGTAAGAAAGATATCTCTTTTATAATATAATTGAGTAGAATGAATCATATTAATAGAGTGTATGAATTGTGAGAAAAAAAACCAATAGCTGGTGAAATAAATCAATATTTCAAAGTAGCCCAACAATTGTGATATAAATTTCTCACTTCCTATGTCCACACGTGGTTTACATTCTTTCAATGATATAATATAAAATATTTCGCTTCATATCCTTATATCCCTGCATTTACAAAAATGACAAGGTGGTTTATTATCGAAAATGAAAGTTCATCAAACATCTAAACAATATGCAAACTTAAAGCGATGTTTAAGTCGCTTTTAAAATGAATTGTTTATTCAGGTTCAATCTACTGAAATAACAATTATTTCGTATATTTTTTTCTGAATATTGTATGGCAGGTGATTGATATAGCTTGGTTTTGTTTTTGTGAAAGTAGATTTTATATCCCGAGGAACTACGTTTTGAATACTAAGTGGTTATGAAACTGGGAAACCAGCTGTAAGTTTGTTTTGCATCATAGGAGGTCGAAGCTGACTGGAAAAAAAAACGGTTTTTATCAAAACACTATCAAAATAAGAATTAAATGTGCCTAAATGATTAATAAATTAAATGTTTTCTTTAAAAATTAAATGTTTTTTAATAAATTAAAAGGTGAAATTTTCTCTTTTACCTTTCTTCATAAAAATATCATAATATTCTAGCCTGGCACGGATCAAGCTTTTGATATTATCTCCGTTCAACCTTTAAACTTTCCTTTTATGCTAATTTTTCACGAATATCAAAATTTTTTTGGTGTGCTCGTACAGCCTAATTCTGGTTCAAATTATAAAAAGTTGACTTTTAAAGCCAAATATGATGAGGTGTAGTGAAAAAATAATTTTAAGCTTGGCCAAAAATTGTTCTGTTTTTATTTAATTTATTCTATTGCAATTAGATAAAAAAAAATGGTAGATGGGGGGAAAATGATACAAATTTTAAGCTTTGACCAAATTTTTATTTAATGTCAAGGAAATGAAAGCTAAAAATTTTCTGAAGGGGAAGGATGACTCACTTAATACTCAACTTTTTTGAATTTGCAAAATTTCCCAATATACAAACGATCCTCAATTTTATAAAACCTAATAAAAATATTTCTTTTTTATTGTTATAATTTATTATTTTTGTAAATAATCTTGACGTATGTAATTTGGACTGATTAAAAAAAACTTATTTTTATGGAAATCTATTATAGAAATCTATTATTAATACTCGATTTAATAATCTGTTGCTATAAAATCAAAAGGCTAAAATTTATAAATTTTTAAAAATTTGTTTAAATACCCTTGAGTTTTCCCAGAAAAGGAAAATCGTAGAATTCCCACCTTTGAGAGGGGACCCTCCCCCTATCCTTTCCCAAATTGAAAACGTCTACCAGTAAAGGAATTGTATACTGCTTACAAAACAAACTACAAATGGGATTTAAAGTTATAGATAATTAACTTTATTATAAATTATTGCAATCAATTTAAGCTTACATACAATAGTCTTCCAATAAAAACATATCTTAAAAAATAAAAATGAAAATATCTATATAATTAAATTTTTATATGCATTTTTTTCTATTAAGGCAAAGCAAATAAATGCATATTAAACTACTAACCGAAATGTAAGAAAAACGAAATAGAATTAGTTAAACATATGGAATACCGTGTTTTTTAATACTTTGTTTGTTAATGATGCTCTTAAAATTTTGTAGTCGTCTATGGTTTTTTTTTTGTTTTTGTTTTTTAAATTTCTGAATATTTTATTTTATTTCATTAACATGATTTGAAAAATAATATTTGCTAAATCCAAATAACACAGAAGCTAGTCGTAAATTAAAACTAATAAAATAAAATAACTTAAACTAAAAATTATAAAGAATATCTTAAGTGTGAAAAAATTATTTAGGTTACATTTCAATACAAATTCCTTTATTTAAAACCATTCGCCTTTGCTGACCATCTGGTTTACCAAAAATATTGGATATATTTAATTTAGTTAAACTGTTAAGTTACCAAACTTTAAAGCTAAATGAGTTAGTTATCTAATCGAGGAACTTAAATTTATCTAATGGAGATCTGCCCTGTAGCATCATCGCGCTATTAAAAATGTCCAGATCATTTATCATCCGACTTTCGTGTTATGTAATTAAATTTTTTTATTTGTTTTGCAAACTACATGTATGTTAAACAGATTTCCTTTTCCATAGCTATCAATAATAGGAGAAAATCACGCAATCAAATATTTTATGAAACAATGAAAAACACTGCTTGAATCGCAGGACAATAATATGATCTATTGTGAAACGTTAGACAAAATATTTTTTAAAAATTCTTAATATCCAAAAAAATAGATATGCATGATATATGTATAATATATAAGATATGTATAATAGCATGATCATTAGATTGGTATTATTGAAATGATAATATTTTGAATTTTGTAAGATGATATAAAAATAATTTTTGTGCTGTAAAATTTTTTTAAGTTAAGATGGAAAAACTACAAAATTTTATTCAATTTTGAATAAATTGAATCAAATAAAAAAATTACTCCGAAATGCACATTATTATCAAAATTCATATGTGTCACGTTTAGCATCTCTGTGTCAAAGAACCTGCCTGTAGAGCACACACAAACATACATTCACTTTTTTATTAGTCGATTAATAATTTTGTTATTAATAGAAAATACAAATTATTAAAATTACTTTTATTTAAATAATGCATGCAAAATAATGTTGTAGTTCATGCTTTAAGTATATGTCTGTTACTTCGACATTAAAACAGCCTTGATTTCTGCAGCTCTTTCACATAATTGTGCAACGCACGTCAGTTTTCATACTCTTTCTTGCATTTTTTCCTCAACATTTATCGATCCACAAGTAATTAGAGATACTATTTTAACTGGCGCTGGCATTTTATATGGGACGTTAACGATTTGATCATTATTTTTTATATCCAACTAAATGGACACAAAGCATGTCCTTACCATGTTTACATTTGCTGGGATAGGCAATGAGAATGGAGAAGTGCAAATTCTATGATTTGAGAAGAATAAGCCTGTAGAATCACTTTACCGTCACTTTTTTCATCTACTACTTTATTTAACCTGTTAATCGGGTAATATTTCAGAGCGAAACGAGTTGAATATAAGTTAATTCCCCGGTTAACAGGCTAAATAATCATTATTTTATCTTATCCAAGTTGCTTTTTTTATATAATTATATAATTCGATGATGAACTCTCTCTCTCTCTTTTGATTGCTCAAAATTGTCATAAGTAGAATTAGAATTACTGAGAATTCCAGGATATTTTGCAGGCATTCAATTTTTCTGCCTATTCTCATGCTATTGAATCCAAGATTCGTGTAGTAATCATTAACCGCATAAAGGTAGAGAATGGGTTTTTTTTAAACTCTACACAAAATTAGAATTTTGCAAATATTTAGGGCTTGCCTACAACTCCAAGGATGCTATATTAGCTCCATATATATAAACTAAGAGATGCTATATTTATCCTCTTTCAGTGTCAGAACATCAACACAGCCTAAAATAACAACAATCTCAACTAATAATAAAGATGTGTGTGTGTGTGTGAGAGAGAGAGAGAGAGTAACAGAGCTTTACAATCCTGACCATTTGGCAAACAGTTACCAAATTTGGCACGTTTATACAAAAGGGTGTAAATGTGCAACTCGAAACGATTTTTTTAAATTAAAAATTTAATTAATTAAAAATTAAGCGAAATTTAGGTAATTTTTCGAGATAACGTCCGAATATATTTTTTTTGCCATATCATTTTTTTCTATGTTTAATTAATTGTTAAAAAGTGTTTTAAGCGTATTTTAAAACAATATATTTCATTCTTGAAGTGAAATTCAAAACCTTTGGCAATGCTGTTCGCATCTTGGCCTTCCCCCCTTCCCCCTCATTGTTGTGATCAAGATATGAAGGTATGATTAGCCGTATTTTTCTATGTTGACTAGATTTTAGTAAAGAGCATGCTTTTAATATTTTTTTGATATTTTGTGCACTTAAAATTAAGCTTTAAATTCAGAATCAAGCAAAGGCGGAAAATGTTTTAAGAACCTCCATTTTAAAATATTGCTGTTTTTTCCTTGATGTCTAATGATATAGACAAAAAAATTAATAACTTGATGAGGAAGCAATTGAAATTTTTAGAACCATTAATACAGGCGAACCAGCTGGTCGCCAAAAGAAGCTGTTTTGTAAAATAAGAATATTTTGACCAACTACAAAAAGTGGTTACTTATTTTTCAAATTCTATTGTTCCACATTCTTAAATTTATTACCACTTATTCTTCTCATTCATCTACTGCGGTATATACATATATACATTAGAATAATATTTGATTGTAAATGTAATATGCTTGCATTCTCCTGATGGCTAAAAAGTTGTAAAATACAACATTTCTTCTTCTTTTTTTTTTTTTTTTTTTTTTTTGCAAGATTGTTCAGAAATTATCTCTATAAATCAACAAGAACTAGTATTTTGTCATTAAAAATGACTCATCATTTGTGCCGACATTAATTTGTATAAACCTTCTTGATGTAAGATGTATAAATCTACTTGATGTAATAAAATGTAATGATTTGTATAAATTTTCTTGATGTAAAATGTGCAGCTATTAAACAATATTATCTTTAAAGTTGCTTTGGCTATATGCTAAATGATGAATAAGAGGACTTTGATACAACAAAAAGTACAAATGTCCTTGCTACCAAATTAATTATAAATTAATGAATAAAACGTTGACGCCCAGTTGACAGGTGTTTAGTTAATATCTCATTATTCTCTTACCTCTTATCATTTCACAGATCTTTTATTCTTTGAAGAAGCAATAAAGTTTGAAGAAAGGCATACAAGATCGTGAAAGCTAGACTATGCTTCACTATTATGTGCAAGAATTATTGAAATCTAAACTTTATAAATACCGAAGCCATGGTCATAAAGAAGAAAAAATTACATTATATATTAAAGTTAAAAAAAATTATATTATTTCAACATTATTTAAAGAGATATGTATTAATTACTACAGTAATATAAAATATAATTTGCAGCCTAAATATATCTTTCCTGCTTTTAATGCCTTTTAAATTTTTTTAATTATGACTACATTTCAACTATTCAATTCAGAGACTTTTTTATGTTGAAAGACGTCTTAACTATTTTGCGCAAATGTCTAATGTGACGCTTTGTCAGAGCCGTAACTATATATTTGAACGTTTAGGCACAATAAAAGTCCTGTGAAATGAAATATGTGAAGAATACATTAAAAAACGAAGTCATTTATTTTCTGATAGATGCCTTATAATCTTGCAAAATCCCATCCAAAATTTATTATGACTTTTTTTGTTACTATTTCACAGTCAAGTACAATAATACTTTTCATTAAATATTTCAAACAATACTGGCAAAACAAGCCTCAAATGTCCTGGGTCAGATGATTCACTATCTACCAATCACAAAGCGAATAAAACATAGTTTTTAAATAGCATTTTTTTATATAATAGATAGATAATAAAAACATAGAATAGAAACAAACCGACTTCTAAAAGCAGAATTAATAAAACAAAACAAAACATAATGCGTATTTCATTTGCTTAACAACTTTTTTCTTTTCATTTCAAGGTTGATAGTTTAACAAAACATTTATTTGCTTTGCCCTTATAAAAAGTTTTCTTGCCATGAATTTAAATGTTATTAGTATTTTTATTAATTTCTTTTATAAACAATGTTTTTATGAGAAAACAATGCTCAATAAAAGCTTAAATCTGACTTAATTTCCATAAAATTTAATTACATCTATATTTTAAAAAGTTATATCAATTTTATTGACATTTTAATTCATTTCTTTTATAAGCAATATTTTTATAGGAAAACTGTGTTAAATAATTGCATAAATATGACTTTATAATTTCTAGCAAATTTAATTACATTTATATTTAAAAAAATCATAGTTATGACGTGTTTAATATTAACAATATAGTGGTATAGCGTTTTTACAGTTTGATTTTTTCGAAACTTCAGCGATGAGTTTTATGGAACGTTCCCCCTTGAAAAAAAAACACTTTTTGGTTTATATTTCTGGAAGGCACAAGAAAAATTTAAATAAAATTTTAAAACTTTATAAATATTTCTCCTTTTTTTACTTAATTGTAATAGACTGATTCTCTGTCTAATTTGCTTACTGTGATTTCTATACTATTTGCTATGATTTCCTGAAATTCGATATTCTTGTTTCCCAAAAAATAAAAATATTTTTTAACCCCTTCACATGAAAGGTCGAGAAATTATTCGTGTATCGAGTTTTAGAATTCCCGGTATTTAGATATGCATTTAAGCCAAAGTAATATTTAGCATAAAAGATAAAAATTTATTGAATATACTAATTTATCTTAGATGGCTTTTACTTTCTCGTGTTCATTGAAATAATAAATGACCAACTCGTATGTTCTTCTAATTTGAATGTTAAATGCTAAGGAATCTGCTTCTAATCTTTTATCCAATTTATCTAAAACTAAAGTTCCTGTGAAATATTAATAATACATGAAGTAGGAGGCTGTCGTTTCTTATCTCATGTTTGGAAATTTTTCTCTCTGCTTATCTAATCAAAGTGTATTTTCTTAACCCTGCTTTTATTTTTTAAGATTTCAAGCTTGAACAATGTAAGAATGAAAATTTTACACGGATATTCGGCGAGACTAAACTGCAACTAATCTTAGCGATGGATAGGTATGCCTTTTCTTGTAATTCTTTTAACATCCCTAATAGTTTGGCTGTCATTATCGATATATAAATATTATATGTGAGAGTATTTTTTTAAATAAAATCATAGCGATTGTACATACAAATGAATATTGCTTACCATTGTGTTAAATTATTCACATTTTTGCCTCACACTAGCTCAGCAACTGTCCATTCTGTTATTGGAAGCATTTAACTTATATATTGAAATTGAGATCTATTTTTACTTTCTGGAATAAGAAATAAATAAAGAAAAACTATTGTAATCGCCAAAAATTTGTTAAGGTAGGTTTACGCTTGGCGAGTTATAAGACGACAAGTATGCAACGCATGCGTAAAAAGGTTGAAAAATGCTGTTCGGTCCATGGCAAGTACTTGTCCCGATGGGACAATAATATACCGCAGTACTGTATTTTTTTCTTATTGCGCATGCGTTTGTAGAATTTGGCAGGGCTTTGTTTTTTTTGGCGTGAAAAAAAATTTATTACTTATCATAAATTAATTACGAGCTTCTTTGTTCTTTCTTCATTCCTATGCAAGGTTGCGGGTTTTTTTTTTTTTATTTTATTTACCATTTTTTCCTATAGTTTTCCAAATTTAGGTACGCTGACCTTTTTATTTTTTATTTTACCATGTTTCTTTATGTAAATATCCGTCATTTTAATACGATACGCAGTGAAAAAGAAAGATTTGGGACGCTAAAACGGCAATTTATAGCCAAGCATGGAATGCCTGAATCTATCTTCTGAAATTGTGGCAAACATAAATCAGCCCCTTTCTGCGCATGCGCTGTCTTACTAGCCATACAAAAAAAACCGATATTATTGAAATTCTGTTTGTTTATGAAAGGATAGATGAAAAATGCTTTGAGCTAAATGGATGAAATTTCTTATATAGTTTTCACATCAAAATCATAATTTTTTTTTATCAAAATTTGTTTGTCTCTTTTTTTTAATGCAAGTGAATGCGTAAAGATCTAGCTGAATACAATCTGATAAAGAATTTTAGCATCATTTAGAAGCCTTTTTGAACTAAATTTCCCAAACAGTTGACCATCTATCTGTCTATTCATTCGCAGACATAAACATGTAGCTCAAAAACGCAACGATACGCAACGATTTGGTATGTGATCCAGTTACTAACATTGCAACACTGTTTCAAATTTTTGTTTCAATCGGTCCGCAAAAAGGCATCTAAAATACACACACGGCTTTCTTCACAATACTACGAAGCGCAAAAGGCTCAGTTTCGGAACTCTTAAAACAAAAATCAGAGAATTTGTGACGTTCACGGAATTGTCAAAGGCGTCCAATTTTTATGCAAACGGAAAGGGCAATAACACCTTTATAAGGTAGAATGCGAGCAAATTTCAAAGAGACCTCTCCCAGTAATTTCAGCAAAAAATACTTAAAAATAATTCACTTATTTTGATGGAGAAAATCTCTTGAAATAATATTGCAAATTTAGAAATTTCCGGAAAAAAAATTGTTTTTTAATGTTTCCTTTTATTACACTTTAAATTTTAGAAAATAAATCCCTTCCTCTTTAACGATTGACTCTTGGTTATTTTATTTTTTTATCAAAAGAACAAATTTGTCTTGAGACAAGATTAAATGAAAGTAATTATGAGAGCATCAAAACTTTAGATAAGAGGAAATTGAGCACTTAACTACTGTTTATCAATCCATCACGGAAAATATACAATCTCAGTCCATCTACTTTTTGTCTGTTTCCTTTGATTAGCTTATGTAACTGGAGATGTCGAAGAAAATTTATATGTTTAAATAATCAATAGCAATATATAATGTTTATTCGATATTTTAAGATTTAAAAAAAATTACTTTTGATGATATTTTTGTATTTTTTTTTTTGTTAACAATTCAAATTGTGATTATTTTTGTTTATGTTATGTTAGAAAAAATATATATAATCTGTATATTTAAAACAATAATAGAAATTAAAGAATTAGGTCATTAACCTTAATCATTGGTCCGATTTCGCCGATAATTATTTTATATGAAAGGCTATGATCTCTTGATATGTCATCAGTGATCATCATGAAGTGATCTTACATCTTCCAGTTTAAAAGAAATTCCCCAGACACTACTTCATTGTACGTTCTTTATGAAAAATCCTCTATAAAATGCTCCGGTTCCAACCACTGCACCGATTTCGACAATTTTTATATCACATTCATGATTTCTTCATGAGTATGATACCAGCGTCCTATGTTTCCCACCATCCTACAATTTCAAGTTTAAGATTTCAAATTGATAAAAACTTTTAAAGTCGAATGTTTAATGATTAGATGGACCATATTTCATTGCTGGGAGTAAAATATGCTTCTGAATAGTATACAAAGAAGTACGTCGAAAAACAAAATTGCATATTATCGATAATAAGATTATCATTTTTCACATCATTCATTGTCACAAAGCGAAATGCAACACAAAAG
Organism: Argiope aurantia; assembly: GCA_026543865.1. Taxonomy (NCBI): domain Eukaryota; kingdom Metazoa; phylum Arthropoda; class Arachnida; order Araneae; family Araneidae; genus Argiope; species Argiope aurantia. Next base: position 1,085,791 of record JAPMOR010081965.1, read on the forward strand.
GAAGGGGAAAGGGGGTTAAAATCAATTAAAAGTGGATGAAGATAATAAGAAACCGAATAATTTTTCGAATACAGAAAGAGAGTGGAACATCCAATTATTTTGTTAGTATGGTGATATTTTTTTCTTCAGAATAGTGAAATGAAACGAGATCCAATTTTTTAGGTATATTAACTTATTAGAGATTTAGCATTATTACATTTTAGTCTTATTATCGTTTTATACAATATTTAAAAGAAAATATTAATACTATTTGCTAACAAGGTAAAGCAACAATCTTGGATTAAATTCGTCACAAATTACATCAGTTATGCTGGAAATCAAGTATAAAGGAATTCTCAATTGTTAAAACTGTAAAAGCACTTGAACTCTAACTTATATTTTTAACCAGCGAGGGTGGTCTCCCCCAAACTTTCCCTCATACTCTCCAATAAACGCATTATCCCAGAGAACACTTTGCAGGGCACTGGCGTACAATAGTTAAGAAATACTAATTTTCTGCTGGAATTTTGCATTTTTTACTAAACTTATCTGTGATATTTGGCGAATTTTTCTAGGGTGTTTAATACCTGGCATGCGGTTAATAGTATCCGAAAATCGAATTAGTGTTTAAGAAAATTCAAACACTTTTCCCAACGAATTGAAACCAAGTATTATACAGAACTACACTCGTAGCCACAAAATCACATACCAAATTTCATTTATTTAAGCCCTTGCGTTTTTGAGTTATCGAGTTTACATGTTTTTGAAAGTACAGACCGACAGACGATCAACTCGAAGTGGGATTTGACTTTACGATGGATGTTAAATCTATGTACCAAATTTTATCTATCTAACTCTGTTCGTTTTGTAGTTATTGTCTTAACTTTTATTCGAGCAGGCTTACAGTCAGACTTCCTTTGAACAGAGTTTGCTCAAAATTTAATAAAAATCTTTACATTTGATCTGAAGTCCGTATACCAAATTTCATCCATCTAGCTCAAAGCATTTATAAGCCATCTTTGTCACAAACAGACTGATATTCTTTCAAAAATGAGTTTTTTGAACTCATGGAGGTCAAGAACGTGATGATTAGTCAAAATCTCTTGGTCGAATCATTTGACGATTATTATACTTCGTATACGAGAAAGTTAAAAGTGAAAAGGAATTCTTGTATGTCATTGGAGAATGATATCTATGAATTAAATGCTTCATTTGATAAGTTCGATTTATAAATAAATGATCATTTTTTATTTTCAATTCTGAAAACTGTTAAGAAGTGTATTAAATATAATATATCAAAGAAACAGTTGAAACATTTTTATATTTCTAACAAAAATAATGGTAGTATATGATTTTAAGAAATTCCAGTTATATCTAATACATGCCCAACAAAAACTGTTTCTTGCAGTGTGTTGTATTTGCTCATATAACTGAAGTATTTTTAAACTGAGGGGAAAAATTTAGCTTAATAGCAAAGTTACTAATTTAAATAAAATTTCCAACTTGAATAAAATCTTTTCTGAAAATTCTCGCCACAACATTCTTTCCGCGAATAAACTTTTCATATAATTTTTTTTTCTTGAAATATAAGTTTAAAAAATAACCGGAGAAAAAAACATTTTTAAACATACTTTTCTAAAAACTATAATTTATATAATAATAATAATAATTAAAATCTAAAAATGAAATATACAGTACCTAAGTAAAAAGCTATTTCACAAAAACCGCCGGTCATTAGAATGAAATTTTTGTTGAATTTCATTTGCTCCCTGAATGCAGATCACCGTCCTCCATGTATCCAAATAAATATTCCAAGCTTTATAATAGCTAATATTCCGGTTCGTCACAATTCGAGAATCAACCTGTTGTTACCATCTCCAGAGAAACATTAAGTCAGAGTCAACAACTAACAATGATGAAATTATTTAGAATTCTTGAGGAAAATGAAATAATAGGTTTATTTTCCTTTACCGGACGGGGTCAATGGTAATTTTGGCAATTTCGCATTTCAAAAGAGCCTACTGAAATTCTTAGACAAACGGAGCTATTTTAATCGCTTTAGGGATCTGTTTTGAGATTTTAAACAGTACTACTAATAAAAATGCTTTTAACAAAGATATTTTTAAGATGAAATATAACTTAAAATTATATTAAAATCTAAAAAAAAATCTATCTACATTTAAAAAATATATATATACGAAAGTTTTTACGTTTTGATAAGTGCTTCAATGATGCGTATGCCTAGACATCAGGAAAGGACCAGATTTTGCAATACTTATTTTCAATTTCGAAAAAAACGGCCGGGATTATACCAGGAACATTACTTAAATGTCCTGTGTCCTCATTTTATACAATTCTTATTTGATTTAATTCTTAAATACTAGCAAATAAAAAAAATCCTCTTCTGCAACTCTAACTCTTTTGCTTATTTAATAACTTGTTTTTATGTGAGTACCTCAATTCCATATCATTGCTCCTTTAAGTATTAAATTTCCATTTTAAGCTGTCATTATCTTTAGATAAATGGTAAATTGACAGTTGTTGCAGAGCTATAAAGATAAAATTTGATTATAATTTATTGTTCTTGATTAAATACCCTCTCTATTTGTTCCACTTGAGAAACTTCTCACGAGCACGAGGAAGAGAAGTTGTGATATAAATAAGCAGATCCTCGCTTTTCAAGTGGGTGTGACAGTAATGTTGAATCCTGTTACCTTCACTCCGGTGACGGAGAGTACCTCCTGAAGAGGGATTGAACCGTGACTGGTGAATGCCGTTGTTGTTTCAGTCGTAACCGTTAGATATCCATCCTGAATTTTCATCTTTATTGCCGCAACGACAGTCAAACATATCATCTGGATACATAGGCAGGATGGGGAAATAACTATGTCCCTGTTTCCCTCTCTAATTACTCTTTCTAGGTACAGGGAAGGTAACTAAACATACTGAAATTCAATAACTCTATTCACTTCTGTTATTTACTTTCTCTAATTTAATTGTCCAATTCTGTAATTCTCTGATTTAATCTGATTTCTCTCATTTAATCTGTAACTTTTCTCTAATTGTCAATAAAAAGCATTTTCTTGTAATTTTATACGAAGTTGATTTTAAAATGCAATCAATAAAAAATAACAATATTATTAAAATATTTCACATCTATTTCATTTTCTTTAAACCATGTTCCATCTATAAATTTGGAAACTATAATAATGAAGCGAAAACAAAAAAAGATATCTCACTCATACTATCATCAATTATCTATGCTGATTTTGAAAGAACTGTGGAAGTCCAAAGTTGAAAACTTCTGATGCGAAATCTTAGTCTGTAAAAGAAGTGTATACGTCTGTTTCATATTAAATGTTCCTCTGATGATGAAAAGTGGATGCATAAAAAGGAGGATATTGTTCACGTCCTCTGACCATGGGTCAAAACCATGATCAGCTCCTAAATATCCCATATTTAGGTTTAAAATGGATATACCTCAAACAATTTTATGAACTTAAATTTTGTTGGGTTAAAACGTTTTAAAGGCAGTGTTGACAAATTTGAAAACTGGATTTTATGTTTTCTATGCAACAGCTAATATACTGATTGTTAATTATAAAAAAAAAACTTATGAAAGAAATTCAAGTTTCTAAAATGTTATTAAAAAAAACGCAAAATAATTAAATCGATAAAAATTGAAAACAACTTTGTTGTAAATGATGAGAAGAAAATATATTACCACAATACAATAGAAAGTTTAACATCTTATTTTTATTTGTAATATTTGACCTATGTCATTTCTCTTGGTTCCATGATCAATATCCATGCTATAGTACATTTCGCATCAGAGAAAATGGAGGATATTCATAGTCATAAATATGCGTTTCGATAAATCACATGCATTTTCCATGTGTGGTCACCTACTGAAATTAATTCCTGTATCTTCCTATCATTGCGGTAACTCGTAGAATCTGTTTCAACTTGTCCTTTAACTGCAACATAGAATAAATTAAAGGTACTCATAGGAAACCAAATTTAAATTACCTCCACCATGTCAAAGCATTCCGGGTAAAGGCATTCAAAAAGCAGAAACTGATAATTGAGTTTGAAGGACCATCATCGATCACGATGCAATCCTTCTTGTAGGAGGCATGTCTAGCCATTGAAGGGATTGTAATTAATTCTTCAAAATTAGTTATTGTGCTTTCTTTTTCATTTGGGTAACTCGTTGACTCTTCCTTTACTTAAACTGAAAATACCCATAGAGAACCATATCGGAGTTTTCCCATTCTGCCAAGGTATTCGGGGTAATTGAATGAATTATTATCTTGGCATAAGAATGTTGCAATTGAGGTTGATCCCCATCCATGGTAAAACCACACAATATGAAGTTCGTTCCTTCATTGGATCGGGGGTAACTCAACCTCATAACATCACTAATTTCACTGTGGAAGTGAGCCCCATTTCATTAAGCCTTAGATTCACCTACACATATTTGTGATGCACCTCTCGGTATGTATTTATAGCGAATGCTTCTATCAGTAATGGAATAGACTATAACAGGGACATTGCTTGTGTGATACAAAAGGATTGCCAATTTACTGCTAATGCTATAAACAAACAATTAAACTAAAATTTAGCTGAGATTTCACATTACTTTTTTTCTCTTTCTTTTTATGAATTTATGCTTTTTTAATTTCCGAATATTTCATTTCATAAACATGGTTTGAAAACTTACTTTCGCTAAACCCAAATTGGATCGAGGGTAACTCAATTGAGGTTTATCACCGGCCATAGTGCAACCCTTCCGTATGAAGTACATTCCTTCATTGGATAGGGATTAACTCAATTTCATAAGATTACTATTCTGATAGGGGAAGAAAGCACCATGTTCGGAGGTTTCATTTACACATATTTGTGCTGCACCCTCCCCGGCCGGGATATATCTATAGGGAATGCTTCAAACAGTAGTTGAATGGATTACAGTACGCACATCAGTTGTTTAACATGGGGGGAGGGTGCTAACTTACTACAATTTCCATGAACAAACAAAATTCAAACTGAATGTTGAAATTTCATTTGAATTTTATTTCATACTATCGTTAGTTAAAAGAAACAAGTTCGTTTTAAACATTTGAAGTCGATGCAACTGTTTTGAATAACTCTGCATTAGCGGCCGAAATTTATTTACCGGTTTATCCGGAAACCTTAAGAAGTATTTATCTCTAATGAACAAATGTGAATGAAAAGATTCGATTTACATGTGAAAGGGACCGACAAAAGAAACCCTTTGAAAGAAATTTAAATAAATCCTCAGTTACGGTAAACTCTGTCTTAATTATCTCAAACATCAATGCTATAAAGTAATAATTTTATACATGAAAAGATTCTTTTGTGATGAATAATGCGTTTTATCTACTTGAATGCCACATGAAGTTATTTTTAGGTTCATCATTTCCCTAATGCGTGACTTCTTAATACTTCATCATTTCATAATCATAAGCGACAACTTTTAAGCAAATTGAAGATGGAAAAAGCAGGTAAAATACGTTTATCATTATGTCGCAAGCATAATTGTCTAAATGGCACCGTTGCCTTCAGTATTGTTCAATAACTTGAATACGTATATTCAGTAAAAACGTTGAAAGGTTTTTAATTGCATTTCCTTTAAAAATGTTAAAATACTTTTTTCAAAAAACAAACAAACAAACTAGGCACTGATTTCTGAAGGTAATTCCGGAAAGTTATCTTGAATAACATAAAGTTTAAAAATATGTTAATTAGACATTTGTTCTTTTATAGAACAGATTTAGCATCTAAAGTGCAAATCTGTATCATGTTTGAGAACTGTTTGACGATCTATACTTTCACATGCATTTAAAAGATATAATTCAAACCAATGGGATTGGTCTCCCAAAAACTTTCTCGCATACTCTCTAATAAACGTATCATAGCAAGAACATCTTGCATGGGACTGTCGTACAATAGTTACGAAATATTAACTTTTGGCGTGAAATTGACATTTGGCATGGATCTATAGTGTCCTTGGAGAGTTTTTTTTTTCTTTTGACGATTAATCCCTGGTAGGTAATTAATAGTAGCGGAAAATCGAATTTGTGCTTTAAACACGTGTTTCTCAACTGATTGGAACAAAGATTTGTCACAAAAGTCGCAAAATCCCATATCAAATTTGATACATTTAAGTCATTGAATTTTCGAATTATGGCGTTAAATTTTTCTGAAAGTATAGACAGACAGACAATCTACCCGAAGTTGGATTTAGCTCTAAATTTTATAAGTGTTTACATTATAGATTTTAAATATGTATACCGAATGCTATCTATATAACTCTCTTCATTTTGAAGTTATCGTGTTAACTTGTATTCGACCAGACGGACAGACGAACTTCTTCTGAACTCAAATTTTACTCAAAATTTCATAGAAATCTGCAAATTTGTTGTAAAGAACAGTATACAAAATTTCATCTGTCTAACTCTGTCACAGACAGACGGATATCTTCTAAAAACACGTTTTTCGAACTCAGGGAGGTTTAAAAAATGGAGATTCCTCAAAATCCCGATTTTTTTTAATGTTTACTATACTTTTTTCATACGAGAGTTAAAAAAAAACACTTAGGTAAATGAAATTTGTATGTGATCTTGTGACTACAATTGAAGTTCTATGCCAAATTTTGATTTCATTTGGAACTGAGAGATTACTCCCGTTGATTTTAATAGAAACCTGGGAGTTTATCAGTATCGAAAAAAAAGCTAGAAATTTATGACGATTACCATACTTTATAGCATCTTCCCTTACTAAGAAATAAATAGAATCACTGCTTTTTGAAATAGGATTGTACCAAAAAAACTTCCATTTTTTCGAATATAGAACAAATCATTATTTCCTTTAATGCAATGAATTATTTTTTAAATCATAGCAAAAATTGACACTTAAAACTAACTTAATAATCTTAAACTGAGTTTAGCGGTAACTATCACAAACAGGCTATTAAACATTTTTTTTCCTTTGTAGAGATATCTGCAGCTAAAATACTGAATTGAAATAAAATTTCATTTTCAGACTGCTTAAGGTATAGGGAGAAGAATTAATTTGGGGAAGAAAATGTCCGAAAGTCATCGATGAAGTATCTTGTGCTTAGGAGAGACTAACACAATAAAATAGCTGCACGTAAGCTTTAGGGGCCCAATGTTGATTAATCAAAGAATATTTTCTATGAATTTCATAATATGTATGTAATTCATTACTGCATGTGCTTTTTTTATCATTCGAACGTTAATGAAATTTTCCATAATCCCTTTTCTGAGCTTTCATTGCAATTATGAATCTACTCTTGTTCAAATAGCGGCAAAATTTCTCCTGTCAGCAATTTTCTTTTTCTTTTCATGGAATTTGTTTCCTCCTACCTTTCATTCCGTTCTTTAGTTCAGTTGTGAATCTCTGCTCGGTTAGAATCTCGGTGAGAAAATTTATCTTTTGATCACCCTGTATTATGGTAATTAAAAATATTTTAAGAAATTTTTTTAATACTTGGTTTAAAAGTTTTTTTGTTTGTTTTTGTTTTTTGTTTTTTTGTGGATTCTTCCCTATTTTTTTACTTTCTGAAAATGCATAACTTGTTGCATTTAATGCAATATATTCTTTATCATTTTTTTTTCATAAATGTATTTTTTTTTCTGTTGTTGATGGAGTGTTTTCAAGAACTTCAATGTGAGTTTCATTACTTTAGTCAGAATAACGTCTCCTTGTGAAAATGTACAAAGACAATTTGAGTCTTGACCTGTACCTTTTTCATCAAAATTACACACAACTCCAAAGTAAGAACGCTTGATCCACAGATCCACATATGTGTCTGATCATCGATGGAAGTATGTTAAGCGGTTAATGAACAATTAAAGGCTATTATAGATATTGTATATATATAATCATGTGAGAACATGATGTTGTTTTAGTTTGCGGTTTTTGAAGTCACAAAATCCATGGACAGAAAATTGGCAATTTATTGATTTTGAGGCTTCAATTTTTCGCTTTAGGCTTATTAGAAAATAATGAAGAAGGTTGTCACATTTGGAGACTTATCGCCAACAAAAAGTTACAACTTGGCTCGAATGTCCGCCATGTAGCCGATTCTTTAGTCTGGCCAATAAAGGGCTGGGTCATAAGAAGCTATCATCCGAAGAAACACAGAGAAGAAAATGGAAATGAAAGCAAAACAGCGAAGAGAGGTATAGAAATTTATATACATATATATATATATAGTCACGTGATTGTTTAAAACCGATTTAAACTGGTTTTTCAAGAAAAAAACATTCTGGTCAAAAAAGAGATTAGAACTCGATTGATTTTGAGATGTTCAAAAACCATCGCTTTTCTAAATGTTGGTAATTGCGAAATATGAATCATGTGAGAACAAGATGTTTTTCTGTAGGATTAATACCACGTGATTTAAAAAAAGTAATATTCTCACATGATAACTTGAAATTCACGATACCAGAATTAAATTTTTTTTTTTTAACTTTTGCGTTTACTTTATTCACTTTTTATTATTTTTAGAGCTGTTTTATCCACGTTAGGAAAGTCAAACTTATTTTCTAATAATAGTTTTGTTTTTTTACTGTATTAACGTATTTCTCACCGAAAGAAAAGGAAGCTGCGATATGTAATTTGCTCTCTGACACTTCTCGTCAGGTTCAAACTGACTTCAGTTCGCAAACAACACTAAGTGAACGACTCATGCGTGAAAATTATTCTTCATGCTCTGGAAACAAAAATAATTTCCGAATCACTCTTCTCACAGTTTGAATCCACAGAATCGGCACTGTCATCTAGAAATACAAGTACAGGAGGATTAAAGAGAAGAAACAATAATAAGAAGAAAGATCAAGATAGTCAAATAGCCTCTTTCTGTTGCTTCCACTGTAGCTATATCTGGCCGTATCAACTGAAGGAATCTTTTAACAATACCTTTAGCTGTTATTATGCAGGGTCATATGACACAACTTTTTCCCGCTGTTTTATGACCTTAAAATGCGAAAGACTGCAAAGATGGAGTTGAAAAAGCTCAGTTCACATTAATCGTCTATCAAGAACTAGTTTACAAAGATCGAATATATTCTGTGGGGAGCTATCGTTAAGTTTATCGATCGCTTATAGTTTTGTGTTATAGTTTGTTATCGTTTATAGTTTTTTGTTAAATTAATTGTGTTTATAAACATTTTAGCGATTAATCTAATATTCTAATCTTTAATACGGACATTATATTCTCGCTCTAGAAAATTATAAATTGAAATCATTTCATCCCAACACACTATGATTGGATTAAAAAATTACGCAAAATCCACAAACAAAAATATTCTATGTATTCTATATAGTATTTTTTTATATTTTTATATTCTATATAGAAATAAATTCATCCAGACATGCTATGTTTGGATTAAAAAATTACGTATAATCCATAATCACGAATATTCTATAGATTCTATATAGTAATTTTTTATACTTTTATATTCTTTATAGAAATTAATTCATCCAGACATGCTACGATTGGATTAAAAAATTACGTATAATCCATAATCACAAATATTCTATGGATTCTATATAGTATTTTTTTTATACTTTTATATTTTATATAGAAATTAATTCATCCAGACATGCTATGATTGGATAAAAAATTACGTATAATCCATAATCACGAATATTCTATGGATTTTACATAGTATTTTTTTTATACATTTATATTCTGTATAGAAATTAATTCATCCAGACATGCTATGATTGGATTAAAAAATTGTGTATAATCCATAATCACGAATATTCTATGGATTCTATATAGTATTTTTTATACTTTTATATTCTATATAGAAATTAATTCATCCAGACACAGCATGATTGGATTAAAATATTACGTATAATCAACAAATAAAAATATTCGATGGATTTTATATAGTATTTTTTATATTTTTATATTCTATAAAGAAATTAATTCATCCATACATGCTATGATTGAATTAAAAAATTGCACATTACCCACAAATAAAAATATTCTATAGATTTTATATAGTATTTTTTTTGTATTTTTATACTCTATATAGATATTAATTCATCCAGAGATGCTATGATTAGATTAAAAAATTATGTATAACCCACAAACAAAAACATCCTATGGATTTTATGTAGCATTCTTTTATATTTTTGTATTCTATATAAAAATTAATTCATCCAGACCTGTCATTCTCATGATTGGATTAAAAAATTGTTTATAATCCACAAGCATAAATATTTTATGATTTTTTATTCAATCAGTAAGGCAGCACATTTTTGAAATGTATTGTGTAATCCAATTAAATTATGAAAAAAGCAAATGGTTAAAGATTAAATATTCCTACATGAGTTCAGTAAGAACTGGAATTTCGTGCCTCAGTTTGACTCTACTTACCATCTCATTTTTCTTATTAATGTTTTTTGCATTTTCAACAGTGAGTGAATAGACAGGGCCCACTAGATCGCAACAGGTAGATTAGAAAACTTTATTCTTCTAGTTGTCAAATAAATAAGTTTGAAAAGAAAACATTCTATGAAAGATAAAATATCAGAATGTAGAGGGACGAGGCTCTTTATAACTTCATTTATGAGGTAGATGAAAATAATAGACAAGTTTCAGGAACAGTTATTTAATTATTTACAAAGTTCCACATTTCACTAGACAAAACAAACACGAACACGAAAAATACACTACATTCACTTAGAAAACCATCTAATAATGACCCCAAGAAGGATCATGGGAAATATACCTTGATGTTAATATAGTAACGCCATCTGTTTTATCAAAAGAGAAGGTAGTGGAGTTATCGAACCGCTACAAGAATAATATTAACACTTTATCAAGTATAATGGTTTAGATTCCTTTATGGTTCTACTTTCCCTCGTGATCTCTTTTTTTACTAGGTTTCAGTGTAGAGAAAACCGCGCTCTCTGTTTCAGTCAGTTGTCTACAATATCATATTTATGGTGTAATATCACTCAAACTCCGTATAATCCATTCGAATTGTTGCGAATGGGGGAAAATATATAACAGCAATTTTATTGCTTTGAATTTTTGGATTGGCCATCTAAAATCATTCATTATATATTTATTACCAGATATCTGATTGGATAAGTGGGGAAATGGGTAGAAAAAATAAAAACACTGACTTTTCTTGATTTCATAAATGGCTAATAATTAATGACATATTAAGCATGACATATTCCAATTAAGCAGACAAGGCTACCTAGGATAACTGGGCATATTTTCCTGTTAATCAAATGAATAAATTAGTGGGGAATGCACATTCTACGAATAATAAAACATCTAGAAGGAGAATAATAATATTTTATCAAATATAATTGGTCAAGGTCCTATAAATTTCATCAAATTCATTTAGTTAGTAGATTATTTTAAAACGCCCAACACATGCTTTAATAATATTGTGCACTAACGTGGTAGCTAGGCATTTTAGAGGCATAATGTGAAACGAAATCGATCATCTTATTAAAATAGAGTCTTTATTATATGCATTGCCTAGGACCACAAAACATGTAAATACGACGCTTAATCTTATTAATCCCAGAAGAAGCTTAAATATGGAAGTTATAGGTCTTAAGAAAAGGTCTAAGTTGAGCCGTCGAACGTCAAGCTAGCTTAATATAGTCATGTGTAAATTTTAAATTAATTTTGAAGCTACCTTTTTGTTTTTTATTATGCCTGAAAGCCTTTTACAATTGTCCGAAACATGAACTGAACCTTGCTATCTAAAGAATTTTCTATTATTTATTTATTTTTTCTTAACTATTTCCAAGAACCTATCGACACGTAGTGCATTTTTTAAACCATTTTTTATTAAATGCGAAAATCTTTCAACTTTTTGTTCTTATCTCACTCTTATTCAGTGCGAATACAGGAATTTCGATTCGGATCTTGAACATTTATAATTATTTATTTGGGGATGACCAACCAAACAATTTTACTGTTACGTTGTTCTTTTTTGCTAAATCAAAGTACAATTCGACTGAGCTATTTGTGTTACACTTACTATAAACGAACGCATGAGGCTCTTTACTAGCGATGAAAGGATGACATATTCTAAATTTTTGCGATAAAAAGATTATAGAGACAGACTTACTTCATTAGATTTTAAATCCTACTGACCATACGTTGAAGAAATTGATTAACTGCATAATAAATGAGAAGAAAATGATTAAAGTTATGTGTTGATTTGCGACAAAAATAATAAATATTCTTCGTCAAAAAGTTTTTTTTTCATCACTTATCTACATTTCTAAATCTAATTCGTATCAGCCGAATTGTTTATAGATCGGAATGTGATATAACAGAAATCTAATCACTTAATGAATTATTTTTTTTCGTATTCTTACATTTGAAACCACAAAAAACCACAAAAACATAACAAATTTCCACGTCATCAAATATTCCTCAAACAAAGCAACAGATAAATCAGCGGGAGTGATCTCCAAAACAAGTATATTCCTTAATAATTGTATTAGTATATCATTAACTGCATGTCACTGGTGCACAATAGTTAAAAAAGAGACTACTAGTGTGCAATTCTTAATGATTAATCGCTGATGTGTATTTTTGACTTTTTTTTACCATCCGATTCCAAAATATGAAATAGAACTACAATCAAAATATTCACTTATAAAATTTTATTTGATTTACTGCATTTTGAGTTAAGGCGGTTTCATATCTTTGAAAGTATAGACCAACAGACCGTCAACACTTTGACGTATTTGGTTCCAAATTTGAAACGTATCTACACTTTAGATATTAAATCTGTGTACTAAATATTATCAACCTTACTCTTTTCATTTTGTATTTCCATAATTCAAATCTGCCTGAGTCTGAAGAAGTTTTTATTTCAATTAGATTAACCTCTTTGTTTTAAAGCAAAATAAAAACTACTTTTGAGGCATATGCTCATAATTTCGAAGTCCGATCAGAGGATACGTTAAAGGAACCTGTCTCTCTCAATTCCCAAGTCCGAAAAAAACCACTTCTGACAACACAAAAACTTAAAAACGGAAGATGAAAGCAAAAGAAATTGGTTTTACAAAAATTATAGATTTATATGAAAAAGAAGCTTTTCTAAGCCACTGAGAAAATACAATAATTCAAAAACATAACATGTCAAATAGATTCAATGAATCACGTGATTTGGTTATCATAATTATTAATTTCTATTTGAATTTTAAACTACATTCGTCAATGGGCCCATCTTTTCACCAGTTTTTCATAAAGAAGCACATTAACTTAAAGTGCGCTTTTAATTTTGAATTAAATCTGTCAATGGATAGACTATATGCTATTTGTCTTTTCATGCTTTGTAAACATAATAACTCACTAATAGATATAAAAATATCACATAAATGAAACTTGAACAATGATACTGACAAGAAAATTATAAATACGGCAAAGTACAGTTTAGGCATAAGTGCTTAAGAACGACATATAATTGGAAAGACATATATAATAAGCAATTTGATCATTAAAAATTTAATTCTACTTTTGTAAATTCATGTAAAGACGATGTTTTTAGTCTCTAACATAGTACTAATATGTTACTACATAGTATAAAAGACATTAATTAATATTAATTTTAAAATCATACAGTTATCTTTCATTTCTCTTACATTCAATTCATACTTTTATTAAATATCTTGAGTATTAATCAAACATTTTTATTATTATTTTACATGTTTTATATGCATGCAAGTGGATATATAATCAAACCAGAGGAAATTATACCCCTGAAACACTCTAATATATTCTTTAATAAGTGTACTTGTATATTATTTACCCTGTGCCATAGGCGAGCTATATAGAAATAAAGAGTCTATTAGATGTGATATTTGACGATTAATCGCTGGAATGCAGTTATTGCATAAACGAAAGTGGTCATCCGACATTTTCTCGCATAAAGTTCTCCAATAAAGGTCTTATCACTCTCCTTTTATGTCTAAAATCCTGGCTCTTGGACCGAGAATGTCTTGCATGGCATTGGTAAACAATAGTTACGAAATATAAATCTTTTTCGCGAAACTAGGTGCTAATATGATTTTATAGACTTTTTCCGGCTGATTAAAACCAAAATTTGACACAAAACGGATACTGAATTTCACTGATTTAAATCATTGCATTTATGAGTTATTGCATTTAAATGTACGTAAAAACACGGAAAGATAGACGATCAACTCTTTGACAGACTTGGTTCGAAATTTGATAAGAAACTACAGTTTAAATGCTAAACATGTGAACCAAATTTTATTCATTTAGCTCTCATCGTTTTATACTTATTAATCAAAGACATTTCCTCTGAAGAGATTTCGTTTAAATTCGCTAGAAATCTACAAATTTGGAATAGATAACATTGGTACGAATTTACCATATGTTTAAGCTGGTTCATTTCAATTTTTTAATAAGTGGACTGTATCTTATTTAAAATCAAACGACAATTCGAAAGCCAACTTTTTATTTCATCGAGGTTCACCGACCCCGCAACGACTCAGTACGAAACTGTTTTTGAAAACTGATCCCATGTCAGCAGGGTTATAATAAATTTTATCGCTGAAGCCAAGTCAGCGCATGGTCGCAAGATTCTACAACAAACAGTGCCAACGAAGCGGTAACAAACATATATCACATTTTCATTCGTCTTATTCAAAGTGTTTTTGCGATAGTGCTGTTCAAAAGCAATTTGATAAAAGCATAATGTGTTTTCAAACCAAGAGAAGTTTGAAACATTGAGATTCGTCAAAATCTCGAGTTCATATTTTTGAAGATTACAATACTTTCTACTTGTATATTTCGTACTCGAAAAAGTAAAAATGTTTACTACTCGCCTATTGTACTGGGTTCATGTTCATGTACAACATTATGAAACAAATTATATTGTTTGTATTTTTGGAAGAAACGAAAGATGACAACAATACATTTTATGTTATTTTTTTGTTCGTGTATTTTTATTTTAGTATTTCTGCAAAGTATGTCCGAAGTTTTGCAGTGGAGTGCACTACTTCTTTAAAGAAGGGGGGAATAACTTTTTCACATTCTTCTTCGTCATCGTTTGAATGAAAACTGTATGCTTTCTATCAATCTATAAAATGTGAATGAATTCCGAAGTCATAATATCACAATTTAGTGAATCACTGTTCACTAAGTTTCTGGAAATGACTTAAAAGAGAATTGGATGATAGAGAACAATAAAAAAAATTTCATTAATGTCGAAGCTAGAAGATTTACAAAGTTTGGAAAAAAGACATACGTACACACAAGGCGTATAACCGAAGTTTGTGAAGTAGTAGAATTAATTGGGCTTTTTTTTAATTACAGCCAGTCACCCCGTTGCCACAGAACTGAGCAGTATAAACAGGGCTTACTGTGACTGGTTGTTATACCCATTAATTATTCAGTTTTTGCATAAGAGGATCACGGCCAACAAAAATTCAAAGTATCTTTAAACTGTTAGCAAAAGGCTAGAAACCTTTACCATCATTTCTTTTAACATTTTTAAATGTCCAGAATATTGTAATATTGTGTTAAAATTACTATCCATAATGAGTTTTCCTCTAATTTCTTTGAGTTCGATACATCCTGTTATGTAGCACTGGACAGAGCCCATTTCCCTACATATTACATGCGTTGTCTTGCATCCTTCCAAATATGTAGATGTATTCAGGAAATATTCCATGTCCCGATATAATTTGCACTATCATCGGGTAAAATATTCTTTTTATAATTTTTGGTTCCTATATGAATTCATATGTCATGCGTTCTTTACTCGACATTATCCATCTATCCTGCCACAGCATAGTCATCTCTCTTCTAATTTTCTTCTTTAACATTTGGAATGATTTTGGAACTACAATATCTGTTTGGTCTTTCTGTGCAGCCTTTTTTGCATATTCATCTGCTCTCTCGTTTCCGCATATTCCGATGTGAGCCTTAAAACAATTTAATCTAATCTATTTGGTCTCTTTAGCCTTTCTCAAGTGAATAAATTGGACTGTGTTGAAATAATACATAAACAAAAAACGCATGAATTATGCATTACTGTATAATAATGCATTCAGAGCCTCTTCTACAATTCCTGATAAAAGGATAAAACAATTTTCTATTATTGCATTTTACTAATGAGTTATTCATTAACACATTTATTGATATTATTATGTTGCGAGTCAATATTTATTATGAAGTGGAGGGGAATCCAGTGAACAAATGACAGCTCGTTCGATAGATAAGCGCCGCGTTATTATTGGCGTCCCAAGGCAATTGCTGGCCTTGGATATTTTGAACTCGGCCTGTTAGCTGAGAGAAGTCTAAATGCATGATCCTCTACGACGCTAAATAGAAATCGAGCCACAACTTGGAACCGCAATGGAATAAGTAAGTATTTCATTGGTTTTTATTTATCATTATAAGCTTCTAAAGACCATCGGGTTCATCAATAATACTAGTTGGAAAAAAAATTTCAGTTAAATTTTAATACGAAGCCGATTTTAACCAGTTCGTTTATAATGGTAAATTTGAGAAGCTCATCGAATTAATGAATGTTTAGTATTTAAATCTGCATTAAAGGAAAAACATTAAGTAATTTAAAATACAAGCTTTATTATCTCAAGTCCCCCTTTATTGTTATAGGGATTGAAATAACAATCAGTGTCCCATATATAATGTGCCATTTACTAAGAAGATCTCAAAAAAATATTTTTAAACGGCTTCATTGATAGGCATGTAACTCATACTGTTTGAGCAACTCTACAAATTGCATTCATTGTAATATATGCCTTCATAATTTATTTTTATAATTTTACCTAAAAGTTAAATAGTAGTGATTAAGAATTTTCCGAATCGAAGCATATTAATAAAAAATATAAGAATATAAAATAGAATCATTCAGCATTGTTTCCTTTGAACTATAGAATATATTTAATTATTTGCCTAAAATTTTAAGGAATTATTCAATAAAAATTTATCTTATTGAATTAAAATTTTCAATATTCAATTCCAGCTGGTTTAACTTTTTCGCATACTTTTTAACAAAAGTGGCGTGCCAGAGAACGCCTTGCAAGGCACTGGCGTAAAATAGTTACGAAATATTAACCTTTGGCGTGAATTTAACACTTTTACTGAATCTATAATATCTTCCTTGACAAGTTATTTGATGGATAAGCCATGGCATGTGGTTACTAATATCCTAAAATTAAACTAGTATATAAAATGCTTTTTTCCCAATCGATTAAAACAAAAAAATTGTTAAAAAGCTACTCCTGTAGTTACAAAATCTTATACCAGATTTAATACATTTAATTCATTGTGTTTTTGAGTTATCGAGTTTATATGCTTCTGAAAATACAGACCGGTCAACCCCTCATTGATTTTGGCTTAAAATTTGACAGGTATCTATCTACACTATAGATGTTAACTGTGTGCGCCGAATTTCATCCTTCTAGATCAAACGTTTTGTAGCTATCATGTTAATTTATATTCAAACAGCAGTACAGACGGACTTCCTCCGAGTAGAGTGTACTCAAAATTTAATAGAAATCCACAAATTTCATGTAAAGACGGTATTCAAATTTCATCCGTCTAGCTCAAGGCAGGTTTGAATTATATTTCTTCACAGACAGACAGACAAATGGGCATTTTTTCAAAAATGTGTTTATTAAATTCAGGAAGGTCTGAAACGTAGAGATTCGTCAAAATCTAGAATTCGAATTTCTTGACGATTGCTATATTTTCTCTTTACTACGTATACGAGAAAGTAAAAATAGCATATTTCAATAAGTAAAAAAAACTGAAATGAAAAGAGCAATAAGTTATTTTACCGGAAGAACCAACAGTATTTAAAAATGAATAAATATAGTGTCATTTCACCGTCCAACCAGATAGACATTTTCTGAACGGATTTCGTCCAAAAATTGATAGAACCCTACAAACTTTACTTAAAGTGCATGTACAAACTTCCATCCATTTAGCTCAAAATGTTTTTGAGTTATCGTGTTCATAAACCGACAGACAGACATAATGCCAAAAATGCATTTTTGGAACTGGGAGAGATCTGAAACAAGAAAATTCCTCCTACTCTCTAGTTCTAATTTTTTGACAATTAACAATACTTTCTTTATACTTCATATAAGAAAAAGTAAAGAGAAATTGTTTCCTATCTCACCAGTTTTATGTATTTGTTTTTATTTTCTCGTGTACGAAGAGAACGTATTGCAATAATAATAATAATAAAGGAGATTTTGACGAATCTCTACGTTTCTAAGTCCGAAAAATCCATTTTTGAAATTAATGCCCGTCTGTCTTTTGATCCGTGTCTGTCGGCACGGATCAAAAACATTTTGAGATAGGTATTTTGACTTTATATCCTATTCTTAGATTTCTATTAAATATTGCACGAAATTCATTCAAGAAGATTTATTGCAGGGAATCTGTCCATTTGTCTATCTGTCCAACTGTTCGAATGCAAGTTAACACGATAACTTTGAAGCAGATAGAGCCAGTAAATAGATACAATTTGACGCAAAGATTTCCCATCTTAAGAACAAGACAGATAAAATTTTAATGCAGAGATTTATCATCTTATTTATAGAATCGTATCAGATTTTATATAAAATCCAATAAGATATTGACCGTCTGTTTATTGGCCCGTATCTGTCGTTCGGTCTGTATGGAAAGGCGATAATTCAAAAACAGAAACTTAAGTAAATGAAATTTGGTATATCTTCTTTGCTTTTAAATTATAGTTCTCAGCCTCATTTTAATTTCAATTATTCGAAAAAAAAAGGCGTATCAGTTTTCTGATATCTGTATTTAATTGCACTCTGGCTATTTATCGCCAAATAGGCTATTACATAACTGGTGTTCACCTATGGAAATGCATTTAATGATGCACAAATGCCAATTTTCTTTATTATACTACAAAACACTGTATTGTCATGTAAAGGACTGAAAATATCTGAGCACTTATGGTGCTCCTAGCCTTGCCAAGTTTAAAAGTGGGGAGTGGCATAAAACGTTAAAGTATATGTGAGAATATTTCGTAAAGACCCCTCCCATTGGTTTCTTCAACCATTTGCCAATCATTCATGACGCAATGATTGCAGTATTTTATAGAAAATTTCTAGAACTTCTCTAAAATGATGAAAGAAACCTTTAGATAAAAGAATATGAATCCAATGCGCAGTTGAATAGGTACAGCACTTTGAAAAGATTCGATATTATTCCCATGTCAAATACTCCATTGTACAACTTTAATATCTTTCTATTCATCAACAGTTTTCTTTTTTCTTTTCAATTATCCCAGATTAAGTGAGGTTTGACCTACTGATATATAGAATAGCATTCTGTTCTTTCATCCACTTGCCCAACGTTTAGACACGAGGATATCACTTCTCCAGGCAACCGGTTCACCTTCGACTTCGTCAACCTTCAGAAACGACGCCACCAATGTTAATGAAAGGAAGGCCCTTAAGATATCGGTAAATGGGTCAGTCCCTTTTCGCTTTCCTGACATTACCTATTACAGACATCGTCACAGACAAAGAGAATTTGAAAGAAAAAAAAAAAAAAGGAAGCAAATTCACTTGTTTCTTTCTCTCTGAATGTTTTGGATGATTGCAAGGACCATTGTTCATTAAATCTTTGAAATCTCTATTGGGTATATCTTTTTCCGGGCACGAGGAAAACGTGTTCATTAGAGATTTCAAATCTTACTCCTGGTGGTTACTGAATTCGAAGAAAATTTTGCTGGATGTTTGCTGATAAGTAATTCGATGATGCTGGATGTTTGCTGATAAATATGTAGTTTGCATGATCACACTATTGAAAATAAGATCAATAAAATGTATGATCGACTCTTAGATGGCATAAATTTAAAATAGAGCAAAATTTTTTCCATATTTTTTCTCTTTGCTGGATAAGGATGAAAGTCTTGTTATGAATCCTTATCTTGATATTAAAAGCTTTAGATGTGTGGCAAGAAAAGTCATCGCTTATCATTTGTTTCAGCTGACTAATGACCGTTCTAATGAGGTGGATAAAAATTAACCTCCGATATATATTTGATCGATGGAGAACTTTGAATTTTCAAAATCTAATTTATAGATGTATATTAAAAATACCATTTCTGAAGTGAATAGTTCATCATTTCCCTATATTAAGGGTATTCTGTGACTCATGTTCGTACAAATAACATTGCTTCGTGCAAGAAATATGAAAGAATTCGAAAAATTAATGAAAATATAATAGCTGCCGTAATACAATTGAAAATAAAATCCCATTTTCAAAAACTTCTTTTTACTTTCTCGCATAAAAAGTATTTTCATAAACAAAAAAATCGAACGCAGGATTTTAACGAATCTTCATACTGCAGACTGCCCTGAGTTTGAAAAAAGCATTTTTTTTTTTTTTTTTTGCATTATATCTGTCTATCGTTCTATCTGTACGATACGGCAAAAACGCTTTCAGATACATGGATGACATTTAATATAAGTTCTTTCCATAAATTTACAGATTTCTATAAAATTTTGAATGAAATCCTATCAGAGGAAGATTGTGTTGAAGTATCCGGTTGTGCAAATGTAATTGAACATGATTACTATAAAACGAAGAGAACGGGATGGATAAAAATCGGAACATAGATATATACCAGAATAGATATTAGTGAAATTTTAAGTCAAATCTATAAGTGGTTGGTTTTCTGCACTTTCAGAAACATGTAAGCGCGATAACTCAAAAATGCGACGAGTTAAAAGTATTCAAATTTGGTATGTGATTTTCTGACTGCAATTGTAGTTCTATATCAGATTTCAGTTTCAATCCTTTGAAAAAAATCTTCAAGTTTCAGAACTCCTTAAGTTCGAAAAAAAAACAATTTTGGCATCGTGTGTGTCTTCCTGTCAATACGATAACTCTATCTTGAGCTAGACGACTGAAATTTGTTATATGGAATTATAATCAAATTTGTTAATTGCTGTCAAACTTTGAACCAACTCTATGCATAGGAAGTCTGGCTGGCTGTCCGTGTACAAGGGAATTCGATAGCTACAAAATGAAAAGAGCTAGGTAGATAAACTTTGATACATAGGTTTAGCATCTAAGATATTTGTTGTTGCTTTTCAATAAATCTCAGCAATGTTCTTGAAGATAGCACATTTATTAGACAAAGAAAACGAAAAGAAAAGAACACACATATTGACAATTACGCACACAGCAACATATTCAGCAGTTCGCTGGAGGAATGCATCGGAACGAAGCGGCAGAGCGTAATCACACATATTCCTACGCGAGAAAAATAGTCCGCTCGCTTTATCCCAACAATATTATTATTAAATTTTGAACCAAATCCTCCAAGTTGTTGACATTCTGTCGGTCTGCACTTCCGCATGCGTGTAAAAGCAGAAATTCATAAACGCAAAGACTTAAATAAATGAAATTCACTGTGTTATCTTGTGACAACAGTTGTAGTTTTGGATCAAATTTTGGTGTCTTTCGGACAGCAAAAAAGGTGTCGAAAATACATATTCTAACGATAGATTCAGTAAAAAATTCTAGATTCACTGCACAGATGCAAATTTCGTAACTATCGTGCGCCATTGCCATCAAAGCTAGGTATTCACGGGTTTATTTAAAGTTCACAATTTTTTGAGAGAGGAGGGATATAAGACCTTTATTGGAGAACAAGAGGGAATGTTTCGGGAAGACTACTTCCACTGGGTTTGAAGGGAATACTGATTTATCAGATTTTTATTTGAATTTCATAATTTGATCATCATGGTATCCTTGACGAAATGAATTTTAACTTCAAGTTGTGACATATATATAATCCGTGCATCTATTCTGGCCATTCTCTGTGAGAACGTCTCTAATAGAGCTAAATAAATGTCTACGACGACTTATATATATGTATGTCTATATCTATATCTATATCTATATGTAAGTCTATATCTATCTATATCTATTGGTTTTATCTTAGTCTATATCTATATCTATATGTATGTCTATATCTATATGTATGTCTATATCTATAAGTATACATCTATATATATGTATACATCTATATGTATGTATACATCTATATGTATATATTATACATCTATATGTATGCCGTCGACTTATCATCCTTTCATATTTCTCAAATGCATTTAAAATTTTATGGACATTTGCATCCAACAATACGCTATCTTATTTAAAACATGCTAATAAAAAAAAATCAAAATTTTTCAACCTTTGAACTTATCGAATATTTTATATTATTATTATTAATTATCGAATATTTTATATTATTATTAACTTATCGAATATATTAGAGACTTTCATTAACAGATATAAAATAAGGTGATGAAATAAAAAAGGAAATAAAAAAATTTTGCAAAGATCAAGAAAAAAAATAAGCAAAATTTTTATTTCTTAGCGTTTATTAGAAGAAAGTCGCGCAACTAAATATTTGTTTCAATAATGAAAACGTTTCGAATTCCTTTGCAACAATTAAAAATTTATATTGAATTATAAATAAAGATATTTTCAAAACGTGTAAAAATTTTGAAAAAAGACTGGGTAACAAATTGGTATCAGTGAAAATAAATTTATTTTGAATTAATAAATAATGCTTAGAAAATCTATTTTGACATATTTTATATGTCTAGCTCTAGCACACCCCACTGGTAACTGGAGCCCTTCATACGGCGGTAGCGGTTTCAGAGGAAAATGGAAAGCGTTAAGATAGTCAAAAGGGTTGACCGTTACGGCTCTACTTACTTAAAAATTAAATATAATACCATGCCTGAAAAATAGGTTGATATATGAGATACAAATCGGACCTTGTTAATCAACTGCATCTTAATATCAGCTATTATAGGATAAATAACAGCCAAATATTATACCGATTAAACAGCTGTATATTAAGACATCAAGTCATGCGATTAGCTCTAAGTAAAGACGAAATACAGACAATTCAGTGCTTCGTATCATAATTGAACGAATAGTTAGTGAGACAAAAAGAAATTGGAAATTATTTCCTAATAAATTTCTTATACCAACTATAATTATCTCATTAATTTTGTTTTTTTATTTGTAATTAATTTTGTGTTTATTTTTAAATTTTCGCGAATAATTTTTTTTTTTCCAAATTTGATAGTCACTTTTATTTTTATTGTTAACTAGCCGCCTTTGGCGACCAGCCGGTTCGCCAATATTACTGCTCGCTACAATTTTCAATTAAATATTTTAAGTAACTGGTCTCTTAATAGATTCTCAAACAAAACAATTTTAATCTTCAAATTTTGATAGTCATACCAAACTTATACTGTTGTTTAGATCGTTTCGTTCAATTTACTCTATATATTTTGCTAATTTGTTGTCATTTCCGGTAAAACGTCAACTTTAATTTAAAGTGAAAATGATGAAATTGCAATTAATATAAAGATATTTTTTAATAAAACCAAGCGTTTTATTTTATTTATCATCTTTATTGCTATTTATTTATTACTATTATTATTGAATATCAGTATTGCAAACAGAATATCTCGGTATTTAAGTCTTATGTGAACTACAAAATATTTTTGATAATTTATGTAATATCTCAAAGAATAATTCAACAAAAATTTCTCAGATTTAGCATAAAATTCAGTTTTTAGTTTTGCTTTCAAAAGGATTGAAATGAAATCAATAATAATATTTTGTTCCAGCCTATAAATATATTTCAAAAATTATGAAATCTAAATTTAATGCAGTAAGGTATCATATTCTGAGAAATATTCTGGACACACCAAATTTTAAATAAATGAATGAATGTTTCTATTTTCCACGATCAACTAAGACTTATTTATGAAGTTTTGAATGTTAAAAATTTAGAAAAACTCAACATTTTCATAATTTTAGGCCTATTATTCTTAGAAACCTGCACGCTGATTGGCGTATTTTCTTTTCTTTCTAATAAAATATTTACGATTTATGTCGCAACAGATATGTGTCTTACTAAAGGTTTACAAATTAGCTGTGTGGCCCTAATTTGAATGGATATCCTGTTCATATTAAACAAAACTTGCCTTAAAATAAAACTTATTTATTGGATTAACAATATAGAGAGTGTAAAAGATCATAAAATAATTTTTCTTGAATTTATTTTTTAGAAAAAATAATATTTCATATTTGTTTCATTTCCTACAGACAAGTGACGAAAATTATATTTTTGCAGATTTTATTTCCAAAAAGATTTAATTTATTTTTAATTGGTGCTTTAATCAATGTGATGGCAACACTTTGAAAAAAGCTATTTTTTTCCCATGAATGCGAAACGTTTATTTTTATTTTGTACGAAAGAAATTGTTGAAAAATAGAGTTAAAATATTTATTTAAAAATTCATTAAAAACAGAAATTTAATTTTAAGGTTTAAACATTGGTACCATTTAAAAGATAAATTTTTGATCTTTAACTTGATGTAAAAATATCTTTTGTGCGGTAATATTTTCGGAAGTTATAGCAGAAACACGCCAAAATTTCGCTTAATTTTTAAATAAATAAAATTCTAATTAAAAATTCGAAAAAATAACCCCCAGGTGCACATTCCCGGCCTCCAAGGTATACACGTGCCAAATTTGGTAGCTGTAGGTTGAATGGTCTGGCCTGTAGAGCGCCAACACACACACACACATTGAGCTTTATTATAAGTATAGATTATTAACGGTTAGATAGACAAATAAAGTAGATATAGATAATATGCAATACTATTTTAATATTTGGTATGGTAAACTATTATAAAAGAGAGGTGAATTTTTCTTCTTGTAAAGAAGGTGGTGGTTCGGGAAAGGTTGGGAATATAATGCATGTTCAAAAAGCAATGAATTACTAACACAAACTTTCATGTTAGAAATCGAAGCAAAACGTGAAATGCTTTCATCGGAAGGTTACTGAACCATAAGTAATTCGTCATCGAAGCAAAATAGTGCATGGAAGGCAGGAGTTAAGTCCGCCTCCAAATTATTACTTTAAATATGTTTTATTATTATTGTTTTGCACGTTTGCATTATAAATAAGTTCTATGAGTAATAACTGCTTCAACTAATCATTAAGATATTATTTAGGTAAAGAAAATGTATGGTTTCTATAAATACAACAATTTTTGTTCAAAGTTTTGAATTTGAGAGTATGTTTTAAGAATTCAAAAACATTTTCTAATTCATTAATATTGCGAGATAAATATTCAATTTCTAATTCATATTTATAAAAATTACTTCTACATAATGAAACCGTTATTTTAACTTATAATGACCTTTTAAAACAATTACATGGTAAAGATTCTAAAAAAATCTGAAATAAGGTTGAGATTTTTTTGTTCATATAAATGGTGACTACTCCTTCTAATGGGCACTAAATGCACGTAGATGAGAAGCAGCAAAATAAGTAGGCAGGCCCTCCACTTTTTGATGGCATACTATTGCTTGGAATCTAGTTATATCTACTCCAATTATAGGATATACTTCCTACAAGAACAAATTTAGAGTAGATGGTAAAATTCAGCTTCAGTTTCTCGCCTCCTAATGTGGCGAAATAGTCATTTAAATTAATCTTCATGCCTAGATGAAGGGAGGAGGGAATAACTCCATTGTGATTGTAAATGCTGAATGGATGAATTCGACCTTACCTGAAGAATTCTCCAAAACATTTATCTTTCATGATTTAAACAGTCAGTTATTGGTGGTATTTCTGGAATTTTTTGATACAAGCTTTATCTTAAAAACGAATTGCTGAAAACTTTTTGTATTTTGTAGATATTTTGTCCACTCGTATTCGGAAAGTCAGACATAGGTTTCTTGCGAGCGGATTTCATTCAAAACTTAACAGAAATCTACAAATATGGCGTGAAGATTATATACCAAATTTCAATTATCGAGCTCGAAATGTTTTTGATTTATAGTGTTCTCAATACAGAACAGACAAACGAATACAGATAGGCAAACATATTTCCAGAATTTTCTTTTTATTCAGAGAGATTTGAAACATGATGATTCGTCAAAATCTCGAGTTCAATTTTTATTATTATTACGATATATTCTCCTTGTATAATTTTGTAAACGAGGGAGTTGAAAAAACGAGAAATGAAATATTTCCTATTAAAGCAATTACATGTTTGTTTTATAATAATATATATCATTTTCTTTATTAGACGATGAAAACAAAGTTAACCGATCTTTCTTTAAATAAAGAAAAACTATAACTTTCTTTAAATAAATTTAAATAAAGGAAAACATCCTTACTACATGCGCCGTGTTGCAAAGCAGAAATAATGAACTATATTATTCTTCAAACGATTGCACAAAAGATTTTATTGACTCAAGATAATAAATTTTACAGTTCAAATAATTTATCATTTAAAAAGAAATTTTTTCACGGAAAAATAGCGGACTATTTCATATATTTAAAAACCTTTTTTAACCCATATATATAGTTAAATAAATAAAATGGGTTTTCTTGTAAGCTAACTATCAGTCTCATTTTTTAAAAAGGCAAAGATAATATTTCTACTAGTAAGTGAAAGTAAAATATGATACTGCTGATAATGAAAGTTATCAATCTTTGACACAAATAGTTTAAATGTATCTAGATATCTTTACTACATGTGAATGAACTTTGTTTTGATAATTCGACATAGATATCTCTCCTATCAAATTTCATAAACAGTTAGTCTAGTTTTAAATCTCGTTTCGATTGATTGAAATGATAAAAGTTTATTTCATGGGTTACGCATTTATGGAAAGAAAAAGAAAAAAAAATTATATAAAGTTTTTAAAAAACATGTTATTATTTGAATTAATATAATAAAATCCCAATTATCCGAGGAATTGGGTAGCGCAGAAAATGCGGGTAATAATCAAAATAGTCCCAAAAAGCATAATCGGAACATAAATGTTTTCGAACTGTTTTTGTTTACAATATGGGTCTTACACATACAATCATATAATAAACAATACATTTTTATACTTACAAGTTCATCGGTTTATATTTAGGCAAAAAACCAGCTGGTATGGTATCTGCAAAACTTGCTCGCAAACTCTCTGATAAATTTATACCTGTATGTTTTTAACTGCAGTCACTGGTAATAATGAATACAAAAGAACGTATTTGTCATAATCTGGCGTTCAAACTTTTTGATGATTACAATGCTTTTTCTATGCTTCGTACACAAGAAAATAAAAGCAATTGTATCTTATCTCATTAGTTTTTTTTTTTTTTTTCATTTTCTCATGTACGAAAACGAAGTAAAGTGGTCGTTAATATAGAGATTTCGACGAATATCTACGTTTCAGGGCTCTGTGAGTGAGAAAAATACAATTTTGTCTATATTCTCTTTTTGATTACAATATTTTCTTTTTGGATGTTTCCTATACGAGAAAATGAGAATCGTGTATTGATAGTTTAAATTAAAATGATTTAAAATATTTATATTATTACTATTTAGCAGGACTTGCATCTCTACATATAAAATAATCTTTTATCTCTCTCTCTCTCTCTCTCTCTGTATATATATATATATATATATGTATGCATATTTGTAACATATTTTAGCAGTTTCTCGGCCAAAATGAACAGACTTTTGGTATATATATATTTGTAACATATTTTAGCAGTTTCACGGTCGAAATAAACAAACTTTTGGTATTTTAATTTCCGATTTATTTCAACACGAAAGGCATGATTTATAGAGATAAAAAGCGGTAAAAGATACGTCAGTCTACATTGCAACACGAAATATGCAGAATTTTTCCCTTCAGTGATTTTACTATGAGATTTGATAGGGATTTCTTTGACATGTGTAGATTTAGGAAAGGGAATATTAGGTATATTTAAAAGAATGTTGTAATCATTATGGATTTTTATCCTTTCACTCGGAGCGGGAAAAATGCTGAGACTATCAGTTTTCTAAAGAGCGTGTAGAATTTATAAAGCGCGCGTAAATAAAAAAAGTGGAAATGGAGCAGGAAAAAAGAGACCATTTTAGAATGAAGTTAATATGAGGAAAATAAATATTAAAGGTTATTATTTAGGATTTAAATTAGATTCAGGGATTTCATTACACATATATATGGAGATTTAATTTTTAATTAACAAAAAATTAACTACTTAATTAATTGCTATAAATAACTTTACAAAAAAAATCATCAACTGCTTCGTAATATTTATGTGCTAAATTTGAAGAAATCTTACTTAATATTTTGGATTTGGTTTTTCTTTTGTTGGTTATATTAACTTCCCAGTTTTAAAGAAATCTTAGGGTTATTTTGAGACGGATCTCTTAATTTTGAACCTCGATCAGATGGCGAGGACGACACTTGAACTGACATCCCCCTCCATAAACTCCCACTCCACACCAGAGGGGTGGAGATTTGACCCACACCTGATTTAGCGTCCACCAGACCCGCTCACGCGTTGGTTTTTCGCTGGATTCGGATCTCAAACCTGGAAGCCTGCGGTCCCGAACGCGTGACCTTACCACTAATTCACTGCACCCCTTTTGCAGTTTTCTCTATCTAAGCGTATAAATTATATTTATATTTTCAGTTTTATCAATGTAGACGTAGCAGATTTTAACAGGAATA
Source organism: Argiope aurantia (assembly GCA_026543865.1). Taxonomy (NCBI): domain Eukaryota; kingdom Metazoa; phylum Arthropoda; class Arachnida; order Araneae; family Araneidae; genus Argiope; species Argiope aurantia. Next base: position 1,114,427 of record JAPMOR010081965.1, read on the forward strand.
TTACTAGCGTTTCATTTCCTATTTGACCTACGTATATTTTTTCTCCATGGTTCAATGACCATGTAAAAATGTGTCTGTATCTTATTCTGATATTTCATAATTAAGAAAAGCTGTCTTGAAAATTGCGTACGATTTTAATATGTAAAACAAGTTCTTTTTTTTAATACGTAGCTAGTATTTAATTAACTAAATCGTATTATTTGCCAAACACTATACGGAATAGTTTTGAAACTTTGTTTTCTTTGAATAGGAAAATAACGACAATATACTACAAAATATCAAATAATTACAATTTTATAAGAGTTAAAACATTTTTCTTTCATTTCAAGGGTTATAAACAGGCCCTTGAAAAATAATATTTTACACATTAATAAAATAAGTAATTAGTAATAACTGAATAATAAATTACCACCAAAGGAAAAAAACTTATAATAATAAGAAGAAAGACACAAATTGGCATTAATTGGGAAGATATAGAGATTATTATGAGCTAGAGTTTTAAAAATAGAAAATGAAAGCTCAGCTGAAAGTATTTTAATTAAATAAATTTATCGTAGTACCTATATATTTAAAAAAAAAAAAAAAAAAAAAACCTTCCTGAAAAATTTCACTGTTACTTCATTAGGTAGCTAGAGCAACATCAACTGTACCTACGAATTAGTCCGGAATTTTGGGTCAGTAGTTGATTTCATTTAAAATATCCACACTAAAATTTCAAATCTTTTATTGTATTCGAAAATTGTTGCAAGAAAATTTGGAGAATTAGGAGGAAAATTTGCAAAATTTCAAATTTCAAATTATTGAAAAAAAATGTTTAATAAAAGAAATTCCACAAGAAAACCTGATTCATAAAGACTTCTGTATTTAAATCTCAAAAAAAGTTTGTAGAGAATTAAAATTCGTAAATAACGTCGTCCTTTTTGCCCTTTTAAACAGTATTATATTTTTCATTTTAGCTTTAAACATGGATAAAAATCTAGCGTCCCTTTTATTTAAAAAAACAAACAAACAAATAAGATTACTTTCTTAATTTAATCTCTTCCCCCTTTATTTTTCATAATATTACATAAATTCAAATAGAATTTACATTCATTCTAAAATATTAATTACATTCATATCACATGGAAAATTACATCAAGTACAAACCAATAAGCAGCGAGAAATCATACGGTGTTAAATAAAAGATTTAGTTAAGGTTCAAGTTTAGAGAAAACTGACTACGTCTATTTTTTTTTCAAAGGCTCCTGTACTGCAGTAGAAGTACAACGAATGTGTGAAGTACTGGTTGCCCTGATGTTTCATTCATCAGGGCATTCACGGGTTTCACGAGGAAAATTGATTTTATTAATATGTCTGGACCACGCCTTTCCCGGTCATGCTTGCCTTGCGTGCATGTTCTTTGGAAAAAATAACTAAGCTTTACATGCCAACAGTTACAGATAGCTGTTTCCAAAGATAAATTATGCAACGAAGCTATTTCATTAACAAAAAACAAGTAATAATTGCAAAATATTGCCTTCAATTTGCCAGTTAATAATAATGAAAGATTAAAATTTATATATTAGAAAAGGAAAAAAAAACGTTTGTAATATCTTGTTTTATTTTGAAAAAAGAGTAGTTGAATATATATTGTCCGAAAACTTTCATGGTACTTTTATATTTTAACCGCTTGTAGGAAACAAATAAGCGACAAAAACGTTAAAAATGCATTTTTTTATTATATTTTTTATACGCTAAGTAGCATAAATGTCCTCATACATTCAGACAATGTTGTGATTGTCAAAATATTCGATCTCCAAATCTTGATTATATTTTGGATTATATCTCGAAATTTTGGAATATATCTGTGGTATGATAATAAATACATGCGACAGACTAACCAAATGAAATTTGGTACGTGGCTTTCACACCAAAATTGTTGACATGCATCAAATTCTGCATGGAGGGGGGCATTCTCAAGGAGCAATCTGTCAGTCTGTCCATTTATATGTATACGAAAACGATACTTCAAAATCGAATCAGTGGAATGAGTAAAATTCTGAAAAAGAATTTATTGGCAAAAACTATCTATAACTTTTTAATGTCATTTGCATGGTCTTTTACATATAAAGTTGACAATCATTTTAATTTATAAATAATGGCACAAACATTTTATAAATCTATTCTTATATCATAATTAATAAATATTAATAAAAATAAATATAATGACCATATTCTTTTCTGTCTTTCAAGGTTTGCCAAAAAATGCGTATTGTCTGGAATAATTTGTTTTCTTTTAGCTTAAATTTATTCTACTGATGTTTGTTACTTTTTTGATTCAGAAAAGTTTCGTGTCTTTTATTCTTTTAAAATCTCTAAAAAATAAAATAAATAAATAAATAAAGCGGATATGTAAATCTCTGTTAGTTTGTTTATTTACTGGTGTTGTTCTATCGGAGAAAATGATTTACCTAGAATTCCAAATTTAAGCAAATAAATTTCCAACGGCAAGAATACTCTTCTCGGAGATTCTACTTTTAATATTAATTAATTAAAAATTATAAAGATAATTAAATTAATATTAGACTTCTAAAATAAATTATAATAAAAAATAAAATAATTCAGCAAACTCGAAAAAAAAATATTAGTCAAAACAAAAAATTGCATTATTTTAAAAATTCAAACAAAATTTATATTATAGTTTCTTTTTATATTTTAAAACATAAAATAAAAATATAGCGAGAACGTAATAAATTTTTAAAAACAATATAACGCAAATCTCTAATTAATTCAAATCACGAATAGCCCATTTCTCTCTCTCTCTCTCTCTTTTAAATCAAAAGTTTTTGAAAAACAAGTTCACTTAACCATTTTTACCCCTTTCAAGTGAAAACGATTTCCAACCCAGTTCTCCCATCTGCCAGTTCGATAATTATTCCAAGTAAATTCCTCAGAGGAAGAAAGGTCAGTCGGTCATTTGGACGTGAAGGAAGGGTGTCGTAATTTTTATGGCTGAAATATTCATGTTTTTGAACTTGTACTCAATCATGACTGTAACTGATTAGGTAACTATTAGCAACAAGTAAATGTATTGGAATAATATAGCTCAGTTTTGAATTTAAGCAAGTTTAATCCAGCTTACGATCTGCTATTTTCTTTTAGATAAAGATGGTTAGCATGGATATTAAATTGAACAAATAGTAGATTTTAAGGAAGTTTCTTCAACATAATTATTAAACAATTCTCATTATGGCTATTTTAAAAATTTTATACATATTTCTCTACATGTACAAAATTTTTGGAACTCTTATACAGTATTCGAACTTCTGTAATAAAATATATTAATTGCAATCTAAGTACATCAAACTATGCAAAAATTAAATCAGCCATAGTGGTTTCCACAAAACTTTCCAGCATAATCTCTAATAAACTTGTCATGGCAGAGAACGCCGTGCATGGTGATGATGTACAAATATTAACTTTTGGCATGAATTTAGCATTTTTATTAATACTATTGGGTCCTCCTTGGCGAGTTATTTGGCGATTAATTCCTGGCCAATAGTATCCAAAAATCGAAATTAGGTTTTAGACATCTTTTTCTCAATCGAGTGAAATAAAAGTTTAACACAAAACTGCACGTTTAGTCACAAAATCCCATAACAAATTTGATATATTGAAATCATTGCGTTTTTGAATTATCTCATTTACTTATTTCTGAAAGTACATACCGACAGACAGTCAACCCGTAGCTGGATTTGGCTCAAAATTTGACATGTGTCTATACTATAGATAGTAAATCTGTGTACCGAATTTTATCTATCTAGCTCTCTTCGTTTTGCAATTATCGTGTTAACTTATATTAGAACAGAAGGACAGACGGACTTCCTCTAAACGGATTTCACAAAAAAATTTGATAGAAATCTGCATATTTGGTGAGACGTATACCAAATTTCAACTATCTAGCTCAAAGCGTTTTTGAGTTATCTTTGTCACAGACAGACAGACGAACATTTTCCAAAAATGTGTTTATCGAACTGAAGGTGGTCTAAAGGGTGGAGATTCATAAAAATGTTGAATTCGAATTTTTTTTACTATTATTATACTTTCTCTATGCCTACGTAAACGAGAAAGTAAGAACTTTTTTATTTATGTGTAGAATAAATGTTCTCATAGTTCAAATGTTCTCACTACTAAAATAATAAATACCAAAAGTGGTTGAAAACATAATTTAAGAAAATAAAGATAAAGGAAGTATATATTACACAGCGAAATAATCACTATCATTAAAATCGCTTGCAATAACTCTCGTGTTATAATTTTCAACAATAATAATGTGTGCACTCAATTACTTAAACTAGGTTTTGAAATGAAATGAGCCGATTCGATATCAATAATGCATTCATTTAGGTATATACTTAAAATAGCGTACAGTCACGTGATTTCAAGTATAGAACATTTGGTATAAATCGTAGTAATTAAAACATTGCTAGCATTTAAATTAAAAGATACAAATAGAGTACGGAAGCTGAAATCGTTGAAGTTTCCTTACTAAATATATTTGAAAAGAAATAAAATTGAATTTCCAAATTAGTATAATGAGAGATGAGATAAAAAGAGATATTATTATAGTAATAGAAGAGATGAAAGATAAAAGCGATATTATTCTAATTATGAGATGAAAGAGATATTACAACCCAAAAGTCTTTAAACTTGAAATGATTCCAGAAACTTTATCGTTGAATGTACAATTTTTGTTTCAATAAATTCTGTAAGAATTCTCGCGACATTTTAGAATGAATGCACATGTTGTCAAGGTCACGTGACGAAACGTGACTGCGCTTATCATCAATTATCCACATGCAGGTTGTCTATACTACATTTTGATGTCACTTTTTTTCCCCCTTTTTGGCTTTGTAATAGTTAAATTCCAAAGTTGCCTTAATTAGGTGTAGTTTTCGTGTATTATGTAAATCTAAATCTAATAAGATTAGGGTTAATTTAATTTTAAAAGAGAGAATCTCATCTTATAATCTCTTCAGTTAATACTTCACGACCATTCTCGCAACCTTTTTTTATTGTTGTTAAATTAGCATTGAATGCTACCCGGTTTCAGTGAGCAGCTGTCCATCCATTATATTAATAACATAAATTTAACCAGTCAACCAAGTTTTATGAACTACATTTTATCCCATCAAAAGAAAGTCAGAAATCAAATATTGAATCATCTATTTTAAACTAAATTTCCACAGTAAATATAGCACATTATAATTAATTAGCCATGCACACAAAATAGTATACAAAATTGGCAAAATCAGTCTAGTTTTTGGCAATGGAAGAGGGAGTTGTATTTTGCAATAGCTTCTCAAAACAGAGAGGCGTTCATCGTTAATATATCTAAATATGATAAACTTTAAAATGAAATAAAAATTAGTAAAATCTGTGTATTGATTGGGGCTGAGGATATTACTAACTGGGGCCAGTAGGATATTGAATAAAAATAGAGAAAAGTTGTTAAAATAAAGTTTTGCAGGTAGTTTATTTTTCAATATTCCAATAGGTATCAAATAATTCGATGTAAATGTCTAATGGAATCTATTATCATTTTGTTAATAGAATTTGAGTTCATTATTAAAAATTGAACCGGAAAGGGTAAGATTTGTATTTAAAATTGAACTAATTTCAAAATTCATATATTTAATATAATTCAGTAATTAATTTTCTTGCCAAGAATTATTAGAAGTTTTATTTATGATGTTTATTTTAATGTAGTTGTACTTCCGAATTTACAAATTGGAGTTGGTTCTTAATTACTAATTGTATTCAATTCATTTTCAAAATTGTAATCATGAAGTACGAGCAGAAATTCTCCGTTAATTAATAAATAATATATCTTATAATAGAAAGAGTAAAAATTGATTTGTTGATTGAAGAGTTAGTCTCAAAAGTATTTGTTTAGCAAATGATACATAGAGAATCGTTCATTTATGCTGATGAACTACATTTTATTCGTTGTTTAACTTACTATTTTTGTGATTATCTATAAAATATTTAATTCTTAATTGCAATATTTCTCAGCGCTTTCATTTTCTCAAGGGAAACAGAGCAATAGTGCCTTAAACCAAGGTAAAACGTTATGTACGAAAAATCCTCTTATAGTATATACCATTTAATATGAGGGGACTAATAATGATAATACTAATAAACAAGGGGTAAATGTTAAAGATGATAATCTAACAGAGGTACAATACAACAATATTATTATTTTCAATCGGCTGAGCAATTTTGAATTTAATATTAAAAACGATAAATTTTCGTTCCCAGTTGAATCGGGAAAAACAGCTGCCGGTTTATTTATTCCGTGTTGATTTATATCCATTACATCGCGCCTCTGTCTACCAGAAAAAATAAATATTTCATTTTCCGACACATTGCATCTTTTATTTCCATTCGAGTTTTTTTAAACCGCAAAAGACATCTTTCTATTGTGTTTGAAAAAAAAGTGGCGATTATCAATAATAAGATTACAATTATTCTCACTTGAAGCACATCTATCAACATCAGTTATTCAAATTATGTGCACGAAATAGATAACACTGAACAAAGCGCTTTTTATCACAATGTTTTCTTTTTATCTCCATTTCATATCAGATTTCACATTTAATCGATTTTTTTTGTACTCTCCTTTTCTTTATTGAAAGGGAAAATATTCAAGTGAATAAATTTTATCGATTTTCATAAGTAAAAGTTTTGATAAGACATATTTGGAAACGTGTTATCAATATTTGTTGTTCTATTGCGAATCATATCTGTTGTTTGAAAAAAACGTATAATTTAAAAAAATGTTGCTTGAATTTATTATTAAAAATGGCACTAAAGAAAGGTTCTTTGAGAAGCTGACTAACAAATTTATAAGAAGATACATGCATAAATGCACGCAAATCCAGAGATTTATCATTACCAAGATATACGGTAAGGTATCTGAACTAAGTGAAGAACAGACAAAAGTTGTGTTCTAATACCTTCTTTTAAATTTTTATAGGGTCTTATAAAGGATAAGATTAATGTGAGTCACTTTGACTGGCAGTGAATCACAGAACTGTAAGTGTTCATATTCTTGATCTTGAGCTTTACTGCGAATCCTGATAATAATCGCACCACTTAATCCAATCACTTCTACTAACATTCAAAATTTGGGTGAAACGGATTCATTAATTCTGAAAATAAATTAGATGTTTCTGTTCTCAAATGTGTTACCTGTGACTTCCAATTCATTTCAAAAACAAAAAGGGCTGTAAAACGTATTTTAAAAAAACACAATTAAAATGCTATTCTTAAAAAGCAACGCTACCTCAAAATAGCCCAAAATTTTTCTTCATATCAAAAATTATCGTCGTAACTTTTTACTTTCTCGTATACGTAGTATAAAAGTACAGTAATCGTCAAAAAATTCGAACCCAGATTTTGACGATTCTCTAAGTTTTAGACTTCCCTAAGTTTGAAAAACTCATTTTTGGAAAATGTCCGTCTGTCTGCCTGTGACAAAGATAACTCAAAAATGATTAGACCTAGACGAATTTATACTGAATTTGCAGATTTCTATCAAATTTTGAGTAAAATCTGTCCAGAGAAAGTTCGTCTGTCCGACTGTTCGAATATAAGTTAACACTATAACTCCAAAACGAAGAGAGCTACATACATAAAATTCAGTAATTAAATTTAACATCTATAGTATAGACACCTGTAAGCATTTGAGTCAAATACAACTACAGGTTGACTGTTTGTCTGTCTGTATGTTCAAAAATAAGAAAACGGTTTTTCTTATGCACCTTTCTGCAGAAAACACTTATTCTTAAAAATTACTTTAAAATCAAATCATCTTTTTTAGATGTTTTTATGTTGTTTTCATTTCCGAAAAATATCTTAAAAATCATTCGAAAGCCGAATACACTATTTTAGTGTTCAGGATGCTTATATTTCTAAAAACACACTTTTTCTTTCAGAATCATTTTAAAACCGAATAGACTGTTTAACATATTTTCTCGATTAAAAGCATTGTTTTAAAACAATGAAAGTCATAATTTTTTTATAAAGTTTCAGCTTGTTTAGTGCATTTCCTTGACCCTACTTTTACAATAAATAATGCACATTCTCTTACTTTATTACAAGAAAATATTAAAAAGTTTCCGCGAATGATACAGACATAATAGCACAGAATTATTCACTTTTGAATTTGCACGAACTTTTCCCATCAAACACGTAAGAGTATGGTTTCTATTTCGCATTAGAAAACTCTTCTACGTATTCAGTGAAGTTTTCAAATATCTTGCATTTCTCCCTTAATAATCAAGCATTCTAATCAGACGGAAAAGCGATTAAAATGTAGAATTTGTATAACTCTACAGAAAGAATCCCGCATTTGATTCTTTTGTTCTTAAATTCTTTTCATCTTAATTTTTACAATTTTCTTTCGCTGTCTGCCTTCATGTTCAAAATAAATGAGTATTTGTAATCGTGATCAGTAACACATTTTTGGAATTATGTCTATCTATCTGTCAGTAAAAAAGATAACTCAGAAACGCTTTGAGTTGACGGATGAAGTTTGATACATAATCTTCACACTATATTTGTAAATTTCTATCAAGTTGAACGAAATCCATTTAGAGAAAGTTTGTTTGTCGGGGTGTGCACATATAAGTTAATGCGATTACTACAAAAAAGAAGAGAGTTGAACAGATAAAGATTGGAAGACTAATTTAACATCTATTCATATCAAATTTGTACCGAATCCGTCAATGGATTGACAATCTGTCGGTCTGTATTTTCGTAAGCGTATAAACCCAATAAAAAGCAATGACTTTTGTTTGCTAAGAATTGACTTAAGAATTGTTTTGTGAGTTTGGGACTATAAATTTAGTTCTGTGTCAAATTTTGGTTAGAAAGACACACAAAATGCACTTTCAGTTTTCTGATGTTCTTTTATTAACCACATAATAGTGATCAATTGTGAAAGATCGCATTCTACTAATTATCATTCGCTAATTGCAGATGGTTAATATTAGGTTGCCCAAAGGAAAAGTGGGTAAGTTGAATGAAAAGAATATCTTAATAGGAAAATTAAAAAAATTGCCATGAGCATTGTAACACAGGCCCCATCGCTTCGGTAGCAAGTTTATGCTTTTGCTATAGAAAGATGGTGGTTGATACTTGAGGAAGTCTTGCACAGCTTCCTTCATTTCGTCGTCCGAATAGAAACGTGTCCCTGCAATGCTCTCTTAAATGACCCAAAGATGGTGACAAATTAGAACTGTATGGCGGATGTTCCAAAATTATCCAACGGAATGTTTTTAAGGTCGTCTGAGAACACAAGGTTTTAAGGTCCTAAGGGAGACACGTGTGGGCTAACATTCTTGTGGAGAAGCAGCACTTATTGTGTGAGAAGACCTGATCGTTTGCTTTTGATTGCTTTTCGTAGTTTCCTCAGAGTATGCAATATTGTGATGAATTGATAGTGCTCCCTTGGGGCAGGAAATCAATCAAGAGTGGTCGAGGGCAACTGATGAATAAAGAACTCTACTACAGCCCGCTGTTCCGATCTGGACACATCCATGTATAAGTACGACTTTACTTTCGACCAATTTCCTCTAATACAGTAACGTTCACTACAGTAGCTTACTTCCGACCACCCTTTATATCCCTGTGCTAATAATACACACGTAAATATAAGAAAGTTTGCGAAAAAGATTCGGGAAGAGCACTGCCATTGGTTTTATTCGGTTTTAACTCTTTTTCCCTAGAATTTTACAGGAAGAAATTAATGAAAATTCCCCAAAAAAACTTTCTGGTTTTTTTTTCTCTTTTTTCTGTTTTTGAAGATTTGACGGTAATTTGGTACATATGCTGTAAAAGATAAATAAATTCTGCTTTCTCTTTAATGCAAATTTAAATAAATTGGATAGCTAAAACAATGACGGAAATAAATTCGGATGGGAATCATAATAGCAAATGGATAAAATGTTGATTAATATATCTTTCTTTGAAGTTTTCGTAATGTTAAAAATCTCTTATTATGTTATATATCAGCGGGAGTTTTTTCCCCAAAACTTTCTTGTATATACTTCAGTCATAATTAATGAACAATAGTTACAATGAGCTTATTAGAGATTCATCTTTGGTGTTAATCGCTGAGATGCGGCTAATGCACAAGCACCAGAACACCAAATGTGAATTTTGAATTCTATTTATCCTGGTCGATTGAAACCAACATTCGACCAAGAACTGCAATTGTGTTACAAAATTTCATTAAGTTTTCGTATTTAATCAGTGCATGCTGGAGATATCACGTTTTTATATTCGTGAAAGTACACACCGGCAAGTTCAGCATTTTGACGGATTTGATTCTAAATTTTATAAGAATGTCCACTTTAACTGTTTAATCTATGTAATCTATCTCTATATTTTATCCATCTTAAATGTTTTTGCAAACATTTAAAATGCATTTTAAATGTTTAATGTCTATAACTTTATCCGTTAAAAACTTTAAATGCTTAATCTATTTCTCTGATTTAAATTAAGTTCTCTTCGTTCTGTAGATGTCGTGTTAATTTATTTGGACAGTAGAACAGACAGACTTCCTCTCAATGAATTTCGATTAATATTTTATAGAAATCTATAAACTTGGTATAAAGGATATATATATCTTGAATTTTATTCTTCAAGCAGAAATCAGTTGTCATTTTCACAGACAGACGGATGGACGAATAAATGGAACATATAACAGCATAATTCCAAAAACACGTTCTTTGGAAATCTGAAACATGAAGATTTGTGTAAATCTAGAATTTAAATTAGGATTACAGTACTTTATTTTTGCAGACTTTGCGTACGAGAAAGTAAGGCTTTATTATTCATTCCGTTTTTTATACCAGTATCCTATTCTTTGTTCAGGACGAGTCATTCTATAATTCATTCTAACCGTACTCGAATAGCTAATTCCGAAACCGTTAGAGATAGACCCAATGTGAAAATGCTCTAAATTATGTATAGGATTATATTTTATAATGCGTAAGTCAATACACATAATGTTACCGAAAGCCTTGGTAAAGTCTAAATTTCTATACATATTCCTGGTCATATTTAGAAATACATATTTGACAATCTAGTTTACGATAAATGTAATAAACTGGTGATTATGTATTATTTATTATCAATAATTCTTTATAATCACCAATAAGTTTAGAGACGAACTATGGAAATAATTATGCATAATCATCGTAATAATCCCATTTACAATAACATATACAATTCTAAGCAAATTTCAAAAGATTCTTTTGCATTAAAGATATCAATGAAAATAACTGAACTATATATTCAAACGTACCTCTAAGAAACAAATGCATTGTAATCCAGAGGCTAAAAATATTCTTTTCTCTTTATAAATGTTACAAAATCACCAGCAATGTTGAAACTTAACTTTCCACCTCGGAAACGTGCAACAATATTATTGAAAGCGTATTGAAATGAAGAAAAGCAATCAGGAGAACAATACTAGAAATGCATTAACTGCTAGCATTAATTATTTCCTTCTGAAAAGGAAGTCGAATCACGTGAGAAAGTGAAATGCGTGAATTGTTTTATTAGTAAACAAGAAGAAGACGCTAGAATATACGTTGAAATTTCATCAAAATCGTTTTTACTTTTTCGTGTACGAAATATTCATAGAGGAGGCACTGCAATCGTCGAAAAATTCAAATTCGATATTGTGATGAATCTACATACTTCAGACCTTCCTAAGTCCGAAAATTACATTTTGGCATTATGCTCATTCGTCCATCAGTCTATGAACATGATAACTCAAAGCCTCTTTGAGCTAGGCGTATGAAATTTGGCAAAAGGTTTTAATACATTGTTAATATCTATAAAATTTTGTATGATAACCATTCTGGAACAATCTGTTGTATCCGACTGTCTGAGTACCAGTAAAAAGATATTTCTAAGCGCAAAGAGCTAGATAAATAAAATTTGGAATGCAGTTTTAGAGTCTAAAATGTAGATTTTTATGAAATTTTCTCAAGAATTTCCACGTTTATATCTCTCAGAGTCCTAAATCCGAAAAACACATTTTTGGAATGAAGTCCGTCTGTACGTGAACAAGATAACTGAAAACCATTTTGAACTAGAGGGATGAAATTTAGTATAATTTACAACAAATCTGTAGTTTCTATCAAATTTTGACAGAATTCCATTTGGAGGAAGTCTGACTGTCCAGCTGCTATTTACAAGCGAATTTTATTACTACGTAATGCGCTAGATGACATTTGGTTTACAGGTTTATTCAAAATATAGATTCTTATCAAATTTTGAAATCAAATCCATCAAAAGGTTAACCGTCTGTCGTTCTGTACTTTCGCATGCATGTAAGCGCACTAACTCACTAACGCAATCACTTAAATGATATTCAGTATGTGATCTTGTAACCAATACTGTAAATCTGTCTGAAATTTTAGTTTCAACCTGTTGGTAAAAGGGCGTTCAAATTACACTTATGCACGATGAATCCAATAAAAATGCTGGAATTATGTCAAAAATTTATATTTTTTACTATTCTTTGTCAATGCCATGCAATGTCATCATTGGCTTACCCAGAATCCAGAATTTTAAGCAGGAAGATGAGGTCTAATTTCAAACGGTCTATCCTATAGCGGACCAAAACACATATTTTCTTTATTATGGAAAAATAAAAGTAAAAATATTAATATGTAATGATCTAGAATATTATTCAAACAGTAATCCTGTACAGCGTCAACTTACACACATTCAGCTTTATTACTTGTAGAGATGACAAATGTCTACTTACCAAAGTCTTGTATATCCAGACACTGTTCCGGTTGATTTTTCTTGTAAATATTCTGATGAAATAACTTCAGGTCCGGCATCTCCTTACAATACATTTTCAATCAATGATTTTTCTTTATACTTTTGACAGATTGCAATAGTATGGTTAAAACGAGTTCTATGCTTCTTTAGAATAACGCGGCTGACTCTGTTTGTACACACTGTATCTTTAGTATAGGTGATCTTAAAACATCAACGTAAGAGAAATACAGATTCTGTCCAGTGTTGAATGCATATTTTGTGGTCAACTATACTTATGTCGTTTTTAATCGTGTAATTAATTATTCGCTGAAAATATGAGGAATCGGAGAACGTTTTTCCACTTCAAAAACTCGATTCAGTTCTTACGGAATAATTAAAACATCTGCTGTCCTTCGAACGAATTTTTAATATTTCCTGTATGGAATTAATGTATTTAGAACATAATATTTAAATAGAAACCGGAGCTGATGCGACTGCTGCATTAAATCTAATTTCTGAGCATGAACGGCTTATAACACAGAAGTTTAAAAATGAAATTCAAGCTCAGAATGACTGATGACGGATATACTTATTAAAAGTGCATCTCATGCTTTCATTTTTCAATTATCGCATTTCCAAAAGAAATTACATTACAGAACGTAGAAGAAAGTAAATGAAAGACAAGAAATTTCACCTTTCATTAAAGTCAACTCGTGTGCCATTTCTGTCAAATACGTGTTTTGGTTCTTGGCTTGTTTATCCACTTTTTATTGTTTGTTTTTCATTTATCAAGATAATAAGTTGAATCGCTCTTTCAATTTGAAAAAACGGTTGAATTTCATCATTGTTGAGTATTAATTGCACCAATTTTTTTAGAAAGTTGAAATGTTCTGAAATTTTTTTTATTATTATGAGATTAAAATGATATATTATTCTATACTAGCTGCCTTTGGAGACCTGCTGAATTTCGGGAATGTTGATTATGTTTCATTTTTATTAAATTTCTTATACATAATTTTATGTAAACGATTTTGTCAACAAAATATTTATAAACATCAAATTGTGATAGGCGTTTATTTTAAAGCCTTACACTTGTTCCAGTTATTAAGTAAATTAACCTTCCTAATGGAACCAAATCTGAGGACATCACAGGGGCCATTAAAAGTATAACTGTACAGATAACGTGTTTCTTGACAAACATAGTCTTCAGTGGTGCTGTAGCTCCATCTTCTTATTCTTCAGCCAAAATGCGCTAATAACATACGTTACTTAGGTTTCAACAATAAAGCGATTTAAATATTAGATGAAATAATGAAAGGTTGGAATATCATTGCAACAATCAAATATATTACTGAAAAAAAAGTTTTTTTAATTCAAATTACAGAACAAATTACACGATGAATAACTGATATCATTAAAAAGATAATTTTAGAATTTTAGAATGACATAAAAATGTTTTTGTGTAATAATATTTTCAGAAGTTATCTCGGAAAAGCCAAAATTTCGCTTAATTATTAAATGAAATTTTAAAAAAACAGCTCCGTATAATATTTAAAGGATATTTGTACCCAGTTGGTAGCTTTGGGTCAAGTGGTCTGATCTGAAAACGCACACAAATAATTTTAGAATGATAAAAAAAAAAAAAACATAGCACAGACACCCATTCTTTTTTATTATTGGAAACATAGATACTAATACTGATGTTTTTCTTATCAAAATCTTGAGGGAAACAGGAAACAGAGCAATCTTACACAAAAATGTTGGTTCAAATGACATCGCTGCATTGATGTGATTTTATTCAAATTTTAATACACTCATGTCTATGAATTAAGGATAATGTAAGTTCAAGAAAAGAAAGAGTCAGAAGCAAAACAAATATGACTTATTTGTAAAGCCTATTTATTAAACAAAAGGTAAAGAGCAAAAAAGATGCTGTATGTTTGATATCATTAATAAAAATTGCGAATTTTTTTGCTCCTTTGGAGAAAATTACAATAAAAAAAATTTATTTACAAAAACCAATATGATGGTTAATACATAGTATGCCTCCCAGACGATGCAATACAGTCCGTACAACGCCTAGGCATGCTGAGTATCAAACCGATCTGATCTTGGGGAATGTTACACCACTCATCAAGCAATGCTCTGCGAAGTTCCGCTAGACATGTAGGAGGTGGTTGACGGGCTGCAACTCGTTGGTCAAGCATGTCCCACACATTCCCTACTGGATTCAAGTCCGGTGAGAATGCTAGCCAGTCCATACGGGTGATATCCTCCGATCGAAGGCATTCGTTTACGATATTTTCACGGTGATGACGGGCGTTGTGATCCATAAACACGAATTCTGTGCCCATGGTGCCCCGAAACAAACATACATGTTGTTCCAGAGTGATGTCCCGATAGATTTGGCTTGCCATGGTTCCAATTTTAACATGCAGGTCAGTTCTGGAACTCAGAATAATTCCTCCCCAAACGAGCAATCTTGCACCACGTAACGGTGTCGTTCAATGATGTTCTCTTGGTGGTAATGAGTACCTGGCGCTCTCCATATGAAAATTTAGGCAAGAATCAGATTGCAAGCTTAACCTGGACGTGTCGGGAAACATCACATAAGCCCATTGTTGCGGTGTCCACAATGCATGCACTCTGCTCCAGGCTAACCGCAGGCGACAGTGAGTTGCAGTAAGTGGAACGCATCTGACAGGCCTACGAGCATATAGACCAATCTGCCCTAAGCGTCTGTACACGATCTACCTTGGAACTGTCGTACCAGTGGCTGAGACGGGTCTGATGATGTGCACCGTCTCTTTCTTTTGGCAGTAACTGCCAAATGCCGGTTCTCATTCGGCGTTGTAATTCGGGGGCGACCTGTGCTGTAACGTCTACTCACATTACTATCATCTTAGAATCGTTTGCAAAGCCTGCATATGACACTCTGGACGATTCTAAGTTCCTCGGATACTGCCAGACGCATCCAGACGGCCGATAATTCTATCATGTAAAAAATCATCCAAATGCGTCCTATTGCACAGATAGGCATATAAAGAGCTTGTGAATAATTTTACTTCTTTGCCTGTACATCACTTCTCTTACACTCTCGCCGTTGTGACGTTCTATCGGTGTCATCTGATGGCTTCCTGCAATTTGCATATGATTTTTGAAGATGTTTATAATCATTTTACGGCTGATATATGTATTTTAGAGTTCGATTTCCGCGTGATTATGAATTATCCTTAATTTATGGACATGACCGTAAAATAAAGCACAAATTCAAAATACAACAATTATTTTTCATTGGATTGATTGAGCTGGGTAACTGGAAACGTTTTCTACAAAATGTCACTTGAAGCATTAGGGAATTAGAAAGCATATGCATTGTTTAAGGCACTTTTTCGCCTTTTTCAGAGTTGTCTGTTAGCTTATATTTTTACTTTGATTGCAACTGAATTCAGAAAAAAAAATGAAACCAAAGTTTCCGTAAGTGTCATTGTTCAATCTCTGAACTGGTTATTTGAATAGCAAGCTGATAAATTATGCATTTGGATCTGTAGGATATAAAATAAAATGTTCATTTTTGAATTTTCTGAGTAACAAGTTTGTGTTCGTAATTATCACTTCTGGAAAATTGAATAATGGGCTTTTAATGTTATAAAGCATTCCAGTTTTTTTAAAATTATATAACAAAATAAAAAATGTGTTATGTATTAATTTATTTAATGTTAGGAAATAATATGAACTCTAGAAACAAAATATCATTCTCGTTCCACCAATAATGCTTACTTTTTATGCCAAATTACTACTGACAGTTAGTTCTTTTAGGATCAGGTGATCTATATACATATCATTTTTCGAGTATGAAAAAAAGTATATTGAAAATATTTGAAATCGAAAATGAGGGAACTGGTGATGTGTAACAATTAAACGTTATTCTGTCCATGATGATTCAGACACTCTTTCGACAATGTAAAATAGACACAGCGAAAACATATGGATTATCTTATCTCCAAACTATCCCTGGAAGAGTTTGCGACAAATATGTAGATTTATATCCATAATGCTGAAGATATCAGAATTCATTTTTTGATGTCTGCAGGATTATTGAGTTGATGGTGTTCAACTGAAAGCGATATGTTTGATGAACAAAGCTCTTTTCTGGCGAAAAAATATGCAATTTCCGAGAATCAAATAAAGAAGAGTTCAGAACAGCACTTATTCTACATATTTAAAATAATACGGAAAACTTACGAACTAGTATCTCATACATAATCACTAGTCCAATTTCGCCAATTTTTGTTTCATATGAAACTTCATGATCTCTAGATATGCCATCAGGATTCGCCTACTCCATCTCTACTCTCCATTTTCAAGATCGAAAAAAACACTGCTTCACTGCATATTTTCTATGAAAAATTGCGACCAAGCTCTCCAGTCATGCCAATGTATCGATTATGAAAAGCTTTATTTCATATGAACGCTCGTAACTCTCTACAAAAGTTCTCAAAATTCGTTTACTCTTTACTGATAGAGATTTCGATCTTAACTGGACAGATGTCTCCAATTTTTGCCATCAACTTGTTGATTTCGCCACTTGGAAGTATATTTAACCAATCATAATATTCTCTCATTCAACAAGTACAATTTAACTAGTATATTCTATAAGTATAATCTAAAATAATACTTTTGTTATTATATTATTATAAATATGTTATTGTAATTATATTTCTGTTGTGATAAGATGTAGTTCATTAGAGTTGATCGACATGCCTCATTTAATCATATTAACATTTCTCGCCGACGGCTAATGCTAATAATATAATCATACCAAATGAAATAACCGCCAACTTTCGCCAATTTTTATACATAAAATAAAAAAGTGATGAAATCTGTTGTAATGATTCCGATTAGGAGACTGCTTTGCAATTATTATTAATACAAAGAATTTGATGAACAACTGGTCGTCGAATGCAGCTAATGATAATTTAATGTTGATAAGTATTCAATATCAAAGAACTTCTGTTAATTTCGCTGATTATTTGGTGCTAAGAAAGTATGTTAAAGAAATGTTTGTGAAGAAACATAAAATTTCCTTTTATATGCTTGGCACAAAATTTGATAAAATTCAACAGTTTTCAGTTAAAAACCACATATATATAATGTTCTTTTTACTTTAATTCTGATTTTAAACGATCTTGTTAAGAGATAGATATAAAATATTTTTTTTAAAACATTCTCTCATTTAAGACATGAGATAATGTCAAATTCTATTCTCCGAAAAGAAAAAAGATTATAACAGTTCCCTCGATTTATACTATCTACCAAAAAGCATTTGGACACCCATGAAAATGAGGATATCTGAGGTCCTGGTCTACGTCACGCCTTCTGTACTGAAATATAGAGTAGGAAACAACATTGGCATCAGTCGCATGCAAAATGCCACGAAATTCAGAGCTGTCTGACTTCGAGAAAGACGTAATGAATATCATAGAAATGGCAGATTCTCAAAGGACATACCTTGCGAGTAAGCATTTCAAACTCAACAGTGGATTTGTGGAAGGTGAGAAGGAAAGTAAGAAGAGGAAGGTGAATGTTGGAATGTACTTCGACCCACGAATCTAAAAAATAGAGACCGACGAGTGCTGTACAAAGAAATTCGGAAAAACCTCACCAAACTGATGTTCCATATACTCCAGGAGTTACAACAAGCATCTGGGACTGTTGTTTCGATACATATCATCCACAAAAAAGCACATTTGCTTGGTTTTCATGATCGTGCTGTCACCCATAAGCTTTTGATTGCAAACTCCAACCTTTACTCCAAGCTGCTCGATTGAGGTGGTGAAAAGGCACGTCGAAATTGCACCATAGATGAATGGAAATAGATTGACTGGTGTGATGAATAAAGGTTCAGTTTCTATCAGTTGGATAGAAAAGTCTGAGTTTGGCGTACGCATACATAACACCTTTTGCCAGAATGAATTGTGACAAAAGTAAAGTTTGGCGGTAGTGGAATTATGGTCATAGGGGATGTTTTTGTGGTATGGACTGGGACCCTTGATTCCAATTTATGGTAAGCTCAACTCTGATTCTTACTCTACTATTCTAGACAACAATGTGTTTCCTCCGCTGTGACAATTTTACGGGTTGGAACATTGTTATTTCCAAGATGACAACGCCATTTGTCATGTTGCGAGATGCAACCATGAATTGTTATGATAACAATTGGGTGAATCGCTAGACTGATCTGCCCAGAGTCTAGATTGGAATCCTATAGAAAACCTCTGAGACCAATTGGATCGCCGAATTAAGGGGTGCAGCAATCGGTGAAAGAATTTTCATTTCTTCTCCAAACCAAGTAGAAGAAAATACATCTGTCCATCATCCAAACACTTGTGGAAAACATGCCCCAAAGGGTTACGGATATAATTATCTCTGGTGAAGGTTCTACCAACTATTGAATATGAATAAATTGTGTTTATCCATTTTATCACAGGTGTCCAATTACTTATTGGTAGATAGTGCATTTTAGTACAGAAAGAATTTGAAGTTAACATTTTGTCCCAATTAAGGTCATCTTTTCTCTTTTTCCAAATTTAATTTTCACTGCACTAATTTGAAAATCGATCCTTATGATACTTTTTAAAATCGTAGACAATATATTTAAAATAGAACTTTTATCGTTCCACTAAAGAAAATATTTTTAGATATTTTTAGACACCTCTGTTTCTTTTCTCAAAGTCGAATTTTTTAAAAATTAACACAGATACCAATCGAAAGTTTTACCAATTATTCCTTTAACAATTAGCAATTTACTTCTGACATAACTAAGTTAAAACTCATTTTATAGGTCTTTTTAATACCTACAATTTTTTAATTTTAACCTTTGCTCTCAAATCGATAGCTTTTTATTTAAATGGAAACGTTTTGTTTTCTTACAAACCCCTTCCATCCCTTATCCGGCAACATACCGAGGAGCATACTTTGAAGCTTTTTTTCGACAGCCAACGTTAAAAAAAACACAATTGTTGCTGTTGTGCATTTTTTCCATATTTCGATGCTTTTATTAACATTCCAACTACCGGCAGTTTATCTGAGCCGTTTTCATTTTATTCATCAGAGTATGGATTTTTACAAATTAAAATATTAGAAATTATAAAAGTTAAATTCTGCAATTCGTGACTTATCTCTAATATTTACGATTTTTTACATTTTTGTTCATATTATTAGCTCAAATATAAATAAAAAATTATTATCGTTTACTGATGCTAGTTAACATTAAAAAAATTATTCTAAAACAATGCTGGAGAAATCCAGACAGTCGATAACATGAAACGGGAAAATCAATAATAATCTCATCACTTTATAGGAGATTTCGTAAAATAAAGAGAATTAAATTAATATTTGAGGGTATGCATTAAAGAGATTGGCTTATTGTGCAAGTTATAATTGCAGAGAAATAGCGGATGAAATTTAGTAACAAAACTATTCTGAAATTATTTTCCTTGTGATAATTTATACGAAAAACTCTGGTAAAAAAGCTCATTAAAGTATGTTGTTGGTAAATATTTTGATGCATGTGCTTACACTAAGTGAAACAAGTTCCCTGTCGGTTAAAGAAAGAGAATAAATTAAGTTAATGCATTAATAATGTGGCATTATTTTGAAATTAGTAGAAGTCGGCATTGTCGTTGTTCGCAAACAAAAATTCTAAAAATTATTCGATTTTTTTTTTTCTTTTCTGTTTTTGACTACCTTAAGTGGGGAACCTCGATAGGCTGGTGATTAAGTCTCGGCTACGGAACCGGAGGGTTTTCAGGCTCGACTCCCCATCATATGGAAAAAAACCTCTGAGTGAAAGCACCAGACATATACTAAACTATTTGGATCCCAATCCTTTCCTTTGGTACAGAGAAGAGCCCTGGAGAGAAAATGGGTGCAGGTTCAGACATTCTCCTCGTCATCTGATCATAGTTAAAATTATTCCGTTTCAAAATAGATCTCGTATAGCTTCAAGTGAGTTTTAAATATAGCTAAACTACTTTGTTCCATAGAAAGTATGCAAATAAAAATTAGTTATTTTACATTTTTCACATACCTGATCTTTCGAATGGAAAAAAAAATTCAACCAACATCTAATATTTTTTTTTTCTATTTTTGATGGGAGTATGGCACTTCATGTGCATATCAGATGTAAAAATAAATAAATCTAAAACATATTCATAATGGAGAGTTCTTTTTTTTTTCTTACTCATACAAAATTTAGAAAATTAAGATAAATGGTTTTGCTTGTAAAGCGACGAAATATTGCTATCATCGAAAGCATTTATATTCTTGTAAACACTGCTTTATAATTAAGTATATTAAAAATGAAATAAAAATAGCCGAATCAAATTCAAAACATTACGATGCAGCGATGTTATGATTCAAAATTATAATCGCCTTTAAATTTCTTTAAAATTTTATGAAAGCCGTTAGCATTTTATTCGCTCTAGCTCAATGCATTTCAAAACGCTTTTAATTTTTTAAAGGAAAAACACACTTGAGGAAAATTAATTCCTAAAATAAGAAGATTAAATAAATAAGTTCTTAAGATACATTAAAATGCTTTATTTGTACATAAAATTTTTATTAGATATTAAATTTGATTGATATTTTTCGATTAGAGATATAAAATTTAATAATTCTTGCAACATGACCAATGATAATAATTTTTCCTTCTTGCTCAAAATAATAATTATTTGTCATTAGCATATCACAGAACCAATTTTAATCAAATACCGCAATATCATACAGAGTTTATATTACAGAGACCAGATAAGTAATTTTAGCAAGAATTTTTATTAATCCTTTACTATTCTTTAATTACGGGTGAGGTTGTGCCTATTTGTACTAACATATTGTTAGCTAATACGAATTGATCATAGCTAAATCTACATATAATCCTGCATTTTACATAACGTATGACATATTTATAGCTTAAATAGCATTACGCAGGATTTAGGAGTAAATCATGCGTGTATAAACGTGTGTTAACTGATTTAAATCAATGTGATAAAGTAAAAT
Organism: Argiope aurantia; assembly: GCA_026543865.1. Classification (NCBI taxonomy): domain Eukaryota; kingdom Metazoa; phylum Arthropoda; class Arachnida; order Araneae; family Araneidae; genus Argiope; species Argiope aurantia. The sequence continues at coordinate 1,136,318 of JAPMOR010081965.1, forward strand.
TTGAAAATTCTTAAGTATTCAACACTTTAAACAATTGAATTGGGAAATATTTTTGGTCAAGTTCTTACGTCAATCAAATCAAATTACGTCATTGCATTATTGAGGAAAAACTGCAATTTACCAACAAATTTTATGATAAATTCAATGAAAGGCAAATCGCAGTTAAAGATGGTGAAGCAGTTCACGTCTACATCCTATTGGCGCCATTTTTTTTCGCCAAGAAGTCGCTAAAAATGCGTTTTTATGATCTGGTGCTATGTCACCAGAACATCTTATGGCCATTCTGCCAGAAATTACCATTTATCGCCAAATTTGGCGTAGGTCGTATACTGGAGTAGAGACCAGATGTTTAAGATTTCTCTATCAAGACTCAAATCAATTCTTAATCGTAATATGATCTAAGGCTAATACTGATGATTAAATAAAATGTCACGACATTCCTTGTTTAAATTTTCAAACGTTAAGAATGAAATTATAGGATAGCTAAAAAAAAATTCCATAGATTACAAAAGGTATAACTATCTTACAAATAGTAATACATAAGAAAAAAACATTTTATACGATTGTAAAGGAAATTTAAAGCTTTATTTGCGCAAGTAATAATTGTACTATGTGACTTCTATTCATCACATGGCCAGAATTCATAAATCATTACCATGTCAAGCATTCTTTATATGTTGTGACGGATTTAGATATTACGTGGCCTTATACAGTGCAAATTTTAAAACCCGCTTTTAGCTAGATTTCTGTAGGAAGACCACTGAAGCAGAGTCGTGGCCGAAGACAGAAAAGAAGAATTATTAAGTTCACTTTATTGCATCCAGGGAGGCACGAATTATATACAAGCAGAAGCGAGAAGTACAACACAGAACGACACAAAACGAAATGAGGAAAGGCTGATAAAAATTTTATCCCTGTGAATATATACTGTGAGATTTTGATAGGAGAGGAGATATACTGTGGATTTTGATTCCCTTACCTGTGTCAATAACAGGTAAGGGAATCAAAGGAATCTTTTAGGAGAATTTGTTTAGATCAGCAGTGTGGGAACTTGTCGGCTTTTAGCCGATTCAGCAATTTCAGAATTCGTGTTGAATAAATTAAATAGAAAAAGTGAAATGGGATCAGGAAATAAGAGAATATTTTAGAATGAAGTTAATGTTGACTGAATTGAGTTGAACATTAAGAAATCAACTAAGTTTAAATAAGATTCTAAAATATAATTACATTATATATATATATAAGCATTAGGTAATTAAAATCTATTATTGAAACAATCTAAAATCAAAATTATTTTGGAAACGAAACTAAATTATTTCGTTATCGTAACAAAAAATTATTTCTGATTCAAATTAAAAACTAAAAAAAGAACAGAAAAAGGCACCATTGTATTTATAGAGCGCAAATGCAGCGACTACTAAAGCACAGATGAATCAAAGCAATAGTAATAAAAACCAAGTTAATAGGAAAAAAGTATCAAAATTAAACCAAATAAAATAAGAACCCGGCCTGAAGACTTTCTCAAGGGTCACCCTCAGGCAGAGATTCAATAAAAGGCAGTTTTTCTGTGAGGAAAACAGACTAAAATGTCCAACAGTATTGATTCCTCGTGACCCGAAAATCCCCTAAAATTAGGCCTAAGAGATACACCATTTTTACAGGGAAAAAAGCAATAAATTAGAAGAATACGACCACTAATAAACAAAAATACAATAACATAAAATAACCATATAATAACACTCAAACCAATTATGAAAACAAAAAGGAAATAACATACCAGCAGCAGACAAAAAAGTTTTTTTAACATCAGCTCATTTTGTTTCCCGCGCCCTAAACTGTTTTAACTAACGCCATTCAAGGTAAAAATAATTGGAGGGTCTCAGCGCCATCTATTGAGTTAGTTAATATGCAACGGAAGGTCTATTTTCATTTTCGGTAAAGGATTAATTCCAAATCATCCCTTGTTTAATTAAAAATTTAATATTGCAGTAGTTTCTGGGAAATTCACTATTAGTTAAATTTTTAATGAGATTATTTGTTGCTTCAATATAGGAAATTTTGTTATTGCAAACTCTTTTGATCCTGTTAAATTATGAGAAAATTAGATTTTTGAAAATTTTAGAGTTTAGATTAGAATGATAACAAAGTTTCGTTATTTTAAAGTTGAATTTATCCCTTGTATCGTAGTTATCAACTATTGTTTTATCATTAGCTATTTCGATTTTTAAATCCAGAAAGAAATAAAAATCAACTTGAGGCTATACACGAGGCTACCATACGAGGGAATTTTGGGGAGACCACTTCAATTAGTATTATGTATCAACGTTTCGTGTTCTTTACATTGTGATATTTCGAAACTAGAACTTAGATGGGTCTCTTGCTATTGAAAAAATATAACAAGATTGATTTCTCCTGGAATCTTCTACATATTTCACCAGTGTGGATTGTTTTGGTGAAAACAATCTAATGTCAAAATCGCATATTAATATTCTTGATTTCGCATATAAAAGTTCGGTATTTCTTACTTATCACCTTTACATACGCTGATATAAAATTACCGAACAAACTTTTTGATCAATGAAAGGCTTAGTTCAAAATTTGAAATGTATCAACATTTTTTTCTGATAAAATCATATACCACATTTCATCGATTTAGATCGTTGTGCTTTTGAATTATTGCACACAGAATTTTAGACATCTAAATTCACTTCCAGTATTTTGTAATTCATTGGATGAAGACTACAATTTTGATATAAAATGTTCACTTCATATTTCATTCATGTAGCTGTTTTAAGCTTTGAAGTCATCAAGTCCACAGACAGAAAACCTGGTTTCTACGAATTCCAGTACAGATAACATTAAAAGATTCATGAAAATCTCATTGCCAATCATTATTTACAAATGATTATGTTTTATCTTTTTATATACTCTTTCTTTATCTTTCTACACGAATACTTTAAAAAAAGGAATGGAAATTGACCTTGGAGCGATGAATTAACCTCTTAGTCCCAAAATCTGAATAAAAAATATTCGAAAGAGCAGTCGTTTGCTTAGCTCTTTGAATCCTTAATTATTCAGAACAGATTATGTGCATTTGCTAATTTTTTGAAAAATCGTGTATGAAATATGTACAAATCCATGCAAACAAAATGTATGGACATGTTTAATAATTTTTTCCACTTTATAGAACATATAACATGATTTCATCTGGGGGCATCGCAGATATATAGATGAAAAGCTTTTGGTATGATGGGTGAATGGTTCTCGCTTTCCGAATGAGTACATTAATGATGTGGGAACGAGTTATCACCCCTTCGGTACCATGACGGTACGTATCGTGTATGAAATGAATAACAGCGTGGCTGTTTACCGTCACTAGATCTCAGCGTAACAACCACGACGAGGGCCATTCAGGCATTCAATGAGCTTCGACAGATAGAGGATATGATTAATATAGAATTCAAGTCAATTAGTTAAAAATGTTGGACACCATTTCGGATATAAGTTTCAGCATTTTAGACTTAAGAACACTTTTAATGATGTTGCCTTGGTAAGAAAGCTGAAATGCGAAAACTAATTATAAAAACGATATTATATTGTCAAATAAACATGTTATTAGGTTTCATTAAAATGATTAATGCATGAAATTTTTTTTTGTCTTCTAGAAATTCTTATTGGTTGTTATTTTGGTTTCAGTTCCGTATCTAAATGATTCCTGTGTAAAAGGGATTAGCTGTAAGCAAGACTGATAAAAGATTCTCAACAAAAATAAAAATCAGAAAATATTTTTGAATAGATTTAAGAAACAGTAACTTATCCAATTAGTTATATGTATTGTGTTTGTAAATACAATACTCTTTTCCTAGTAATTTATATATTTTAGTGACCCTTTATTATGAAAAACATCTAATTTGAACATAACATCTACTAATAACATCTACGGTTAATTGATTAATAAAACCGTTGATTCGGTATTCCTATTTTATATCGAATAAGATCTGTTTCAAAATATGTCCTTTTAAAAAAAATGGATATCTGAAATATTTCTTTTGTTTGCATCGTTCCGCTTTCCTAAATGCGAAATAGAATTATTTGAAAGAGAGAGTTCGAAAAGATCTCTGGAAAAATTAATTCTCTGAAACGCGCTTTGAGAACGCATGCTTCCTTGATGCTCGTTTGAATATAAGATTTTTTATCGCTTGCGTCATGATCTCAGTGAAATATTACTCTTGCGCAAATGAAGACAACACGCAAATAATGACTATGACTTTATGATTATGCTGGATAATCGGAACGGAGACAGATAAATTTTATCAAATCGGAAACATTTAAGACATTGATGACGCCTGGAGTAATACATGGACATTTATTTTGAATAAATGTCCATGTATATGGACATTACATTCTTACTTACATTCTTCTATAAACTGTAAACAAATAATGCATTTTCTGCTTACATAATATGAGTGTTTGTGCTTCATATTACAATGGGGGGGGGGGAGACAAAATATGGATTCGGGAGTATGCTTTCATGCTCCAACGATTGAATCCAAAAGTTAGTACACAGATGTACAGCGTTGCTTACAAGACAGTATGACAAATTTCATTTGTCTGAGTTGCTTGCTTTTGGAGTTATTAAGTTCACATATTAACAGGAATACAAATCGTAAAATAATCAATTTTTGAAGAATTTTGTCCAAACATTCCACGCTGATCCATAAAATGTTAAATCTTATCCATCTAACTTGTTTTGAGATAAATTCCATGTATCTTGTTCACAGATTACCAGAGAGATAAAAAATGTCAGACCCTCGAAATTTCAAAAGTAGAGGAAAGTAGAGAATGTTTGTGTGTGTATGTATTGGCACTCGAACAAAACAGTTAAGCGGTTAATTAATGCAACGAAAGCTCTACAAAACTGTTGTAATCAGCAGGTTTTCAAGCCCCGAGTAAAGGGATAAAAATCCTTAATGCTTACAAAATTCTTTTAAAGATACCTAAATTCCCTTATTCGTAAGTCTACAGGTGTCAAAGAAATCCCTATTAAAAATCTCATAGTAAAATCACTGAAGGGAAAATTTTTGATATTTTCCGCTCTTGCTTCGCGATGTAAACGGACGTCATTTTTATCGTCACTTCTTATACATAAAACGTCTCCCGAAGCGAAATAAACCGAAGTTTTAAAATTTCAAAAATTTCTTTTATTCGGCCACACAACTACTAAAATATGCTTTGTGTGTGTGTGTGTGT
>JAPMOR010081965.1:1141667-1155621 GCA_026543865.1 Argiope aurantia
ATTGGTTTACTGGGAATATTGATTTATTTAATTACAGTTCAATTTCTTATGCATTACATGATATCCATGATTCCTTCAGCTACATAATTTTAAGCACGATAGATATTATTACGATTACAAATTACGATATAATAAATTACAATAGATATTAAAACTGTGTTTTATACTAGCCTTTTATTGATTCTGTTTATTATGTACATGAACCTTCTATAATGGAGTCCCCGATATGATTGCAATCATCAAAAGTGTAAATGTTTAGGTAATCTTTCCTTTAATTGCACGTTGTTTTTCATGACATTTATCTGTAGCTTCTCTTTCTTGTTCCTCGTATAAATTTAGCAGATAATGAATAAAATCTCCCTTCCTTAGCTTTAAACTATGGAAGGAAATCAGACGATGAAATATCTAATGAAACAACAAAAACGGTTTGAATTCATTAGAAGGAATAAAAGAAAATAAATTTTTGAAAATTATATCAAAGAATTATTTTTAATATAAATTATCGAAATCAAGGATGTCGTTGTTAGAAATATGATTTTTTTTAAATTTTTAATTTTTTTACATTCATTTTTGTGCAATAATAGATCCGAAAGTGATCTTAAGAATACGCCTAAGTCTCACTGATTTTGGATTAATTTATTGTAAAAATCACTCAGAGATGAAAATTTCTTCCCTATAAAATACAGCTTTTTTGCCAAAGTTGGCTACTTTTGGTCAAACATTTTGTTCTAAAGAACGCCAAGATACATACATACGTTCTCCTTTATTATTAGTAAAAATAAAGAAAATGAAATGCATATAAAGTAAAATATCCAATAAAGGCAAATTTAATAATACGAAACGTTAATGGTTAATTCACTCTTGAGTCAATACGCCAGTGTTTATTTTATTACGTTGCATATTTCATTTCCATTGTGTTTATATTGTTATGGTTGTGATGCAAAATGGAACTACTTTACCTTCCAATAGATTTTTATTTCGTTCCCGATTCTCTGTTATTTGAGTGTTCTTGTATTTTGATTAAAATTCTTGCTGAAATTTTTCCCCGCCCTGAATAGGTCCAATTTGTAAAAGAACCCTAATTTTTTCTTCTTCCGACGATTCATTTCGAATATTTGAAGCTTTCGATAAACAAGGTCAAAAGGGTTTTCTTAATATGAATAAAAATCATTGTGACTACATATGTATGTTCTGCATTTCCTTCTAAATACCCCGGCCGGATTCAGTTTTATAAACCAAATTAATATTAACGTAGCGTATTTCTGATTTAGAATGGATTTTTAAGAAACTTTTTATTGATTGATGTCCTTCAGAAAACCATGTTTAAAAACCATTGCTGAATTCGTAATGAATTATCGCGCAATCTAGCACTGCTTCAAATAAAATAAATAGTTCGGTCTAGAATTTTCGACTTAACTTTCGTTGGCCGTTTGTTTTAAGCCTAAATACAATCATTAAAACCAAAAAAAAAAAAAACCAAAAAAAAACTAGACAACTTTTCAAAATCGTTTCCGTTAATTTGTGTAAAGCATAGATTAAAATAATTGATAATTTACATATTTTGAGTCACACAAGAATATTCGTCCTAATACGTTTAAAAATAAAGTTTTATCTAATTCTGTGAAGCCACGGCATTAAAATTTTTTGTTATATCTACGTTATACAATACGTATATTAATATTTGTATTTATTATATATGTATATTAATATTTGTATTTATTATATATGTATATTAATATTTGTATTTATTATATATGTATATTAATATTTGTATTTATTGAATTGTTTATCACCTTATCAATCCAATAAATACGAATATAAATTGTATTTAATTTATAATATAATCAGTGGCGGAATTAGGCATTTGCGATCCCTATCAGTGTATGTTACGGGGTCCTTCTTTTTATAAATTAGTCGATTTAGTTAAGCATTTTAACGCAATTTTAGCGTGTTAATTATATATTTTAGATTAATATTTTTATTAACTTTGTGAAAATCGTTAATTTTTATTTGTGTTTTATCAATCCAAACTATTCAAATTCATGCTTGCATACAATATTACTGATCGAGGTTTCATAAATATTTTAATAACTTAGTGTATGCAATGAAATACATTGGAGCCTGACCAATTAATAGAAAATATTAATCAAAGTTGCCATTCAAATCTGGAAAAAAAATTCCATGTGTTTCCTCTGTTTTTCCCTTGTACGTATATTCAAGATATGACGAAATATAAAAATAGTTATCATGCAGTATGATTTTAAGGAGTGGAAAAAGCAAAGAAAGGAAGCAACAATTTAACATTATTCGAATTAATAGCATAATAAAAGAAGGTTTATATTTGCAAACAAAAAAAAAAACAATTGCTCTTTATTTGTTATATAGAATTTAGCAAAGACAAAATTTATATATTAAGGGTAGAAGGGATATATTACCTATTAAGTTCTTTAATTGTAAGTCACACAAAATTAAGGACTCGGGTGAAATAAAATACAAAACATTTTTTTCATGATATAAATCATTTAATGATTACTCAACAAAAAAATATTACAATGCAAATCACTTTTTTTCACTTGTTTCATTTTTGCCAAAGCATGCATTTAGGTATCAATATTTGCAAATTTTTCAGCTATCAGTTTCAATGAGCTAATCCTTAACAAATAAGGTACGACATTTTTGTACGGTCTAATGTACATTTTTTAGCTATTTCGCGTTCAGTAAACATATGTAAAAATACTTCCGATATATCATTGAATGCATTGAAGGATGAATGTGACGCAACAAGTTTTAATGCCCATAAAAATTCAGATTTAAATTATTGCTCTTGAACTAAAAACCTCGAAATCAGCTTATTTTTGGACAAAGTTGACGTTTTCGGACTTGACACATCATCTTCTCCTTCATTTCTTTAAATACAGAGTCTAACGTTAATTTAGGGTTTTTTAAAATGACATGCATTTTTTTTAGCGTGACTAATAAATTCCTGTTTTTCCATATTACTTAGACTTATTATATTTTTTTACGAAGCGAGCAGTACCCAACAAATGGATTTTGCGGGAATTCTCAAATCTTTTCAGGGTTGATTTTTTTCATCCGTCCAATTCGTATTATATATGGATCTTGAGTAGCTCATTTTTTAAAAAAGTTCTCTAATCTACTCTTAATAAGCTGACAGTGTCTCAAATAATAAACCATTCAATAAACTCAAGTATGATAGACTAAACATCACAGTATTGCTTCCACAGGTATAATGTTGCTATTCCCGCAAGAGAAATGTATTCTAATCTTTCACACAATTACAGAAAGCTCGCGCATGCTTATTTTCTGCAATTCAGGAATCTTAGGGAAAAAGAACAATTGTTTCCCAAATCGAAACTGGACTGATCTATGCAGAAAAAAGGGGAAGAGTATAGAAAAGGTACGAGTTTCCGCATTACACAATCGCTAATGGCATAGTTTCGTTTTTGGAAAAGATAACCGCGATCTTTTATTCTTGCTATCTTTAGAGACGGCATTTTTTTAGATAGAAAAAACAAAATTCCTTGTAATTTCTCGGTTTTTATAAAAATTTCCAAATTTTCCTGCCTTTTCCCGGGGGATCGATTTTTAAATTCCCTGTATTTTCCTGGTTTTCCAGTTTCTCCCGATGGCATGACAACCCTGATTAATATTGTCTTAATATTTTATAATTCATAGTATTTGTATTTTTACAATTTATTTATTTGTCAACTAGAGAAATAAAGTTCTTTTTTAATTGACCTGATTGAGGGACCCTATAGAGGCCCCAGTTAATCGAAAATCCACCACTGAGTATAGTACAATTATTGTAATAAACTAATAAAAAGAAGAATGAAATAAATTAAACTTATTTTGTCTCAACATGGCCTAAACCTTTAAGTAGTAATTCAAATTAGTAACTCTAATCAAATATATACTTATATTTTATATGATGTTTATCAAGGTTTATTTTGTCGTTATATATTTTACATTACATCAGGTTTTTATAAATTATTTATCTTTTAGTGATTATATCGTATTTAGCACAAAATCAAAATTTTTGTTAATCCATCGAACAATTTTTCGCCTTCCACTCTTTAGATAAGAGGAAAAACGAGGTTAGGGAGGGAATAACAAAATAAATAAAATGTATACTGACAAACAGGTCTTATAACATTTGTGGCTTCTTACAAACTTCTCCTGAAATTAGTTGACTTGTGTACTGTATCAAAATATACGTATACAGCAAGGTAAAAATCACATTTATACATGAATATAATTTTAAACTAAAATACTATATAAAATACTTCAAAGTACAGAGTTATTCAAAACATTTGCTCTTACTATAAATGCTCATATTATCCATGTTTTTATTGATCGTCAAGGGAAGGGGGGGGGGTGATGTGAAAGAAGTCCGACATGCAGAACAACGGAAATAGCAATTCCAAAAAAAACATGAAGCACAGTTGCGGGACAAATTAAAAGAACAACACCTATAGAAACTCACAACAAAAGAATACAACAAATTGCAAATTCAAAATAATAATAGCACTGAGAGTGGGCAGCTAAAGAAGTCGTTCTACAATCAATATCTTGTTGGACTACTTCCCCTTTATAATATCGCAACAGGATATAAAAACATCTCATATTTCGGTTAATAACAGAGATATCGCCTTAATTCTTGTATTTTCTAGAGTCTTCATTTTTGTCGCCGAATTAATCGCCAAGTTTTTAGCGAAGAGTTTTGGTTTGGCATCAATCAGCAGCCTTAAAATAGTTACGAATCTCTAATCATTGCTGTGAGATTAATTGTGCAAGGAAGGAATTTAAGGATTCGTATCGATAAAGGTAGGAAGAAAAGTTTCGAACATATTACAGAAAGGAGCATGGTACTTCTTTTGCGCTCGTAATAATTGTTCCGTACAACTTACCTTTTTCATAAGAATTACATCCTTGCGAAGGCAGTCCCACAACTGTGTAAATCATTTCCTTTGCATATTTTCATTTCTATAAAGAAATTTAGATAAACACATGCAGAAAAGGCCTCCTCTCCAAACTCCGACAATCCCCATTCCAGATTCAGTCCAGCACTTCATAACAGACTGTGTAGAATTCTAAGAAAATAGAGGAATATTCATTATGGATAATAATTTTAACACAATATTACAATACTCTAGAAATTTAAAATATTAAAAAGAAATTATGGAAAAAAATCTCTAGCCTTTTACCAACAGTTTGAAGATTATTTCAACTTTTGTTAGTAGTTGTCCCCTTATGCGAAAGTTGCATAGTAATGAGTATAACTGCCAATCACAATAATCCCTGTTTATACGGCTTAGTTCTGTGGCAACGGACTGGCTGGCTAAAGTTTAAAAAAAATCCCTTTCCCAAACACCCTCCAGGCATCAAGGGTTTGGGCAATAAAACTCGACATATTTGGCATGTACCAGAACCACTTACTTATACGGCGGTTCTTCTGCGGAATTATGCTTGTAACCTTCAGAGCCCTTCGGTCTTGAAACTGAGTCATCCACCCAGATCATGGGAAACCCCGTGCTCGAGAAAGAAAAGTTTCGTCAAAATGTTGAAACTGGCTATTTTTGTCAACTGCATTACTTACTATCAGCAAATTAATGTAATGAGCAATATGATATTATAGTTGTAGAATTTTCTGCTGTTAAAGATATCAGTTTTATGTTAAAACATTTATGTAAAAACTTCAGAACTTTTCTCCTTTTTTTTTTCCCTCACTTCTTTTGTTCTGTAGCAATGAATGCATTTTTTACAAATTCCTGCAATCAGCCCTTTATCTCTTTTCTCTGCATAAAATATTCAGATTTCTGACACTTTCGCAACTGAATAGCTGCACAAGGAAATCATTTTCATCGATAACAGGATTTCACCTGCCTTGAGCTATTTTTGTACTTCCTTTCGAGCATGCAAATAGTGAATCATTGTTTCATAAATGAGCATCATAATTTTCCACTGAGTTTGTAATCCATCATTTCCTATTCTCTGCCTTTTGTTAACGTATCGTCAGCAACCTTCACGTATCCTTTGAAGCACACCGAATATAATAGGTTGCAGTTAATTACTTTAAAGGTGTATTAATACTTTCTGTTTGCTATTTTTGGGATATGGAGACAATCGTCAATAATGTAATTAATTGTAAAGACAAAGTGAATTGACAACTGCGTGCACATGATAGGAGTGTATGCGTTTGTAAAATACTTTTTCATTTAGTTCGCTCTAAATAAATCTTTCATCAATTTACTATATGTATGAGAATATTAATTATTATAAAAGGAAATTGTTTGAATTTTAGAAGCAATGATTTAACGAATTCTCGTACTTATACAATTGTATTTAACATCATTTGCTTATATATGGGGAAGTGGGACTTATAATCTATTTTCCTTTCATAATAATTCGCTTATTTATAAATGAGAGCTTTGAAATTTTATATACTAGCGTATTTCTTTACGACAATATACTTCCAATATGTCTGAGATTTTAATCATCAATAAATGGATAAATTTAATATAATTTTGATTTTATATTCGCTGTCACTTCAATATGTTATCTTCATTGACTTACATCCGCGTTTAATTTGTGAATAATAAATTAAAGATGAAGGAAAAATAATTAAAATTCAATAAGCGATTCAACTGAAATATTCAGTAATGTGTTATTGAATATTTTTGCATTTAAAATGCATTTTTTACCTTGTATTATAAAAAAAATTCAAAAATTAAATTATTAAAAAAAATGTGATTTTGTATTTCAAAAGAACTATTCGTTTCCGTGGAATTACAAAAAGGATCGGATGTTCGATACTTCAATCAGATACTACGTCAGAGTCTAACCGCAAAACACAAAATAAAATTTAAAACATTAATGATAATCTATGGAACAATTATTTGTGGAATTATCAAAGAAGAAATTCATGATGAGTTAAAGAAGCACATGCAATTTTACTTACATATATCATTTTAAGAAGATCCTATTCCACATATAACAAAAGTTGGAAAGGAAAATCTTCTAGATGCTTGAATTTTAAAAATTAAAGCTATTAATTTTTTTTTTTCATTTGAATTCTTTTATTCGTCATTTATATATAAATGTGTGTGTGCACGCTCGCGTGTGTGTGTAAATTTGCATATATTGGTATATTCAATTTAAATACGATACACATTTTTAATCTACGACTAATTTTAAGTGAAACAGATAATTACCTACTCCTAATATAAGACATTTTATATCCTTAATTTCATTAACAAGAATACTCGGAAAATATGTAAGGTACACAATATAGTGAATAATCCGCCAGCTATCAGACCAGAGGGTTGCTATATTAATAAAATGTCAAATTAGTAAAAGTTCACAAAAAATCAATTTTAATAGAATAAACTTATGTATTTGTAGCTCAATAGAAAAGTAGTGAACTGTAGTTTTTTAAACAGTTTGTTGTGAAATTCAACAATGATATACTAATTAAAGTATTAAAAACTTTGTGAAATTGCAATAGTGTGTCACACCCTAGCTTAATACGAAGTGAATGTGAACAATAATCAATAAAAGAATTTCTCTCTTTCTTAGTAGAGGAACATCTCTATTCAGCTCGTACGAGAACTCGGTCTGAACTGAGGGGTTTCCTCGTTCTCCGATCCAGGGAGGCTGGCGCTGCAAGTGAGCTTGAACACTATGTTTGCTGCTCAAAACACACCCTTCTATATACATAAATATATTGTATTTAAAAATATTCTAAAAATAATTCAAAACCTTATTATTTTTATCGCAAAGGTAATTTATATCTGCATATTGTGTATGGCTTGTTTTAACGTTCTTCAATCGCCCTTTCTGAAAACACCTGATCGGTGCAGTGCCAGATTATCGAAAACTTACTGAATTTTATAATAAAAAGTATGGTGTAGTTGAAATATAATCAAAATATTTTCAACTATTTTCGACATGTCATTACAATACACGTTTCCTATTATCTATCTGATGAGTAAAAAAAAATTCTATTAAAAAAACGTCATTTTTAAATTCTTTCATACTAAATGGCAGATTTGTATTATTATTATATAATAAACCTTTTTAATTAATTGATTAATAAAACAATATAAGAACAATAAACAATTAATTTACATAATAATAGGTATCTCAATTATATTAAATAAATAATAAGTGCATCTGTAACTTCACATTAATTACACGAGGTAAAGAACCTAAAAAGTGACCGTCAAGAACCGGATACATTTTTTGAAACATTAACAACAGACTTTATTGTTTACAAACAAGCAAGGAATCAACATAAACATTTCCTTATCTGCATTCATGTTCTCGAATACTCATAGCATGTTCGCAAATTGTCATATACGGTGAAGATTTTTCTTGAATTCCTTTAGTTATGCAGGATTTTTAACATAAAATAATAATTTGTTTAAAATTTATGTCAAGGTTGGCATCATATTAGCAAGTGTTTCATATTCGGTATTTCTGAAAACTTCTACGCGCTGTAAGATCTATTTTTATTTTCGTTTTCTTGCGAAATTCAAAAAACAGTAAATAAATAAACACCTGACGGACCTTCAGCTGCGCAAGTCATCTAACAAGCTGTTTTATGCATCTTGCAAGGAGCGGCCTTGGGAATGGAATATTACGAAAACATAAGGAGGAGAAAAACTGTAAACTGAAAATAAATCTCAGGGAAAGGTTGCGAGATACGTTCTCAGGTCGGCAACCTGTTTCGTATGTAGCATAAAGCGGATTCACAGGTTCGAACAGAAATTACAGTGAATTCGTGAAATTCGAATAACTGGTTCGATCTTGACCTTTATGAAACACCTCAGACAGTCTCAAAGAGCAATTTAAGGAATTTACATCTGTCTATATGTCAAGAAATGCATTAAATGAAAAATTGCTGTCAAATGAGTCTGGAAGATTTATTATATACACAGGCACATCACAAACTAAGGAATTGTAATTGAAGTTCAGAGCATTTTAATATTTAAAAAAAAATCACTTCTGACATTTTTTTTTGTAAAATGTTTTTGTTTGTATAAAGTATACCAGCGGGAGTTGTCTCCCCAAAACTTTCTCGCATACTCTCTAATAAATGTGCCATGCCAGAGAACGCCTTAGATCCGAAACACGGAGATTCGTCCAAATCTCGAGTTCGAATTTTTTGACAATTACTATACTTTCTCTATACTTAGCATACCAGAAAGTAATAACTAACATCTGGAAAAAACAGCAGTTGTATGCTTATTTCTTGAATTTTTTAAGAAATTCATTCAAATTTAATTTTTTTATAGTTGTAAAATTAATCAAGCGCAATAAAAGGATAGAAACTACTAGAATTTTTCTAAAAAAAATCATTTAATGTAAATAAAATGTAAATAATGTTTATAATGTAAATAAAACCATATTTAGGTAGTTGTTAGTATCTAATGGTTTTTTATTATATTTAAAACGCGCGGCGCAATTAATCATTTGGTTTTAAAAAAATTATCTCAGACAGTTTCCTGTGAAAGTTTTCGGCTATAATGGTTTGTTTAACAGATTTTAATTTAGACTTAAGATTTTATATCACACTTTATCTCCTAAAATGTCTTATCTCTATTTCCTTATATTGCATTCTTTTAATATGATAGTGTTTATATACTGTCATATTATCAGTAAATTGTGCATGCGGCACAGTGGAAAAAAATTCGTTCAAAACTCTATACAGAGAAGGCCATTAGATTTAGAAATAACAGGAGCAGTTGTTTATTTATTCTTATTTTTTTTATAATAACGCGTATTTACTAAGAAAGAATTATCAAAAAAATTTATTTGATACCTAATTTTAAAAAAAAACCCGATATCTTAACCCTTTTCTTTAATAATTTCAAAGCGTATTATTTCGCAAAAATTTTTAAACTTCGAAAAATTAATTTTTTAATTCTATCAATTTTTATATAAAATATCTTCTATGATTTTAATAAAATTTAGAATTATAAAAAGAGAAAGTAGGGGTCGTTGAACATTAAAGCTAAAAAGGCTTTTATGAAAAATACTGTGTCCACTTCAGAAAGATAGTCTTGAATTCACTACGGTTGGGGGGGGGGATAGCTTTACTTCATAATAGCTAATTGAATTTAGAATTCAACGGTATTTATTCTCTTCAAAGTGTAATAAAATTTTTCATTACTTTTAATAGCAATTTATGATATCTTAAAATAAATGAAAACATCTGTCGCTTAATAAAATAGAAAATCGCCAAATTACAACATAATACCAAAGCTAAGTTGAAATAACCTGACTTGAAACCTTCAGCTTAAGTAATCTTACGAAATGTGTATGGTGAAATTACGCTTTTATTAACTTGCGACACAAGCCAACTGACAAATAATATTCAGAGTAACACTGATAAGAAAATTTTTGAGAGATTCGATCTACTGATCTTTAAACATTGAAAATATTAAGAAACAATCACACGCAATTCAAAATGAAAATTATGAAGGTTGTGTTATAATAAAATGGGTGGCATGTACGTTCTCCACGTATTTTCTACTTCTTTTTCAAGGATTAATTTTACAGGAAGGAAACTGATATATTCAGTAGACTATCAGTAATTTAGTATTTCGTTAATTCTTGATACTTGTGTCCAGTGTTTGTAAAAGCATTAATATTAAAAGGTTGAAAAAAACGTAAGAGGAAAAAGGCGATTTTTAATAATGGGAAGAATCCAAGAAAAAACAAGTCACTGCATGCTGATTTTGGTCACCTTGGTAACCATGACGTAAGCAGAAAGGTTTTGAATCATACAATCTAATAGTATTTATTAGATACTCTAGTAGTAATAGTATTTATTAAATCTCTACTTTTTTTAATTTGTCTTTTATTTCAATAGATATATATATCTTGGAAAATTATGTTGTAAAATTGTTGCATTTTATAAAATTTTATGAAAAAGTATTTTTTGAGTTAAAAATATTATACATCAAAGGATCCCGAGCAACGTCGGGTATATCAACTAGTAGATAAGTAAAATTACGAAACGGATCGCTCAGAATGCGAGATGTCTAAAACATGGAGAAACGTAAAAGTTTCGTTTATTTTTTTTTTCCCCTTACGATTGCATTATTTCATATTTGTATTCGCACACCAGAAATTTAAAAAAAGATGCCGAAATATTTTATACCATTTTTGTTTTTGATGCATTTTGTTTTATTCTTATTTAATTGCATTAATTCTTTTGAATTGTTCTTAAAAAATAAGGGCATCGTAACATGTATACTTGACACCGAAATCGAGATTTGTTCGAATTTTGATTTTAAACAATTAAATTAAACAAAAAGGGCTGAAAATATATACTTAAATCTTTTAATCCAAAAAAATCATTAAAATCATTAACATGCAGCATTAGCACATATTACAGAGACAACAGTTTAGCTTAGTAATGCTACACGTCATGGGTATTAGAAAAAAACATGCGACAAGAGCAGATGCCGCGCTAGAAGCAGATGTCAAACATTTATAATCTTCAACATTGTGTCGTCTGAATGAGAGGAAACTGATATAAAACTTCGTTTATATTTTTAAGACTAATATACTCAAGTTTCGTTATTTTGTTGAATCTTTTTATTAATGTTATTCAGTGAAAACTGAATAATATTTTTTTATTGCTCAGTTATTGTGTAATCTCATTTCCCAATGGGACTCTGAACTTTAAAATATATTTTATTTGAAATAAATAAATATGCCGTTTGGTATTTTCATATTTAAATTTATATTAATTTATATACATTCAAATAATATTTCATATTACTTTTTAATATCGTTTTCATATTAATTAAATATCCATATAAAAATTTCTGCCATCGCAAACTTTGCCAGAATTTTTATAAAGACAATAATAACATTCTTATTGGCTTCGTCAGATTTCACCAGAACATTCGTGCGAAAATAAGTATCAAAGAAGAAAACACAATGAATGGAAAGCAAACCTAACAGTATTCAGTTTGATATGAAACAAATTAATGTTCCTTTGCGGATAGTTTTTTTTTAATTCTTTGAATTTTGTATTTATTCTGAAGAAAAGGTAGCATATCATTCTCGGAAAAGATGTACGTTTATGAATGTTCGCAACAGAATCGTTTTTGATTATTCACACACTTGATGCTTAGTCGCCGCTTGCTGAACACACCTTTACTGACTATACAGATCAGGGCTGCTATCGAAGTAGGTAATTCTTTTTTTTTATTTCGTTATTACTTTAATATACATTACTTCAATATATATATATATATATATATATATATATATATATATATATATATAAACGCTTTTTTTTCGTAAATTACCAACTTTAAATTTCACTTTTTTTATATATTCACTATGTATAAGTAAGTTTATGGCCTTACTGTTACTGTTTATTTAACTATACTGTTACATCGATGTACTGTTAAAATTCAAAGAATGGAAAGTTATTTAATACTAACGTGATTTAAAAATGCAGGATTCTTTCCCACACATAGCTTCAGAATAGAACATTAAAATGAAGATAATGAATATGTTTATTTATTAGGTAGATACCTATAGGAAGACTACTATTGCAATGGTTCATGAAATCATGCGCAACATTAGCAAACTTTCTGCAGATGTTCACTGATCATGGTCCCTAGAACCCAAAACCACCCTTCGTTCAAAAGTTTCGATATATATATATATATATATATATATATATATATATATATATATACAGTACTATGCGAATTAATTGGGACAAACACAAAAATTTTAATTTTCACAAATGTTGTTTAATTAGTATAGGTTAACTTACAAGCTCGGTATAGCAACCTAATACAATATATCTCCCCCTCTAGCTTGAATGAGATCCTGTACACAGTTTGGCATGGATTCCACTAAATTAGAAAATAAATTTTTGATCTCGTCATCACAAAACCAAACTTTTATAGCCTTCTAAATTATTGTTTTCTTTGTTGAGCACTTCATTTTACTCACACGTCTCTTTACAAGCTCCACAAATTTTCGATGGGATTTACATCAGGAGAATTACCAGGCCAATCGAAAGTCGTTATTTTCTGTTTTCGAAAATATTTGTTCGTTCGTTAGAAGTATGGCATGGAGCAAGATCTTGTTGAAAGATACCAACAGCACCAGCGAACGTTTGCATCATAGGCACAATTTTACTTTCTATTATAGAAATGTATTGTTTAGAGTTCATCATTCCTTCAACTGGTACTAAGCTTCCAGGTCCTCCAAAAGTAAAATAACCCCAAAACATCTGTTTCTGAGGGTGCTTAACTGTTTGAATAAGATGTTGTTCCCTGATGTTCTCCGCCCTTTCGCCTGAAAAATCTTGGTCGAAACCCTTGCACAAGAAAATGCGTTTCGTCGCTGAATACAACCTTCTTCCAATCTTGTGCAGTCCATGATTGATATTTCCTGGCCCAATCCAAATGTTTTTTCTTCATTGCAGGTGTTAATAACTATTTTTCGATTTGTTTTCTTGCAAATCTCCCAGCATCAATAAGCCTTCGTCGAACTGTCGATGAATCTACGCTCACACCAGTAGCTAATAATTCTCTCTGAAGATCTCTACTTGTTTTATAAGGATGCATTGTACTAATTCGTACAAGAAATTTGCCTGTTCGAAGTGTGGCGTTTGCGTCCACATTTATCTTTCGTTTTGGAGACACTGTCCCAAAATACTTTTGCTGATTAATAATCCAAGAAAAATTGGATTTTCCAACTCCAAATGCTGCAGCAATATCCCTCAGAGTCAAGGAAGTATGCTCATTAAGGGTAACAATTCTTGTCCTTTTCCTAGGAGTCATATCCATTTTTTAATACACGTCAGAAGAAGACTATCTATCTATCTATATCTATATCTATATCTATATCTATATCTATATCTATATCTATATCTATACTTATAATAAAG
>JAPMOR010081965.1:1155721-1174114 GCA_026543865.1 Argiope aurantia
TGTGTGTGTGTGTGTGTGTGTGTGTGTGTGTGTGTGTGTGTTGGCGCTCTACAAGCCAGACCATTCAACCTACAGCTACCACATTTGGCACGTGTATAACTTGGACGCCAGAAATGTGCACCTGGGGGTTATTTTTTCGAATTTTTAACTAGAATTTTATTTATTTAAAAATTAAGCGAAATTTTGACATGTTTCTGCTATAACTGCCGAAAATATTACCGCACAAAAAAGATTTTTACATGAAGTTAAAGATAAAAAATTTATCTTTTAAATGATACTACTGTTTTAATCTTAAAATTAAATTTCTATTTTTAATGAATTTTTAAATAAATATTTTAACTATGTTTTTCAATAATTTTTTTCGTAAAAAATAAAAATTAAAATTAAGCACGTTTTGCATTCATGGGAAAAAATCAGCTTTTTTCAAAGTGTTGCCATCACATTGATTAAAGCTCCAACTAAAAATAAATTAAATCTTTTTGGAAATGAAATCTGCAAAAATATAATTTTCGGCACGTGTTTGTAGGAAATGAAACAAATATGAAATATTATTTTTTCTGAAAAATAAATTCAAGAAAAATTATTTTATGATCTTTTACACTCTCTATATTATTAATTCAATAAATCAGTTATATTTTAAGGCAAGTTTTATTTAATATGAACAGGATATCCATTCAAATCAGGGCCACACAGCTGATTTGTAAACCTTTAGTAAGTCACAGTTCTGCTAAAATGGTCTAAATGGAAAATGATTATATTTTATGTAACTAGATTTAATAAATGCTCTAATAAATAACGAATTTTTGATTTTACATTTACAAAACAAATCAACTGAAAACTAATTTTTTCTCTAAGTAATTAATAATTTTTAAAAGATGATACAAATATCAAGTTATTATAAAATAACAAAAATTTATGACCTTACCAATGCAGAAATAAAAAAATAAAATTACTGAGAGTATCTATCTATACTTATAATAAAGCTCAATGTGTGTGCGTGTGTGTGTGTGTTGGCGCTCTACAGGCCAGACCATTCAACATACAGCTACCAAATTTGGCACGTGTATACCTTGGAGGCCGGGAATGTGCACCTGGGGGTTATTTTTTCGAATTTTTAATTAGAATTTTATTTATTTAAAAATTAAGCGAAATTTTGGCGTGTTACTGCTATAACTTCCGAAAATATTACCGCACAAAAAAGATTTTTACATGAAGTTAAAGATCAAACATTTATCTTTTAAATGATACCAATGTTTTAACCTTAAAATTAAATTTCTATTTTTAATGAATTTTTAAATAAATATTTTAACTATATTTTTCAACAATTTTTTCGTACAAAATAAAAATAAAATTTAAGCCGCACGAGCACGTTTCGCATTCATGGGGAAAAATTAGCTTTTTCCAAAGCGTTGCCATCACATTGATTAAAGCTCCAACTAAAAATAAATTAAATCTTTTTGGAAATGAAATCTGCGAAAATATAATTTTCGGCACGCGTCTGTAGGAAATGAAACAAATATAAAGTATTATTTTTTCTAAACAGTAAATTGAAGAAAAATTATTTTATGATCTTTTACACTCTCTATATTGTTAATCCAATCAATCAGTTTTAGTTTAAGGCAAGTTTTGTTTAATATGAACAGGATTATACATTCAAATCAGGGCCACACAGCTAATTTGTATACCTTTAGTAAGACACAAATCTGCTAAAATTGTCTAAATGGAAAATGATTATATTTTATGCAACTTGATTCAATAAATGCTCTAATAAATAACGAATTTTTGATTTTACATAAAGTTTCTGCTGTGGAAATCACGAAAAATAAAATGTTCTTGAAACACTAATATTTTAAATAAAGAGTTAATTTCCATTCAACTAAATCAATCACTTAAACTGACTGATTTATGAAAATTTGAATATCACTATTCAATAAAAAAAAGGATAATTTTATATTTTCCATCGATCGCTTCAAAGAAAATACGCCAATCAGCGCGCAGGTTTCTCAAGTTTAATTGGCCTAAGATTATGAAAATGTTGAGTTTTTCTAAATTTTTAACATTCAAAACTTCATAAATAAGTCTTAGTTAATCGTGGAAAATAGAAACATTCCTTCATTTATTTAAAATTTAGTGTGCCCAGAATATTTCTCTGCATATGATGCCTTACTGCATTAAATTTAGACTTCATAATTTTTGAAATATATTTATAGGCCAGAACAAAATATTATTATTGATTTCATTTCAATCCTTTTGAATTTTATGCTGAATCTGAGAAATTTTTGTTGAATTATTGTTTGAGATATTACATAAATTATGAAAAATATTTTGTAGTTCACATAAGACTTAAATATCGAGCGATTCTGTTTTCAGTACTCATATTCAATAATAATAATAATAAATAAATAAATAACGATAAAAATGATAAATAAAATAAAACACTTGGTTTCATTAAAAAATATCTTTACATTTAAATTAAAGTTGAAGTTTTACCGTAAATGACAACAAATTAGGAAAATATATACAGTAAATTGAACGAAATGATCTAAACAACAGTATAAGTTTGGTATGACTATCAAAATTTGAAGATTAAAAATGTTTTGTTTCAGAATGTATTAAGAGACCAGTTACTTAAAATATTTAATTCGAAATTGTAACGAGTGGTAATACTAGGAACCGGCTGGTCCCAAATGCGGTTAGTACTTATATAAAGCTCAATGTGCGTGCGTGTGTGTGTGTGTGTGTTGGCGCTCTACAGGCCAGACTGTTTGACCTACAGCTACCGAATTTCGTACATGTATACCTTGGAGGTCGGGAATGTGCACTTGAGGTCCCTTTTTTTGAATTTTTAGTTAGAATTTTAATTATTAATTGAAGACTAACTTTCCGCCAAAAAAATTCTTTAATTTTCCCCACCGCGAAATGAGTAAGGCTTCAGTTTTTTTTACAACAGTAATGAGGCTAGGCTTAACGTTTTTCGGCCGATTATTCCAAACGATTCTGTTTATTTTCTTAATATTTGATGCATTTGAAATAAAAAAAACTGTTAATTAATCGAACCTTCAGATTCATTCTGAAGTACTTTTGAATTAAAATAAAACAGAATAAAGGAAATTAAAAATTACTAATCTGCATAGCGTTACCCCAAATGGTGTAGAAAAATTCACTCATTTGCGTTACCGTAACTGGCGTTGAAAATTCACGCATGCGCATTGTGTTCTGATTGTTGACAATTATTAACAACGGATGCGGATTGGATTTAAATTATTTTTTGGTTAGTTGCATGCTTTTGTAATTGAAGTGCA
The DNA here is from genome assembly GCA_026543865.1 of Argiope aurantia. Classification (NCBI taxonomy): domain Eukaryota; kingdom Metazoa; phylum Arthropoda; class Arachnida; order Araneae; family Araneidae; genus Argiope; species Argiope aurantia. The sequence continues at coordinate 1,159,024 of JAPMOR010081965.1, forward strand.
TTTATGTTAGTTATATATTTTTTGTACATGCTTATAGTTTTAAGTACATCGTTTTTTTAAGTAGTTTTTTTTAACCTGTTTTCAACCGATTATTTTAAGCGATTCGTTTTATTTTCTTAGTGTTTGATGCATTTAAAATTAAACATTGTTAATTAATCGATCTGGTCATGATGAATCTGAGAAAATGTTGTTGACAAATTCTTGAAATATTACATAAAGTAAGAAAGATATTCCTCAGTGCCCATAAAGTTTAAACACTCAGTGACTCTGTTTTCAGTGATCACATTACAAAAAAAATACTTTGTTTCAGTAAAAAATATTATTATATTAATTGCAGATTAATCCTTTCCACTTTAATTTAAAGTATAAATTCTACGGGAGCTAACAGAAAATTAGAGAGATACATATTACGTTACGACTGAAGGCCTTTATAATATTATGAATGAATTAATTATATGACTATCAAAATTTGAAGTTTTAAAATATTTTGATGAAGAAGCTACTAAAGTAGGAATTGCATAAAATATTTAATTATTAAAATTTTAACGAACATTAAGATTGGCGAACCGGCTGGTCGCCAAAGGCGGCTAGTAGAAAAATAAATCAAATTACCGCCTCATTTAGACGAACAACTTTTGTATTTAAAATTTTTCGATAACTGCAATATCTTCAAGAATTAGGAGCTAAAAAAGCGATTTTTAAGCCCTAATTTTGCCTGAAGTTAGATTCATGAAATATTAACTTAGATGAAAAGGAATCTTTCTTCGCCTTTCAGCTTGTTGAGAGGAATTTTTTTTTTCTTTACATTTAAGTCAGATACTGACAATCTGTAATATGCGTTTCCCTGAAGATACGCGACAAAGTTGAGGAGATGGGCGAAAAGAATGTTGGTAATCGTTGTCTTAATGTTGGTAAATAAATAAAAGGAAAAAAAAAATAATATTTTTATTTTTCGATGTTCTTGTGAAAGTTGTAAAGTGCAATAAATACTATGAAAAGAGACAAAGTGGGCTAAGATGTAATAATTGATTACCACTTGCCTCGTGAATTGTCTTATTGCATATATAAGCATGATTCCAGTGGTGTAATTCCGACTAGTTCCCTAGGACCATAATCATGTCGATTAAAAAAATATACTATCTATTTGCCAAATACAAAAATAAAATGAAAAAAATGCAAATTCTATTAATTACAAAGTATTATTATTATAATGTTCGTTTATGCTGAAATAATAAAATTATTAGTAAAGTAATTAATACAATTAATTATATATTTATAATATAATAGCAATTATTCCTTTAAATTCTGTTACAAATGTTATTAACCTACTTGCCAAATAAGTAAATGTATAAAAAAATGAATATTCAGTGAATTACAAATTTTTATAATTATATAGTGTGTTTACATTGTCTGTTTACATTAAATTATTACAATCATTATTAAATAGATATAGTATAATTAAAATTTAATCATAATTTTTTAGAATTACGCATTTATTTAACTGATAATTGGTGATGTAAATTTAATTGTCTTTAAATGTCATATTTGTTTGAAGTTTTTATTATTTTTTTTAATTTATCATAAATTAAATTAAATTAATCTTTTTTATTTATAAGTAAAGAAATTATAAACTATAATTGTTATTCATTTTTTAAAGTTTAATTGCTTTAAATATCTTTCCATCATAAAAACATATTAAAAAATTTTCTAGTCCCCATAAAGATGATTCTGAAAATTTGTGAGAAATTCTAAAATTCATAATCACAATATCTTTTACGCAAGGAATTTTTAAGTTAATCTGTAAATCTAGATTATAAATCTGTGTAGGGCTAAGGGAAATTATTTTATATTTTTAGTCTACTTTAAAAACGTACTAGAATAAAGGAACTTTTTTTAAATAATCACGTACTTCGTTTTAATCTTGTATATGTGATATTTTGCAATTCTGCCTTTAACTGAATTTGCATTAGTACTATTAAATGTGTAATGATTAAAGTTACTTATTAAAATTTAGGTGATACATTTTTTTAATAAAGAAACAGGTACAATTCGGTTTTAACGGCGGCCAAAAAGCGCCAAGAAAAAATTTCGCCAAATAATAAAAATATATTCAAGTATATTATAAATATACTCAAGTAGTCAATATAAATATTATAAAAATATGCTAAATTATAAAAACATTAACCAAATTGGCGAAATTTTTTCTTGGTGCTTATTGGTCACTGTTACAACCGACGAGCACCTAAAATTGTTTATGAAAGCAGTATAAAATATGCTTTGTAGCGTTTTCTGGTGACTTAATGATTAACTACGCAGTTCAGACGATTAATTTATTTCTCTCCGCGTTTTTATTTCTCAAGATTTCCGATGTTTCAAGGATCGGATTTTCACAGAATACCATTTTCTAATTTAGAAGAATCAAGTTTCGAAATCGTTTGCTCAAACATTTACAATACGCATTACTCAATTTCTAAGCAGGATAGTGACACAAAGATTTTCCTTCTTTGAACAAAAGATTTTCTGGGGAATATTTTGATTTGATTGTCTGTGATTATAAGGAACAACTGTGAATTGGTATATATTTCTGGGGAATTTTAATATTTATTTTATTCTTTTATGTACGTAATATTTTCATTATTTCAAAAAGGCTTTTAAATCATACTTTAGATCATCAGAAGTTATTTAAAAGGCATTTACAGATAGCATTTAGTATTCTGTTATTAAATAGATTTTTAATTTTTCGCACACGACACATAATTAAAACTTTGCGCAGAAGTAATGAAATATCAGTAAAGTTATAATGAAATTTTATCGTAGTTAATTAAATCACTAGCTTTTCATTAGTAAAAACAAAAATTTCACGACGAGCAAAAATAGGCATTTCAAGTAGCAGAATAAATGTCTGATTTTTTTACTTGATTTTTATGATTAAACGAAGTGAATAGTAAGGGGAAAAGGGTGACTCATGTTCGTTCAGAACATTTAATTGAGAATTTGTATTACAGCTTTAATTCTCCATTTGTGATGGTAATAAACCGATTGAAACAAAAATTTGACTCAAAACTGCCCTAGTAGTCACAAAACCCCATACTGAATATGATATATTTAAATGATTGAGTTCTTGACGTTTTACATGTTTCTGAAAGTATTGACCGACAGACATTCAACAAGCTGTTTGGATTTGACTCAAATTTTGACTGGTGTCTACACTATGGATCTGTGTACAGAATATTATCTATCTATCTATATTCGTTTTGTAGTTGTAGTGTTAACTTATATTCGAACAACCGGACAGACGAATTTCCAAAGCACAGATTTTACTCAAAATTTTATAAAAATCTTCAAATTCCGTGTAAAGACCGTATATCAAATTTCAATCATCTAGCTCAAAGCGCTTATCAGTTATCTTTGTCACGGACAATCGGACGGATAGGCATTTTCTAAAAATAGGTTTTTCAACTCATCGAGATCTAAAACGTGGAGATTCATCAAAGTCTCGAGTTCGAAATTTTTAACATTTACTATACTTTCTATGTATTACGTATTCGAGTGAGTAATAAAAACTGAAGAATTCGCTTCAGTATTTGTAACTGAGGAATGGATGTTTTATTTTTACCAATTATTATAAATACATATAAGATGGACTATCAGCTGGATGTTAAAACGGTTAGTTAAATTTAAATTCAAGATATTTCGTGCCACAATACATTTGTTATATTTAAAAAGAACACGACGAGGTAACCAAGATTTTATAGAGAGAAATATAATATCATAGCATAAAGTAACCCTTGAAGATTTTTTCAAGAACATTGAAATGAAACAGGTCACTATCACTAAGTGCAGTTGCACTGCTACAACTGGATTATCATGCGGTTGGTTATCTGTTGTTTCATAACATTTTTTTACAAATAACGAGCCTTTGTCAACTGATAGCCGGCTGGCAGCTGATAAAATGTTTGTTTTCTTTCCGCAGCCAAAGGATGTCAGCCGTTTGCAGCCGGCAGCGCATGCGTAGAGCTATTGACTTTTTATCGAGGGATAAAAATACCTTTTGGTCAAGATGGAATAAAAATGGTGTTCAAGCCCTTGTCGCAAAAAACCTTCAGCTATGACATTTTTTTTCCCTTGAATTCGCAGAACGATTAAGCCTAATCATTTCAGATTTTTTTTTTTTTTTAACACAGTGTACATATTTAAAACTCACGGCCTACACTCAGAAAGTATCGACTATATGTACTAAAATTTCAAAATTAAGATTTCAGTTCATTGCTCTTTGTTTTATGTTTTATCCGTTTAGAAAACCTAAAACATGTAATGAATAATAATTATAATAATAATCATTACATCTAATGATGCCATTTACTAGACTGTAAATTCACGTTAAATAAATAAATATATAAATCATTAGTAATTTTTACAGACGAAAGTCAGATAAATCGCTTGAGTAACAACTTAAATAAAGTTAAACAAATTATTTTTTAAATAAAAAGGACTTAGTTTTTATTTGATGTTAGATCGTGCTTAAAATTGAGATATAATTATTAGAGTTTTTGGAATTCAAATTGATTTAATTGCAGTTATTTTGAAAATTAATTTTATTGTTTATTGTAATTTTTTCGAAATAAAGTCATCCAAAAAAACCAATTTTTTATACCGAATTGTTGCTAACTAAAATTACAAAGATAACATAAACATCTGTCAATCCGGAAAAGTGAATACATTAAACTCAAACGATAATTCAATGAAGTCGTACGCAATATTACTTGCACAAAAATGGTGACATTATTTTAACATTAAAAAAAATTATAGGATAAAAAAATATCAACAAAATAATATATAAAGATGACTGTCTGACTTTAAAATGACTTTCAAACACATCTACTGTTTTGATCTAATTTTATAAAATTTGGCGCACGTGCGATTCAAGACAAAAAGGTAGTCTCTGTCAACTATTTAAAAACTAATTATAATATACGTTAATTAAAAAATAAGTCGATTTCTGATGATTGTCACCTATATCTTCCGAAAGTATTGTTTTGAAAATATAACTTTTTAAACGTCTTAAATTTCAAGAAATAATTTTTTATTGATGCCTATTTCATTTCATTCATCAGCCTAATTCAAAAAAAAATTTTATGCAATTTTAATAATTTTTAAATTACTTTGATACAAAATCTATAACAATATTTTTATTACAATTTTGAAATTCAAATTAATTGTTATTTTTCCATCAAGCCATTCAACCCTGTCTTTTTGCCACAGTTAAATTTTTTTTTATTATTTTTTTTACATAAGTTTTTAATGTAAGAATTTTGCTTCTGCTTTTATTTCTTTGTATAGTTTGCAATTTGCGCGCGCAGTGGTTTCTATAGGACAAATTAAATTAAATTCATAATTTTGGCTATTATTAAATTGCATGAAATTTTAAATTACTGCGTACCCATTAATAATTTAATCGCTGGAATGCTAATATACCGAGAAAACATACTGTTCTCCAAAGTAACTAGTTGTATTATTAAAACAAATAGAAATGTAGAATTAAGTAATCAATAAAAAAATGATCTGCATTGTCGTAAATTATTAGAGGGGAAAATCGCAAAACATTTCCTATTGTTGCTTCAAAATATTATTTATCCTTATCCTATTTTATCCTTAAAAACAATACCTGAATGAATGACTTATGACCATTCATCCGAAGAAACTTTTTGCACAAATGAAACATTTAAAAGAAAATAGTAAAACAATTTTGTTTAAAAAAATTATCCTGGGGGAAAAAAGAATGCCCTAAAGCAATAAAATTTTTTATTTAAGCTAAAACTTAAATAGATATTATTATTAAAATTATCTGCAAAGTAACAGAAAACATGTTTGAAACTTATTACTTTGGCATTTGGAAATGCCCCCCCCCCCAAAAAAAAAGAAAGGAAACGAAACGAATTGCAGTTTGGAAATGTTCTGATAAGAAAATGTTCTTCATTCAATAATTACAATTTGTAAAGATCGTTAAAGTAGAAAAAGTGTTTAAAATTTGCTTTTCAAAATTATTTCAAATGATTTATTATTATTACAGATTAAATTCCGATGAATACGTGTGCAATTTTCATATATTCTCTAAACCGGAATTTAAAAAAATGATTGCATAATCATTTTTGTCATTAATAAACAGAAAAATATTTTAAAAAAAAATTAAACTCGACTGAAACAAAGAATAATAAAAACAATAAAAAATGAAATCGACTATCGCAAATTTCAAGTTATCATGTGAGAACATTATTATTTTTTAAGTTATTATTTGTCTTAATTAATTTAAATCATTAACCAGTTTAAACCGGTTTGAAACAGTCTTGAGATTTCTCTATCGTTCTCTATCCCTCCCTCCCTCTCTCTCTCTCTTTCTCTCTCTCTATATATAAATATATATAATGATAATTTTTTTAACTTTCATTTTCAATTTTTCTAGCTGGCAAACAAAGTTTTGGACCTCGACCGATTTTGAGATGAAAAAGAACCATCGTTTTTCTAAATATCGACGCATGCGTAGTCTGATAGTCTCGTGATTGTTTCAAACCAGTTTAAACTGGTTAATGACTTAAATTAATTAAGACATTTCGTAAGAATTCAGAGATTGTATAATTTGGAAATCTAGTTGTAACTTTAGTTAGCGATAAATCACCAAATGTGCTAACCATCTGCATTATTTTCTAATAACCTTATTTTAATTAGTTGAAATCATTCCTGAACCAACAATTTTTATCAATTAAACAAACAATATTTTAACTTGTTTGGTTTATTTTTTAAAAACATTGCGCGAGTTAGACAATGACTACAACAGCAAGGGAACCAAGGGAAATACTACAACAGTAAGGGAACTAATGGAAATACTACAACAGTAGACGATAGATAATTCAAAAGCTATACAGTGAAAGTCGACTCCAAAATAAAACTACATTAGCAGACGATAGATACTGTGAAAGCCGATTCCAAAATAAAACTACCTTAGCAGACGATTGATATTTCAAAAGCTATACTGTGAAAGCCGACTCCAAAATAAAAAAAGGGATAATTTGTTCCTACGCATTTTGAGGTTTCAACAATTTGTGCCTTCAAATCGCTTCAAAAACCTCAAGCCAAAACAATATTATGTTCTCACATGATAATAGAATAGATATAGAAAAGTATAAATATGTGATTTTAATTATTTTTTATATTATTACTTATTTTTATTAAATAATATAAGAATATTTTACATCCAAGTCAACTAATTGATTGTTTTACATAAATGAAATAAATCTCGGAAAATTGGAATAAAAAAGAAAACATTAACATTAACTAACAACTCATAAAAAAATCAGAACGAATGAAATGTGAAAAATGCTACGCATCATTAATTATAAGTTTACACAATCTTACATAATTTAGACAACAGTTTAAAATCGTTTGCGCAACTTTGTTGTTATATCTCACATTTTTCAGCCATAATTCGATCTAAATTAGATCCACAAATTGAATTAAAGATTAATATAATTGTTGTAAAGCATATTAAAATTAAATACGAAGTAGCAGTTATATAATTTTTGTATTATTCGTGTTTAATGTTAAAAATTAACGATTAACGAACCATTCAGTCACAACAATTATCTATCTCTAGTCGTATCGTTCAAAGCGATATAGCGAATCAAGATAAATGCTCAAAACATCAATAATTCGAAACAATAGTAAAACTTAAGACCAGAGTGCAAAGAAGAGATAAGCGAGCACATGAAAATATTCGGTTATCGTGGAAATTCGTGAATTGGAAGATAATTATTGATTATTATCTCCCATTGTTAACAATTAATAGCCAAACAAATAGCCAGTGGTGTTATATTTATTGCAATCAAGAATTAATTACCAAAAAAAATTGCCAAAGATTACAAATTATTGCAACCAGCGAAAAATTGCCAAAAAAAAAACTAATATTTTACTAAGTTTGCCAATGGCGTGCGTTTAAACCGAAAGTTCACCAATGACATGTAGTTAAGCCGAAAGTTCGCCAATGGTTTGTGATTAATATGCAAGTACCATATTTTACAAAACAAAATGTTTTCATTTACTGCCCGCCTCTACATGAAAACCGCTATCTGAAAGTCGTAACCAAGTCACAAGAAATTCCAGCACTTCCTTTACTCGAAAGTTATTTGATCAACTTGACAGAGGACAACATGTATAAATAGCAATAATATTCAAGGGTTATTAAAGTAACAACTTAATGTACTGTAAACGTCATGCCGTGAGCTTCCTTGTTGATATTTGTGCATTCACAAAAAAAAGTAGCGTAAGGCCTTTATTGTGTTCAAAAGAGTTGATAAGCGAGAAAGGTCGATTTTGAAAAGGGTTTCCTTGATTTAAATTGCGAGACAGCTTTCCCTTTAGAAGTGTCAAGGGAAAAAAAAGAATATGACATAAAGTTTTGTGTATTTAATGACTTTATTCAGAATTTTAAAGCGTGTAATTACAAATAGCTAATCAGAATCTTTTTTAATTGAGATAAATGTTGCTTATATGTTCTTCTACACAAATCAATAGTGTTTTGTTCGTTTTTGATGAAATTTTTGATATGTTCTCTTTAAAATAAAAGGAATCACTGTCAACTTCTCAACATTTAAAATTCAATTGCAAATCTCAGAAATTTTTAATGTTTTTCGATAATATGTTCCGAAAATACTATCTCACAAAAATAATTTTTATACTATCAAAAAACGTAGTATTTTTATACTGCAAGAATATATAGTATTATTATAACTGGCTAATGTGTGTTCATTTTGTTTTAAAATAATTGATTGCATTTCTGATTATAATAATTGCCGTTTTTGCCTTATTGTCGCATGATCGATGTAAATGTTTTGGAAAGAATTTTTTTTTTAATTTATCTGCTGTTTTCATAAATCATAAATCAAATCTATCTTGAAGATATTACTGCACGATCAAGTACTTATTGTATTATATTTGTATTGATATTAATACTGACTGTGCTTTATTTGTAAGTTAGGTCAACTCAAATCTTAAGTAAAGAGCATTTCAACTGCTATTTAATAAATTACGTTAAACAGCAAACGAGCACTGATCTTTCTTTCAAGGCATTCAAACACTTCAACTTTCATTTGTGGAATATAAGTAATTCTTATCTTTTGAGCTTAAAATAGAAACCGAAAATCATATTATCGAATTTTTTAATTTAAATAAAAATTAAAAACATATAAAAAAATTTTAAAATCTTAATCAATACTCAAAATTATTTTTACATTTTATATCCATTCCTTAACATAACAAAAATATAAGTTTTCAAAAAGTTGAACTTTGATTATTTTTCACTTATAATCCTTGTTTCCTCACTATTTAATGTTTTTATTTAATTTGCCTTGTTTGAATGAAATGAAATTTTGTAATTGAATTTTTAACCCACTTTTTGATGTAAAAGAATTCTGAAATTTTCCTTCTGATACTGATAGTTCTAATAAATTTATATTTAAAAACTTTAAATATAAATTTAATATTTTCAAAACTTAATCACCAGTAAATAGATTAATTAAATTGTAAGTTCATGCGAGTAACGCTATCTGTTGACGAATTTTTTAATAAAATTATTTCACAACTTGATTATATTTATATTAATGTAATATAAATTAGAGATTAAAAATAAAAAAACATATACATCGAGTTTTTAACATCACGTTTTAATTCATGTAATTTTATCAAATATATGGAAAACAAAATCGTAAATGTATAAAGCGCTGCAAATAATATGATAAGGAAATTGAATTATAAAAAAGATATCAAAAGAAAAAAAATTCCACAAATATACATTAAAAACTCAAAAGCTTTGTGAAAAATATTAAAATTTCACCTTGCTAAAAGAATTTATATCAACACCTCATTCCCTACATTTTATTGACCAGAGAAATTACCATTTTCGGACAAATTTTTAATTTTATATTTTTGACGAAAAAAACTATTTTCAAATTTTGAATTCATTGAACATTTATTGAAAATCGAATTCACTTTATTTGAAAATCGGAAGTGGATACTATTTTTTCCTTCAGGTTGGCACAAATATTATTTAAATATTATTGTTATCATATGTTTTGTTAACTAACAATCTCTTAAGACAATTGTAATGCACCTTCTCAGGAATGTTCAATATGGCGAGCTAGTTAAAAATATATAAATAAATATAGTAAAAATGAAGCATCTTTTTCTATAACACGCAAGCGTATTGGCAACACAAAGAAAGCTGACTGTCTCCCGGTTCCCAAGATTAAGTGGAAAAACAGAACCTTGCTCATTTCTTGCAACTAATTGATGTTTCACTCATGATCATGCTTCCTAATTGGATAATGGATGTTTAACGGACAGTAATTGTCTTGCACATCTTAAAAAGAGCAGGAAGTTACAGTTTTTCGAATGACTTGATAGACTTTCATTATGAAAAAAAGAGATCCATCATTCAATTTTTTCCAGTATAAATCAATATTTTACAATAACATATATGATGCCAAATTTTACAACTTTAAACGGTTATCGCAATCAAATGAAAATCCATAAATAACTTGTATACAATGCAAATCTAAATCATTCAATTCATTTTCTTCAAATTTCGTTCACAAATCATATGAAGCGTATGGAAGAATTTAATGCTGGCTTCATAACAATTAATAAAATTGTTAAGGTTTTCATAATTTAATATATATTTCTATTCATAAAATAGATTTTTAGTGTTTCCATTCCTATGGAATCAAAATATAATAGAACCCAAAAAATATTATTATTATTATTATCATTTGTCTGAGATATCTCTGGTAATATTTATTAAACTTAGCAAAAGTTAAAAGGTTATAGATAAGGGGAAATTGGCTTTCGAAATTATTAAAAATCGTCTGACACAATCTAAAATTTCTTGAAGAGCTACAAGAACTCCATTATGCAACTGATATTTAATAAAAAAATAAATTACAGGCGATAAATGTATGTTATAATATTTAATATGAACTGTTTTCAACTTCTTCAATATTAGTTTATTTATCTGAGTGCTGGCATTCCTTTGATTTCTAATATTAAATATGTGTTCACTTTTTCGCATATATCGCTCCAGTTACGGAACCTTCTATAGTTAATTTGATAACTGAAATCCTAACAAAATCAATTCGAATTCTGCTCATAAATATTGAAACAAAGAAGTTTTAAGCGATGCATTAATGTTAAAAAAAATTAAATGGTTCCCTTTTTTATTAATAAAAGTCGTGAAAATATTTTCATCCTGGCCAGCACCGGACTTAATGCCCAATTAGTTAATTTTTTGTAAAACCATTGCTATGATTAAAAAAAAAATTTTTTTTATAACGAAAATAGCATAATAATTCTTGAATGCATTCACTTCATGTCGCCTATTTTTTTCTTATCTTGATCATTGTTTTTTTGTTTGCAAAGAACACATTTATTGAAACAGTTGTACAAGGAAAAATCTGAAAAAAAGAAGAAAAAAAAAGATAATCTTTGAAGAAAACTACAGGAATATGAAGTCCTAAACTATATCCTTAAACATTGTTATTCTTCAATTAATTCTTTTTAGCAATTGTTATCTTCTGTATTTTCCCGAAAGTGAGATAAGATCTTATATTAATATTTGCTCCAAAATGATACATCGGAGTTCATTTGCAGCAAATTGCCTTTTAAAAAACATGTGACAAATAAAGAAGTTTTTATAAACGCATTTTTCAGAATAAAAATTATTACTTTTTATAGTTCAGTAGAATTTTAAAAAAATTTTAATTAGCTTTTATACTTTAATCTATAATTTACAATACTATGGAATCTTAAAATCATATTTTTTCAAATTCATAAATAGTTTATGCCTCTTGTATTGAATTAAAACGAATCAATTAATTGATAAGTTATGAAAATATTAAAATAATATATCAAGAATATACAAATGCTCAAGATTTTTATATTGTGATGCTTATACAAAAGGAAGTGTATGAAAAATTGATTACTATACTCCATCTTTTTAAATATAAAATTAATCCGGTTTTAAAAAATGGAAGGAAAGTTCTATATATTTCAATATTTACAAGTGTTAAGTTTAATTTGTATAACCATTTGTAATCAATATCAATTCTATACTCTTAAGTATTTATACAATTGCATTGTTACAAAAAGGAATTGCCAAAGTAAAAAATTGCCCCTTTACAGTAACTGAATTGCTTAGTATTTTGCAAGTCTCCTAGTATCTTAGCCCGGCTTTGCAATAAGGAAAAGTAAATAAAAGGACTTCTAATTCATTTATGGATGTATCACAAATCAGTATTATATTTTATTATTTAGCTTATATTATATATATATTATTAGTATATATTATTAGTAAAAATCTAAATGCATCCATAAATTTTCATAAAAGTAATTTACATTTAATAAATACATCAGTAAATTAATAAGTCGTTATTGAGTCGATAAATTTGAAAATAGGAACAAATTGAATGAATCATGCAACTTAAATTAGTCAAATTTTTAAAGCATAAGGCAGCAAGCGGCAGAACTTCAATCGTGCTGCCATCTATGGATGAAGAACGTAAAAAGTGTGAGGAGTTGTAAATTTTATTTCATAATTTTAAATTGCAGTAAAATTTTAAATATATCAAAATTGAATGAATTCTGAAAAAAATTAAATTAAGTCCGACACATTGCGGTTCATAAAAAGGTAGCAAATTTCGATATAAAAATTGAATGGATTTTATAACTCAGTAGTGCTGAATTGTATAACAAAGAATGCAATAAATACATTCGAGCAATCAATTGTTGCTTCTGAGAAATGTATGTAGATGACATGCTGTATTGTAAGCGACATAAAAATAACGCTAGAGACTCATTTTTGGTCTTACCTACTATGAAACTAGCTAGAACAAAAGAATGAGGCAGGATAGATTGAGAAATATAATGAGCGGTTTCAGTAATAAGTACAAATGTTGAAAGTTGTAAAATTCGTGCAAAAATGATTTAATCAAATATATTTATACTTGTATAAAAAAACAAGGAGTTTTCTTTTCTATTCTTCCTATTGTGCTTATTGTTGTTTTATAATAAAAAAAATAAAGTACAAATTTTTGAAAAATACATTTTCTTGTTAACGGATTTAGTCCAAAATTCTATACAAATTTACAATTTTTGTATAAAAAAACATACAAGATTTCATCCGTCTGTTTTGTTGTGCTTTGTAGTTAGCATGTTAAATTCGCAGTAAAGACAGACACCATCTTCTGAGAAATTTTATAGTTACATTTTCATTTTCCTTTTTTCATTCACAATAATTTTTTTCTTAAATATTTCGTGCATGAGAAAACAAAAATTTGTGAAAATGTACCACAATTCACTTTAAGAAAACACATTGATATAAATCAATTATCCAAATCGATTAAAATTTTAATTTGTTACATCATTTACCATCATTTTCGTCTAGCTTTTAAACGATATTAGACTTTTTTGCTCTTCCTAACTAGTTAAGCATTTATTTTCAACTGAATTAATAAATAAATTGTCTGTTTTCAGACACGAAAACCCTCTGTGCTTTTGCGCATGCACTAATTCATTTTGATTTCATTAAATTCAGGTTGAGATAATCAATGGAGGAGGTAATAACTTTTTGCTAAGCAATAAGAAAGAAAAAATATGTAGTTTCAAATCAAAACAAAATGAAAATAAAACATGGAAAACGAATAGCATAATAATAATAATGTACTTAATAAAGAACTCCTGAAGAGAACTTTTCTTATTAATTGCGTACCATCCCTTTTCGAAATAAAATCATTCTAAAGTGATGGACACGGAATTCTGAAAAGAGCAAACTATTTATTTTAATATTTAATGCTCTTGGGCCATTAACCTGTTTAATCCCTATTAGCAGAAAATGCCCAACAACATTGTTACTATATTTACACGATGTTGGTCGGCATTCGGAATGCCGGACAACATCGTGGAGATATTTCGTGGACTAATAGGGATACTACAATTTACACCTCTATCTTGTTAATGTACTGTGATCAATGCTTTATAGAAAGCGTAACTTATTGAGGTGTGATAGACGAATAGATGGCTAATTTTGCCTTATCCTCAGAAATAAGAGTTATTCGATTTAATTAATAATACTTTTTTCAATCATCGTATTAAATCTTATATAATATCTATGCGTGTTATATATTTTTTAATTATTAAATCTAAATACAGGTATCTTGCAAATTTTCTCAAAAACAAAACTTTTTCAATAACAGTTTCTTTTTAAACAAAATTATTTGTATTCAGCAAAGTAACTTCGTAAAGAAAATCTCATGGTTATTCAACTTTCGATTCATTAATTAAATGGCAATTTTGAGCTTAATTCATAGCTTAAATGATTATGTTTAAATTTATTGCTGCAAATAGTGGAAAGCATTATCGTTGCTAAGTGCAGTTAGTTGCTAAGTGTAGTTTAGATTATCAGTTATTAATTACGTAATTAATATGAGATAGCACATTCCACAACATTCTTTCCTCAGAAAGACGGAAACAATTTACGGTTTTTTCACTATTCAAAACGTCTTCCAAGTGGATAGGAAAGTTTTGTCGTGCCTTTGTTTCTAAAAAACAAAGAACATTTCTTGATTCTTCACGACATTTTAAGAATTTTTTTTGAAAATTAAAGTATCTTTCAAAAGCCTTCGAAATGATTTTTTAGACCAAGAATTTAATAAAATGGTAAAATTATATGAGCTATTTTTATGCAACTATTAAATTGTTGCTCTTTTAAAATAATTACATTTCCTTAAATGAAAAAAAAATGATTAGATTATCATACAGCTCAGAAATTTAAGGAAATTTACTTTGATGAAAATCACAGCAAAACTATGCATTAAGTTTTTAATAGGTGATAGAACATTAAATAAAGCGAATCTACGATGTTAGTGTGTAAAACATACTTTATTATTAAACTACAATTGAATGTTTCAAATGAGATATTCAAATAATAATTAAAATGATCATATTTTTACTGAAGCATATCAACAAATTCATGAATTGATTTTTGTTCAAA
>JAPMOR010081965.1:1174514-1205407 GCA_026543865.1 Argiope aurantia
GCATTAACTTTGATTTTAATGCTGTTAACTTCCTTAAGCAACCCCCCTCCAACCTCGAAAAAAAAAAAAAAAAGGTACATTTCATGCATTGAATTCAGTGAATTGTAAGGTAGGATCAAAGCTTTCTATGCTAAGCATAGAGAATGAAACACCTTCGAGTTACATTTATACAATGGCGGTAAGTATTTTTTTTTCGTCTTTTTCACTTATTTTTCTTTAAAAAATTATATTAACTCATTAACACTTTGCCCCTTTGCTTAAGACATCAAAAATTCTTTTGGCCGACAGGCTATATTTATAAAAATTGATCTAAATAAAATATTTGCTAAATGTTGTAAAAGGATCCATGAACTTTATTTTAATAATAGATCTGTGACAAGAGTATTTGCAGTTATGGAATAACATAGCGTAAAAAGCTGCATAGATGGAATAGCATAAAAAAACGGGCTTTAAAAAAAATTGACCGTTGATGGCACCACGCTACAGCTAGAGACTGATTGATTGAAAATGTTTTCTGAGAAGGAAACGCTACGTATCACGTGATTTATTGAGATAAGATCTGATATTCAATCACAATGAAATTATCGGACGAAGTACGGGAAAACATCACCACCCGTCGAGCGCAATCACAAATTCATGACTATGAAGAATGTCAATAATTAAAATGGATATGGTCATCCTAATACTAAAGCAGGGCCATATTAAACACTCTAGGGGTCTTTGGCCCTGCAAGTTTCGGAGCCCTTCTTTTCCTTTTTTCTAATTTTAATTTAACCACTATATAAGGAGTCTTAAGAATGAAACAAAATTACTACAACGTTAAATAGGATTAAATAGCAGATCACTTTTCAGATAGTTGAAAAGTATAAACTGGTAGCCAAAATATAAAGTATAAATAATCACAAAATGAAGGTTTAAAAATAATTTTATATAGAACAATAAAGAAATGGCAAAATTTATTACAATTTGAACACTATTTAATTATAAAGATAATTTTTTTTAATTGTGAAGCAATATATATTTTGTAGAATTTCAAAGCAATGTAATATTAAAACTTTGCGAAAAATAGAGATATTATGATTTTTTCAAATTTACTAATTTAGCAATTTGACTAATTATTTTTTAAATAAATTGGTTATACTTTCCTCACTTCCCAGCGACCATAGGCGGTTACCGAATCCTTCGCTGACAAGGATGAGGGCATGAAATATTTTTCTTCTTGTACCTCTGGAATAACAGAGGAAATAATACTATACCACTAGATAAGACTATGAGAAAGAACAGACTTGATGGAGAAAGAAATAACATCCTTTACTCCTCAGTCGGACGATTAGTTTTAGTCTCCTCAACAATTATTTGGCTTCTGCAAGTGTATAAATCTAGGATTAATGAAACAATTTCATAATGAATCTTAAAAACAGAATCATTATGCTTATGCTGAATTAAGTGTCGGAGCGATCGGGTGGCTTGTTGGCTATAGATGCACTTGAGACCATTCTTATACAGCGCATCGTCTTTTTTTTTCTTCTTTTTTTTAACGAAACATAAGTAATGGGCGTAAAATAATGAAATGCCCTGGCGCCATCTATAATTACTAAACCTGATGATAATTGGATGCAAAAAATTATATTGTGATCTGAGCTTAAAACTTTCTCGTATACATTTTAGATGTTATGCCTCTCCTAACCCCCTTCCGAATAAAATTATAGATTTTGGGTTGTTCCGCGAATGCCTGGTATGGCATTGGCGAACAATAGTTACGAAATATTGATCTTCGACGTATATTATCTGTTTTTTCTGAATCTATCGTCAATGAATTTTTTTGGCGATTAATCCCTGGCATTTAGCAGTAAGTACCTAAATATCGAATTAGTGTTTCAGACGCTTTATTTCCAAAAAACAAAAAAATATACCAAAATTTGCGATTATGTATGATTCCGTAAAGCTATCAAATGCAAAAGCCGTATAACTAACAGCGGTATAAAAATAATTTAAAAGGGAAAACAATTTAGTTATCATTTTTATCCATCTAAACCTGACTTTCATTACCCTCGCATTTATACATCGAAATTGGTTAATTTTTACAAATGAATAGTTTTTGAAACATGTTTTTCTGATTATCATATCCAAAATTGTTGGAACTCTCATTACTGCAAGTTTGTTTGTTTTTTCATCATTGTTATGTTTCTTCCTCTCCGGAAGTGCCTCCACTCGACCGAAAATTAAAATAAGAGGTGATTCATCAAACTCACATCCGGCAAAATAATAACAGTATTAAAAGAAAAGCGTAATGGCCACATTTTAAAATAGGGTTTAATTTGTTTTTGAGTCTTCATGGCTTTAGAGTTTCAGGAATTGTTTGGGAGTTTGAATTTCGATTGATTAAAAAACTTTCGATCAAAATCCTTTTTCCCCATCGAATGAAGAGAAGCTGCTTCATCGCAAGTCAAAAAATTTCTATCATCAAAAGTCTGTTTCAGCTTGTCAGAAATAAACTAAGCACAAATTTGTTGATGATGTTTCCATAGTCCTTCCAGGATCTCCGTCGCATTTTTCAGATATGTAAAATTCCATAATTTTGATATTAAATGCACATTTGGAGACTGGATCCATCATCCTTTATTGTTTTGGCTACCAGTTGGTTCGCCGGAGATATTGATTAGATTTCAGTTAAATTAACTGGATTTGACGTCATGTCCATAACACTGTCACTCTGTCAAACATTAAAGTAATTTTATTTTAATGTCTTTTCTTTGTGCGTATGAACCTTTCTAATGAATGTTAGTCCATCATAACGTTATTAAAAACATAAATGTGCAGTTCATTTATCTTCTCTCTTTCGCGATATTAGAACTTTCTCCTTTTATTCGTCTTGTAAATACACAAATATTAAACAGTGTTCCTTCTTTAGTCTTCAACAATGAAAAAAATTCAAGCGAGTAAATATTTAATAAGAAAATGAAAAAACATTTGAATTTGTAGGAAATCAAAAAAAAAAAATTAAAATCTCTAAAATTTAGAAAAAATTTATTTGCCCAGATTTTAAATTGGCTTCAATAGAAAATATTTTTCATTCAATGTAAAACTCTTTTTAGTGCAGTAATATTGTTGCATTTCTAATTATGATGACATATATACCAAGTATCAGTAAAAGTTAAACTTCCTACCCCACTACAATCATCTTTTTTAAAATAAGTATATTTAAATAAATATTTCTCATCAAATAGGTTTATTTTTATTTTTGAAAAACATTTAAGGGCCCTTCCAGTTTTTTTTTTTTTTTTTTTTTTTTTTTTGCTACCTGTTTCCTTCACGTAGATGACCGGTTACTTTATTCCCCCATAAACAAGCAATGATCGACCCAATGAATGCACTAAATAAAATTTAACTAATTACTCTAACATTTTGAATTCATCAAAATTTCGCAATTTGTTGTTGAACAACTTGTTCGTAGATCTGTGAGATCATTGGTACACATACTGACAGCTTTCTAAATTACTTTAAATCTTTCTTTTTCCTTTCTTTTCTTTTTTTCGCATTTTTTTTAAAGTTTCTTCTGGATATGTTATAAATATGGAGAACAAAATTTTTTGAATGTAATTTTAGCTGTTTGTTATTCCTTTTTCCACTTGATTTCAGATTTTGATATGATCGGATTTCCTACAGATTTTGTTGAATTTTCACGCTTTTGACCGAAAAACTCACTTTTAGAATTATATCTGTCTGTCCATATTTTTATCGTCCTATATGACTTTAAGCATAATAACTGAAAAAAGCACCAAATGAATTTAGTTCAAGGTCCAAAATTAAATTTAAAGATACTATCGAGTTTTGACGAATGCGTTGAAGAAAATTCCATCTTTCTGTCCGAGTTCGTAAGAATACAATAACTCAAAAATGCACAGAGCTAGATGGAGGACATTTGGTACATAATTGCCTCATCAGGAATGTAGATCTATACAAAATATGGAATGAAATAATCTACCGAATTGTTAAGAATCTGTTTACTTTTCTTTTAAGATAAAAATGAATGCGATAACTCAAAAAGCAGCTACTCAGATAAATAAAATTTGAAAAGCCGTTTTATAGCCAAAATTATAGATTTTATTGAAATTTAGATCAGTCGTTTGAAATTCAAACTCGTTTTTTTTTAAATATTGTAGAACGAAATTTAAAACATCTTATATTAAGATACAAAAAGCGGAAGTTTGATAGAAGGAAGGGACTTACTTTTTCGGACTACTGGCTATCTTCCTAAAATACAATTCCCCTAACTTTGAAGGAGAAATAAAAGTCATCAGATTCTTATTAGAATAATAAACAAGATATTCTTTTGGGGCATAAAATGTTTATCTAAACTTGATCAATACAGATATATCAATCAATCTAAATGAATAATAATGGAAGCATTAACAAATATTTTTATTAATAATAAAATGAACAATAATAAAAGTATTAACAAACATATTTATGCTTCTTCATATCTTCCTGCATTTTAATATAATTTTTAACAGTTATAAAAACTAAGAAAATGAAACAGTTATTTCGGACAGTTTGTGGAGTTTTGTCTATTAACCTACTTAGTTGCGGAGTTTTGTCTACCTTAAACTTCCTGATTCTTAAATTAAGAACGCTCTATGGAATCTAGAGCATTCAGAAAATATTATTTGTTTACTTTTGTACACAGCTCAATAATAACATGAAATAAAATTAAATTTAAAAGAGTTTTTAAAACACACTTTTAACCCTATACTAAGCTGAAATTTTTTTTACTTAAATTGTTTTCTATTTTTTTAATAATTTATTGTTTCTGAAATTCAATTACTTGCTGGTACTCATAATAAGAAATGCAATTTAATTTATTTTACGATTCATTGATAGTTACAATACGTTACGATTCATTGATACTTAGAATACAAGTGTGGAATATTTTCAAACCTCTAGCACATTAGGAAGTGAATAAAAAATCGAGTATAAAATTGCATTTTTATTTGCATGAAATAATAAATCGAAAAAAAAAGCATTCAATAAAAAAACTGAAATAAATGGAATTCATGCACAAGAATTATATATGAATTCGACTTCATACGTGCTTTTTAGAAAAAGATAGGTAGAATCTTTTTGAAATTAAGATGACATCGTTCAATTACAGCACAAATAATAGAATCAACTAACTGCAAGCCCGTAACTCTCATATAATAAACATAACTATTCGTATACCAACTGCATATTATTTTATGCTGTATTATGACTTTACGCCCACTTTGTCCTCACAAGATACCTGTGGATTTCAATATTAAATGGCGTGGCGCTTTTGACGTATATTGTATGAACATAGATTGGCATCATTCCAAAATAAAGAGTCAAATTGATCTTGGACGAAAAACTATATTCTTAATTTCAACTTTTTTTTAATGCAATCAATTGTAATTTTTCTTGTAATTGGGGTGAATAAACGACTCAAAAACTTTGATTGTCAGCATGTGTGCTACAAAAAAAAAAGAACATCCTGGTTTGGTGAATACAATCTCAGAAATTTCATATGTAAAACAACTACATTCGTTTTTAAACAATAATTATATCTGAAAGAACGCATGAAAAGTTATACCCGCTCTTGGATGTTGAATTTCTGATTTCAAAAAATATTGGAATTTTTTTGTGCATAACCTACATAGTAAAACTTATTTGAACAATATATTGATCAAATATAGTGATCAAAATGTTTAATACATACTACAATACGAAAGTCTACATTTTTAAAGATGAATACTTTGAAAAAATTATTATCATTTTATAAAAATTATTTTTTTATTTAAAATCTAAGCAGATGTCTATTACTTAGAGGGCGAATAAAAGCGCACCTCGAAGATTATTTCTTGTCCAAAACGCAACAATTTTGGAAAGAAGGCATAATGAAGCTTCCTGAGAGATGGAAGAAGGTAGAGCAAAAGGGTTCTTATAAAACAAAATAAATAATATCTTAAACAATAAATATTGTGCATTCATTTCATATTAGAAATAAGAAAGAAACTTATGGGACACCCTAATATTAAAATATGTCGGATAGTTAAACTACCATCACAGCAACTATTAGTTGGTGGTGGCTACTTAAAAAAGAGTATTATTCGAAAATGCTCAATATGTAATCGTGTTAAAATAACAACGCATCGGCGATTTAGAGAGGAACACCAAATTTCAATACAAGGTTTGACAGTGTATAGTTTGTTTCCAATCTCAAGTTTCCACTAGCTCTGCCAATTTTGGAAAAGCCATTTACGAAAGTAAGAATGCATAAGGAATGGCCTATTTGTATAATTCGTTTACTGATTTTTCAGCAATATCCACTATTTTATTCTCTTGAATACCCACATGGGAAGATCGCACAGAAAGGAATTTCAAAACCATTTTGAGATAGAACGTAATCAACTTCCTAATATCGAAAATATATGCATGATCGCTTGTCTTTCAAATGATCGCTTGAAGAGCACTCCAAGAATCGGAATAAATGATCACTTTTTAAACTTAGCAATATATTATATACCACGATATATAAAATAGGTCGTCACAAATAAAAGCACAACCAACATGAGCCTCGGCTGTGGAATCATCCGTGTTTAGAGGAATGTATTCATTGTACATATGTCTATGAGCAGAAAAAAGTGCTCTAAGAATGAAATCAGGAGTATTGGACTTTAATTTTTTTTAATGGATGAAAATGGAATAGAATGGAAAAATTTCAAATATTGAAGATACCGGATTAACGAAGATGCCGGATTATCGAAACTCCAATATGCTTACTTTAAATATTTCCAAACTCTTTTTTCTATTTGAAATAAAAATGTCAAATAACTGTGGCAATACGCTATCTCCTGTAACACGACTGATAAGTGATAAGCTTGATCAAGCACTGCTCAAGGTATTGCTGGCATTATGCGATATATTTTTTTGTCCTTTACTTTTTTATTTTATCAGTGGGCAAAGTACACGATTGACTAAAGAAGGAAAAGTGAAAAAAAAAAAAAAAAAACTCCAGTGCCTACCTGGTACAAGGTAAAGCGACAGCAAAGAATTCAATGCGGATCCTTTACTGTCGCCATTTTTTAACTCTAGACCTCTAATTCATTATCATAATGACAGCAGAATTGAAAGATGTCATCTCTGGGCCTACTTAATTTCTACCTTATGTGAGTTTTTTATAGCAGTTCAAACATTGTCTCTTTTTATATATTTATTTACTTATACTGTTTTCGGAATTGCTACCGGTGCGTTATCTTTTCGTATTTTACGTGTTGGTGCAATATGAATTGTTTTACAGGAAGTTTCATTTAGTATCATTTGGATTATAATATTCAGATTAGAGTTTTTTAAGTATGTAAGTACCTTTGCTGATTGGTTTGGTTTAGTTACTTTAACATCACGTTTGAAGCAACACTTGGGTTAGTTTGAGTACCTTTGCTGAATCTTTGCTGAATTTATATCCATAAATTGTTTTATTCCTTTCCGGTTTTGTGCTCTTCAATTTTATCTCACAAGAAATTTTTAAATGGAACAGTCTTTTTACTATGCAATGAAAGTAGTTTTATGAATTATTTTCACTTAGAATCATTTTATTCTTTTTCTCTTCATAAATTAATGTGTTTTCTGTTGATATTGGCAAATATATATGAGTTCGTTGTTTTTATTTCTTGAATTTTGCATTAAATCTGTTAGTATGAACTTAATATGATTAGTATTAGATAGTATGATTTTCATAGTAGTGTGCATCAAAGCAATACTGAAACACAATTCTATGTACGCATTATATATTTACAGCTTTTGAGTTCTCTTAAATATGGTATGTTTACATATTTAATTTTTATAATATTTAATTGAACGACGATCCGAAAAACTGGAAATTAGTATATTTGTTGTTATATTAATATTATAATACCTTTCACTGTTTTAAATGCCTTTATTTAATTGAATTTCTTTTAAGTTTGTGAAAATATAATTTTGTCATGAATTTTTCATTCACTTATTGATGTACTATTGTTATATAAATTAATGCAGATCTGCATGTACAGTTTAATTATTAATTAATAAACTAATTTCAATGAAATTTTTACTCCGTATAAAAAGTACCATCTGGTAATGAATTTCAAAAAAAAATATTTACAAAATTTTAAAATATTTATAAATAGTCGCCTTTGGCGACCAGTTGGTTTGCCGAAATTAATAGCAACTAGAGTTTTCAGCTAAGCATTTTTTTATGCAGCTTATTTTCGATATTTACCCCCAGAAAAGTATTTTCAAAGTTCAAATTTGATAGACGCATACATATATTATTTCAGAAGCCTTACGCTGTTGTATTCATTGTGATATGCATTTTTCAAGTTCTCTGTTTCTATTATTATTTTTAATATATTCTTTCATAATTACATGAAAAAGTGCAGCGCCAGGGGTGACTACAGAGTACACTTTAAAAAAAAATTTTACCATCGCCAGATCCTGAGCTAAAATCTTAATTGAAAATACAACAAAATTCAAATTTTTTAATAAAAGCAAGCTTTATACTTAACCAACACACTATAAGAAAAAAAAGGCCGAATATTCAAATAGTTCCAAAATTAAACATTATTTGAAAAATACAACAAAAATTTCAAAAAAGTATTAAAGGCATGTTTTTAAGAAAAAAATACTATGAATTAAATACTATGAATAAAAATAAATCTATTTTTATTATCTTCATTTACAACAAAGTAAAAAAAAAAAATCCGGCCTGAAACATTAGTAAAACTAGTTAAAATTTCACTACAGCAATTTATTATTTTGTTATAAAATATGCTTAAAATCTTTTTAAAAAACGAATTAAAAATATAAAAAATATATACTACAAAAAATATTGTTATCATTGATAAGATAATGTTTGAATTTTAAGATGATGTCCAATTATATTTGTGATCTAACATTTGAAATCATGAAAAAACGCCAAAAATTCATTTAATTTTTTATTTTTGCACAATGCATCTCCTTATCATCTCATCTAAAATCTAAACTTGAATTTGGAAAATGGAAATGTTTAAATATGAAGAATACAAAAATTTTCCTGCTGGAACTAAAAATTTTTATTTGAAATATTAGAACTGAAAGTAGAAACGTTCAGCATTATTTTATGAGTGTTACAGAACATGTTTTGTAATTTGTGTAATAACTCAGAGGATTACGTCCAATTATATTATATTTAAGACCAGCACTATTTAAAAATGGACGTGCATTAAATAAATTCCATATTAGTTATTTAAAAAATTTAAGCGCAATTGTAAGTACAACACATGTGAAAAAGCATTTTAAAAGCATATTTTATAAAGGAAAATTATGAGAAAATAGGCAATAGTCTATTCTTTCATCATCAACCGCTAAAAAAAAAAGGGCGAAATATTAGTAGTAATAATGAAAAAGATCTGAGTTCCATTTCAATACACAGTTAAAAATACTCTTAAAATATTTTTTAAATATTAATTGAAAATAGGAGAAAGATATGTGCAAAAAATTGGCATCATTAAAGAGATATTTTTTGTATTCTTAATGTGATGTAAAGTAGTTGTAGTAGTTTTTGAAATTACCGCGAAAAGATTACATTTCGCATAATTGTATAAAATTTTAAAACATACTCACCACATACTTTCACCTTCCAAAGCACAACGAAACTTCGCTTAGCGAGCATAATTCGTTAACGAATCGTGCTCGTAATGCAAAACACTTGTTAAGAGAAGTTATTTTTTCCATAGAAATCCATATAAAATAAGAGAATACGATCCATTCCGAAAAATATACTCAAACAGATTTATAATATTGTAATTTATTATTTATAATGCATACCTTTTTTTTTTGGTAAGAAAGCTGTTTAAAGATATTTTTCTTTGCGACGCTTCAAAATTTGGCAAAAAGGAGACACGGCATTATTTTTAAACAAATCTTTTGCTCGCCTAGTTACTGCCTTATGAAAAGGGTGCCACGATGAAGTCAGTAATTTCTCATGCTTTCAGCATCATTCTTATTTCAGTGGAAGATTGCTGTTCTGTTGCGTCTGTTATTTCTTCCTCTCTTGACCAAATCTCCTCCGTAGCTTTTTGCTGAGACATACAATGCAGTTCCATAAGCTCTTGGGTATTTCTAACTATGTTCTCTCATCAGCTCATTGATGTCTTCGCTTTCCATATCTAGCTTCATAATCTTAGCCAAAGACAAAATATCATCCTTAAAGACTAGACAGGCACTTACTTAAATTCCTGAATCACGTTCAACAACACTATTTATCCAAACATGATCTAATCAACGAATTATACGGTCTTTCTTTAAATTAAATGAGAGATTTGTCAGTATAGAAAAGTGTGTAAATGTTTTGAAAAAGAAAAGAAAAGTTTTATAATTAAGGAATATCGCATATTAGTCACTCAGTTGGTTCACCAATGATATTGTTTATATTTAATTTCAGTTAAATCATTAAGATATACTTTTACTTCAAGTAATAAGGCATATTATTGGCTTTTTTTTTGGAGGGGGTGCGATTTTTGCAGGACTTGATGCGCAACACCAATACGGTGGAAGGAATAAGATATTATATATCGGCGACAATATATGTAACTTTACTGTCATGTGACAAACATAATTACACATGCCACCTATTATAACATTTCCTTCAATGAATATATCCCAACATTAGTTTGCAATATATAACGTAATATAAATGGTTTGCACTTAACTACTTTCATATATATAAATATTTAAAGAAATATATAGAGAATCAGCAAGAGTAGTCTCTCTTTCTAATGAATGTATTTATATGTTATTAACCGCATGCAATCGGGGAGCAGTAGTTACGAAAGAGTCTATTAGGTACGATCTTAGTTGTGTTTTTTTCCCCTCTTTCTTTTCCTCTTCTTTTTTTTTTTTTTTTTTTTTTTTCATTTGATTGCTTGATGCAGTAAACACAAAAATGCCACAATTTTATGTGTACTTAATATGCCTTTTTTCTGACCGACTGAAACAAAAATTTAACATATAACTGAAATTGCAATCACCACTAAATCACATGCCAAATTTCATACATTAAAGTCATTGCTTTTTTTGAGTTATCAAATTGACATACTTCTGGAAGTTTAAACTGGCAGATGGTCAACCACTCTACGGATTTAATTTCAAATTTTATACAGGCCTACATTTTAAATTATAAATTTATGTACAAAATTTTATCCATCTAGATCTCTTTATTTCGTGGCTATTCAGATAGCAGATAGACTTCTTCTAAATGATTGTTGTTTAAAACCTAAAAAAGAAAAAATCTACAAATTTGAAATAGAGATCATATATGAAATCTCGTCAGTCTATCTGAAAGCGTATTTGAACTATCGTGCTCACAGACAGAAATCCAAAACTGCTTTTCGGGCTCAATGAAATTTAAACGCTGATTCGTTAAACTTTCGAGTTCGAAATTTTTAAAAATTACGATATTTACAATTTTTATTTTTTGTATACAGGAAAATAAAAACTAATGAGAGCAAACAAAAAAAATCGGGATTTTCCATAGTTAATCGGCGAAGTGATTACTGCCGTGCAGCGTTCAAAAACAAATAGCTCGATACTTATTAATTTACGCTGAAAAAGCCAAAATTCGCCAAATGTAGTACCAAAACCTATGAGTACGCTTCAGAGCACTTCTACTTTCGAGAAGAAAGCAAGCAACTATTTACACGGTTTATCCACAGTTTGCAGGAAGAAAATCGTATTTTCGCCAACGAATCGCAATCCTTCACCATAAATTAATAAATTCCAAAGTTCATTGTTATATTATTTAGAAAAAAATAACAATAATAGAAATTTGCCATCGCACATTTCAAGTCATCATATGCAATTTTTTTTTATTTTGAGTTAAAATTTCGATTGCGAAGAAATGGACTTTTAAACCACAGTTAGTCACATGGAATACATTCATGATACGAACCATCTGAAATATTTTGAAAATAATAGATTGATATCCATACCAAAGTTTTTCTGCAGAAATATTTTCAATTATATAATTAGAGTTAAAAGAAAAGGTTGAAATTCAGGAATAAAATTCGAACTTTTGAATGTGGAATTTTTTTTCGGTAATTTTTCATTTCGCTGGCGGAAATTTCGCCAAGCAGACCTTATTGGCGATAACACACAGTTTACACTTAAAAAAAAATGTTAGTAAAAGGTTAGCAGCGGGGATATTGAGTTTGGCGTCGCCTTTATCATTGTGGCAACTTTATCGCCTGCAAAAATGAAATGGAAAAATACCATTTTTAAAATACTTTCAAGTTTTCTATAACTCCAATTCCTAGAGTTTATAATCTCCGACTCCATAAAATTTGGAAAAAGTGTAGATTCTTCTTGATATTAAAATCTTTCTTCAAAGGTATTTTCACTTATGGAAAATAGGTTTAACATTCATTTAATGTTTTCTATGGCTCTAATTCCTTTATTTGATGATCACAAAAGGCCCATGCTCATTTATATTTGGCCAGGGTTTTTTTAGATATCACAAACTCCATTTCTAAAATAGCATTATGTTCTCAAGTGATAATATAACATAATTTTCTAATTCAACATAATAATTTCGAAATTAAATCGGTTCTTCTTATCCCAATAATATACTGAATGGATATCGGAATTTTATCATATATTTATGTTGTATTTAATACACTGTTAATTTTGTGAGCTCTATTTGGACTAAATTCTTCATAACTGCAGGATGAAAGAAATTAATTAAATAAATATCTCAAAATAAATAAAAATTGCAAAATAAATAATTCTAGATAAGCATTTAATGCATGTTATTTTATTTTTTATTTATTTATGTTTACGTAAGGTTTCCTACTTTCTCTGAAATACCTTATGCAGAATTTATGGAAAAGCGAGACAAAAAGCATTGAAACAATTTGATTAAATTACATATATGTAAATTAAAAAATCATATTACCTGTGTAAATATATTTTTAGAACTCAAAAATAATAAAAGTTCTTTTTTTAAAGAATAAAATCACAGAGCATAAATATATTTACGTTGCCAAACAAAACAATCTAAACAACTTTATAAATCTTTTTTGGCAAATAATTTTTCTTCTTTCAAACATACAATAGATAGCTTCTAGAGTAATGTGTGAAGATAAATATCTTCAAACTTTCAAACTATCTGAAAATATTAAAAAAAATCATTTACATTTGTTCTGTAATGTATAGATTGAAAGCTTGTTTCCCTTCTTATTTATTTTTAATTTCTAGCATGCCTTAGTATTACATGACCTTGTTTTAGATTTAAACATTTATTTTCCATTTTTGACCTTAAAAAAACAAAAATTATGAATGATTTCTTTTTTAATTTTGACACAAATGACTCGTTGATTAGTTTTTAAAGTTTCTCGCTCTTCAAACAAATCAAATTCATTATAGATGTATTCCAGAACATAATGCTAAATCTTTCATAGAATCATATTTAGGGAATAATTTAAAAGCTTTTTAATTGATTGCTTAAGTAAAATAAAGAATATAAGGAAAATAAATAGAGCTAAAAATCAAAATCAAAAATCACGTATTTACTCTCAATTAATGTAAAACACAGAAATAATGTTGTCGACAAAAACAAAGAGTGAAATGTATTTGGCGATTGTTTATACCGGAAGTAATAATTTCTACCTTGAAGAAGTAGCCCGAGCATAGAGCTGAGATACTGATATCAGCTCTATGAGCCCGAGGAACAAATAAGGAAAAAAATAAAATAAATGTTTTTATATTGTTACAAATTTGAATCAGATTCGCAACGATTTCGTCAGACGAGTTTTTAATGCAGTTCTTTGATGTTTTTGATGAATAGGAAAATGAACAGATGTTTCTTGAATCAAGAGAAAATATTTTCCCGCCATTTTTAATACAAAAGTAATGTTCTAAAACGATTTCGACCATGATAATAATAATATTTTAATTGTTGCAACTTTGTTTAGCTTCAAAATTCTCAACTATCTTTATTTTAATGAAATATATATATATTAAAGTAACTGACGACTACAGTTTTATTAATAATTTAGAAATTATTATAAAAGGAGAATTTAAGCCACATACTAAATGTTCTGATGCCATCCTTAATGGAATACTCATAAAAATTCTTAACACAATATTTTGTGGAATTTGTATTTCTGCAGTAATTGGAAGATTGACTAATTTAAAAAAATAAATTTGCACAGTATTAAAATTAATTTTTCGGTGTGATTTGATTGGAAATACGTCTGTTTTTTTTTTTTTTTTTTTTTTTAAGAAACTAAGGAATGGAAATTTAATTCTACTAGAAATCACTCTCTTCTTCAAGAGCTATTTAACATTCAATATTTATTTTTTACCTACAATGCACCAACTTGGAAATCAAATTAGTAGACTTGGATTAGAATTTCGTGAAACACTGTATTTAAAAATTACTTTCAGAGGTAAAAGAAATGTATTTTATTTTTATAATCCGTTTGGATATAGAAAAAGAATTCATTGAAAAGTAACAACTTAATTTTTCCGATGAAATTAGAAAAATAATTTTGAATTAGAAATTTGCTAGGTAGAAGTATTTATCTCTAAACATTTGATTTTTTTCAATAACATTTGCTTAGAACATCAATGAATGAAAAAAAAATCGGAATAGTTTAAAATGTCATTAATCTTTTTTTTTTTTTTTTTTTTTTTTTTTATTATAAACGCTTGATTTCGATTTATTGTGAAAAACCCTTCCACTGGCGGGTACCACTTGGCGGGTATAAGTGGGTGAAAAGTTTCTGGGGAAGTAAGAAAATTCTCGCTTTCATGATAATAATATAAATGTGGGCTTGAATTACCTCAAATTACCCGCTGAAAAATAAAAGCAAATAATTATTATGGTAAACTGTAAGTAGATAATCATTTATAATTCTATTAATTAATTAATAGATTCTAAGGAAATGCTACTTCAAACACATGTAACATTAAAATTATTATTTCACCGAATTTATCAAATGGAATATAAATTAATTAGTTGAATGATTAATATTAAATTATATTATAAACAATTAATTATAACTTATTAATCTTGTTTAATTTTTTAATTATGATTTTAATAATTCAATATAAGCACATACTATAGTCACAAAAAATTTTGTAATTTCACAGAATTGCCTTTTTCTAAATTTATTTATTTGGAAGCTATGTTCATAACATTTTTAAATCTATCTGTTTACAGGCCTTCTTGGTTTAGGTAGTAAATAGCCTTGTCTGCTTAGTCGATAATTTTCTTCTTTAAATATTAAAATTATGAAAATCTATGTTTTTCAGCAGAATGTGACTATTCAAATTGAAGGAGACAATTTTATCTCAACAGTTAGTTTTAATAATTCGAAAAGATTCGCAATTTTGATCCGTAGTCAAAGCACAAAAACGGAGTCTATCTGAGCAATACGCTTTCCAGATCACTCCACTTTTTAAGAAAATATTTAAACCCCGTGGGAGGGGCTAGAGAAGTGTCCCTCTGTGCTTAATGGGATTTTCTTATTGCGTCTTTAACAAATAGCGAAATGGTATGGTTTCATCTTGTGCGTTTATCAAAATTGACTTTAAAAAGTGACATACATGCAGTAAGATTTTTGCCACCATGACGGCCCTTAAGACTGGCGTTTGGAATTGCCTACACCATCCATGCCTTCCTCGTCGCTATGCCACCGACCAATGGCAGTTTCACATGTAGAACCAGCAGATCCAAAGCAAGATTTGGTGCAAAGTTGACTTACGGGGCCACGAAATATATTTCAATCAAATGCATTATAATATATTGAATTTTGTTTTTTGTCACACTACTAAAATTAGTACAATAAGAATTTAAAGCTAAATAAAAATGATAAATAATTAAATTGTTATTATACAGTTAACATTTTAATATCACAACAAAACATTAATACATCAAACAAAAATAATTGCTTCGTAAACTTACAGAATGCAATTTTGAAATAGGCTTACAATGTCTCCTCAATTTTACAAAAAAAAATTTTTTTTTCTTTTTCTCGTATATTTCGTGCCAAATTTGATAATAATACCATTATAATTTTTTTTTGGTTAATTCCGATTTTTCAAATGAAATGATGGGGGAAGTAAACTTTTCTTGACTAATGTAAACTTGCATTTAATTTTTTTTTTTTAATCTTCAGAGAAATTTTCCTGCGGATACATCAATAATTGAAAATGCATCACAATTTTCAAAACTTTAACAAGATTTGGGTAGAATTTAAATAAATTATTTTTAAGTAATAAATGAGCTGTTTTAAATATTAGAGGAAATAAAAATATCTTTCCGCTAATTATTATTTTCGTGTTTACAACATTTCAGGAGATCTTCAGATTCTGAATATTGTTCGAAATAATTATAATTATTATTATAATAAAAACCATATGACATCGCCTCAGTTTGTATGATAGACTTTCTAAATCATTTGTAATCTCAGGTCAAATACCAAGATCAGGCTACCAAGATTTTATATCGACATTTTTGCCTTCGTCCTTTTATTGATTCGTCCCTAAAGTTGCAATCCTTGGGAAAATTCTTTTTTTTTTTTTTTTTTAGCTCGATGTTGATTTAGAAAAAAAAAAAGATCCAACGTTTGTGTCTTTCGCTGGTAATTATCCTTCTGTTCTTCAGTTTTCTTATAATTGTTTTCTTCTTCGTGAAGCCAAAAGTTGTCTTTATGTGGAACAGGATCGTCACCATGGATACACAGAGGAAGTTCATAGAGAGGCTTTAATTCTGATGAGGATTTGGCGCGCGCCGCGTTGGCGTTCCGCCAGTTAACAGCTCATTAATATTTTGATCTTTTTTTTATCTGTGCGGCAGCAACAGGTAGAATTTTGAACAAGTATACTGGGAACAATGTTATAGGCTATGAATTGAAATAAAAAAAAATAATAATAAAAGGTCGAAGAAACGATTTAGAAAATCGAGAGATGTGGCTTCTGTGACATCGATAGCAGGATTTTCATTTTCATAAAGATCCAAAGTGATTCACTTCGATGTAGTATCTGATTCTTCGCCGGCAAGAATTGTGTTACAATAATAATTTGTTACAAACATTCAGCTGTTACAATTTTGCAGATATTACCAGAAGACCAACATGGTCCAACAGCTATATATATGAAGCTAAAACGATTAGGGTAGCAGATAATAATGACAAATATATTAAAAAGGCGTGAAAAAAGAAAGAATTTTAAAAAGACAAAATATAACATAGAGCAACTAAACATTATCTCCAGGGGTGAAAATAGAAATACGATCAACGATGACGACAAGAGTACAAATTTATCTCGAGAGAAAGAAAATAATTAACACGTGGATGCGAGATGAAGATGGAACGATAATGATTATAAATAACTTTTATCAATAATATTTTGGAGAATAGATCTCACTCCTTTGCATAGATCTGATTTGTGAACCATCTTTATAGATTTATCGGCTTTGAAATCTTTACAAAGTTTATGAGAGAGTATTTGTATTTGAGTGCATATCATCTTCCAGACTTTCCCTTGTCTGGAGCTGCATTTTTGGAGATTCACACTTTGGAGCAGTAAAGGCACAAAACATAATTATATGACAACATTTCTTAAAACAAATACAGTTATCTTTCAACATAAAAACCATAGTAATTTAAGCAGTATGGAACAGTGAAACAATTATCTGTTGCTTCACAACAACGTTCACCCTCATGCGGTGCTGCAACAGCTGCAGAAGTTCCACTGGAAACTCTGTACTGGATTTGGATGAATATATTTACTGGAGTCTGCCCGGCAGGAACTTTTTCGTTTATTCGAACAGATAACAGTTGGAACGATTGGGATTATATGCGTAATGAATTGAATCACTTCCCAGGGAAACTGCTGCAGCAGTTGCAGCACCGCATGAGGGCGAGCGTTGTTCTGAAACCATACCGCCTATAATGTCGATCTTTCTAAGGGTCATCATGTCATTCATCAAACATTTTGAACTTAAAAAATTTTAATGTTTTTTTTTTTTCATTTATCACTGATTATATCATGTGTAATAATTTTGAAGATATAAATATTTAATATCTTGTCATTTACTTATGCTATCTCTGTACATTGCATCCAAATGTGACAATATGTAACATTTTAAAATCTAATTTAAATTTTAGTAAGTTATTTTTTATCTCAAATTAGCCCATACTTCATTCTAAATTTTTTTTTCTTATTTCCGGTTCCAAACCCCATTTTTTAAATTTATTTCTAACACGCGCTTTAAAAAAATTGCTTATCATTGCAGTCTCTCATGCTCAGAGAAAAGGGATAAAAACCCCCAATACTTACGCATTCCTTTTAAAAAATACCTAAGATTCCCTTTCCTAAGTCTACACATGTCAAAGAAATCCCTAACAGCATCTCTTCGTGAAATCACCTAGAGAAAAATTACTTTTCATTTCGAGTTTGTGTCGCGTTGTAAACAGGCTCCTCTCTTTATCAACGATTATCCCGCGTACATATTACGCCACCCGTATAAAATAAATTGAATTTTATTCCAAAATTACTTCTTTTCGGCCACATATCACCAAAATTAAGTTTGCAATATTATATATATCCTTGTGCACTATGGGTCTTTTGAAGGTTAAGCATATATCTCAATATGCGATAAGCACAACGAGAGAGGCCACAATAATTTCGCATAAGAAATTTGTGCGATCACATTCTTCTCATGCCTACCCTGTTAACATGCGCGTTGGACCTTCCTAGAAGCTCTCGACCCTCGGAAATCCAGCTGAGAATTTGTCACCAAATCATCAGGTTTCTCACTAATAGATAGAACAGGAGCATCAAGAGAATTTTGAGGATAAGTAAAAGTGATTATTAAATCAGCCGCGATGTTGCGATATCAATTCTAATTTATCTCTTCAAACATTTTAACACTATAATTTGAAGTTGCGCCTTTTGTTGATTCCGAACTCTACAGCGACACTGGTCAAACTGCGTCCCTTTTCCAGCTTTCCGATCATTCTTCCGCGTGTGAAAACGCCCGAATGATTTCTTCTAGCCATATTTCACGATAGAACCACGACCTTCGTAAAACAAGGCCTCACAACTTATTTGTGACGCCACATGAGTAGGATGATTGGCTGCCATGAGCAGAATCCCGTTTTCTTCCTTGATATTTAAGTATATTTTAAATTCACTTAAAAATAACTTATTAATATTAAGATATTTACCTTGCATAAAATTCAAAATTATTTATTTATTCTCTGTGTGAATAAAAGAAACGCATGGTAGAAACTCTTAAGGTCCTCTATAGCTTATTGACCATTTAATAACATTCAAACTTTATTTAATAATATTTAAATCACAATATAAATTTATTAGATATATACATTGGGGTATTATTGTTAGTTTTTCTTGTTTTAATGGAGATTTTCGTTTTTATTTTATTAAAAATCGTTTTGTTTTTTCCCTGAAAATATTTTTTAAAGCTTAAAATCAAATTAATACTTTTTAAAGCTTTTGATGATTTTTTTTTTGTAGTGACAGGTAATACATGTATTTTAAAAGTTAACATAAAATTGTTTACTTCTCAAATTACTTATGAACTTTCAAATAAAATATTAATGTATTTAATATAAAATTTAAATTTTGCACCAACTAATTCTGTTGAAAAAAAAAAAGAGTTACTTTCACAGCTTGTTTTTTCACATGAAGAATTGTTTTCATTTAATATATTAGTAATTTATACAATTTAATATACTAGCTTTTATTATATATCTGATTTTACATTTCAATGCATTTATAATTCATTTCAATTCAATCTGTAGAAACAGTAAAAGAAACACAAATAAAAAAAAAATCGCACACTATTTGAATCGTAACATTTTATTTACAGCGAGACAATAACAAAATACATTTTGTTTTCAAACTTCAATATAAATTTCACACAGACAAATGAAAATAATTATAATATTAAATAAAGTTAAAATACAAACTTACAAATTGCTTCTAATTTGGAATAAATTAATAAAGAATGACTTACCTTAGGAGCTTGAGAAAGTGCCTAGACAAATAAAAATTATTTTGTTTGATTTTTAAATTATACTCCATGTATTTGATTTAAAGTTTTTAAATATTAAAATTGAATCAGAAAAAGT
This sequence comes from Argiope aurantia, assembly GCA_026543865.1. Taxonomy (NCBI): domain Eukaryota; kingdom Metazoa; phylum Arthropoda; class Arachnida; order Araneae; family Araneidae; genus Argiope; species Argiope aurantia. The sequence continues at coordinate 1,194,707 of JAPMOR010081965.1, forward strand.
GTTGATTTTTTCTATCTCTTTCCTTTTTACTATGTCCTATTTTTTTTATGCGTTGCCCTATCCATTGGAGTTTCTCTTCTTACTTTTGATTCTGAGGAAAAGTATGAGGGCAAATTAGAGAAAATTGAAGGTACAGCATCAGGTACAAGCCTAGAAAAAAAGAAAAAAAAAAGTGGAATTACTTAGATAAAAAAATTTAAATTTATTAAAAAAAATCAAAAACAGAATAGATATTTTCTTAATACATAAACTAAAAGCTAACGTATGTTGGTCAGTATTAAATAAAATCATATTAAGTATTAAAAAATAAAATTTAAAATCAACAGAAACATTTATTCATCCAAAATAAATACCTAGTTCAATATTATGTTGTAATATCTATAGTAATTATTTATACTACCATTCAAGTAATACAATATTCTACATGAATTAATCAATTGATTTTATACGGTATGAAAAATGGATTTAAAAACAGTAACTTTTCATTACTTTTAAAAAAAGTTTCAGATATTTTGTAAAAGTTGCATTCATTTATAATTAAAGATTGTGCATAACTAACGATATTTAAAAATAATAATAAATATTAATTGTTTTATATATAATCTGATGATTTATAGATAAACAAATAAAAACTACATTTTCTAAACCTATATGAGCATGCAATTCATATTGTTTTAACAATATGAATTGCATGCTAATTTTATATCTAATTATTATCTAACTTTTTTACATAATATTTTAGGATAAAATATAAGTTTAATCTACTACAATCTATAATCATGATATATATAATTAAAAATTAAGTTTTATTATTCATTAGATGATTTTAAACTTTTTTATAAGAGCATAATAACAATAAATCTTTTAAGTATTTTGTAAAATTTTGATGATAATTATTAAAAATTTCTAAAAAAATTGCCTTTTACACTTTAGTGGTACTTGAATAAGTTCTCCTTTACTGGTATTAAACGCTTCTCTAACTGTTAAAAACTGATTTTCTTGAAAATGTTTAGCACAGACCTAAATGTTAGCAACAAATATTAGGCCTAAATCAGATTTTAAAAAATATGTATGAAGTATAATTAAAAAGATACGGAAACAAAACATTTTAAATATTAGGAACAAATAAACAAAAGACTATGAGAAGTAACAATAAAACAAAGAAGTTTTTTATTTAGCTCAAGCAAACAATACCAAAGTAATTGGAAGCATAAGAAACTAAATGCAGAGCAAACAAAAATGACAGAAGATAAATGGAAGTTATACATAATTTTAAATGTTTCGTATTTCAAAAGAATTAATTAACTAAAAATTGTACAAAAAAAAATCAAACTTAACCTTACTATATTTAGTTGGTACGAAATCGTCCCGCTCTATTGCAGAGATCCATGCTCTTCTAGTGTTTTCATCGTTTGGAAACGAAAATACATAAATATTGGAGCTATCGTTAGTGTAATTACTTTCACAGTTAAGAACACAGCACGCACTAGGCATCTTCATTACGATAAATTAAAATTAATATGCAAAAAGATCAGAAAACTACCTAAAAAGCCAATAACACATTTCCCATTCTTCACTACGATAACGACTATCGTTTTCTACAGAACTCATTCTACCTCATGACATCACGGGCTGAAAGCGATGGGAGTTTGTAAGGTCTTGTATTACGTAGATCGTGATAGAACTCATTCACTTGCGAATGTCTTTGATTGCACCTCCGTTCTTCTTTTCCTTGTAGTCTTGAGCTGCGCGCGCCGATTGTAAGCGTTTTGCGTACACTTACGTCGCCTATGACGTTTTGTTCCTGACATTTGCATACGCATCACCTTTCTACTGAATTGGGTGTTAATTGTACTGAACGCAATAACCTCTTTTTCAGCAATTTCATGGCTACCTACTTAAAATTTACATTGTTGCTTAAGTGTTGCACACTAGTGTATATACGCTTGTGAAAAAAAAAATTTTGATTTATTGTTTCCGTTCTCTGTTTTTTTTTTTCTAGTATATGATTCTCCCCCCCCCCCCCGACAAAGATAAAATACTGTAATCACCAAAATATTTGAAGTCGAGATTTTGACGAACTTCCAGGTTCCCTGAGTTTGAAGAAAGCATTTTTGGAATTATGTCTGCCTGTGAACACGATAATTCAAATAACCACTTTGAATTCGACAAATAAAATTTGGTACCTTGTCATTTTTCACCAAATTTATAGATTTCTGTTAAATTTTGAACGAAATCCATTTGCAGAAAATCTCTCTGTCAGAGTGCAAGTCACCATGATAATTACAAAACGTAAAGTTAAGAGGGCTCAAATTTGGTACACGATTTTATCATCTAAAGAATAACTCCATATCAAATTTTCTACCGAATCAGTTAACAATCTGTCGGTCTGTACCCTCGCATGTAAAAAAGATAAGATTAAAGGTAAGCATTTAGATAAATTCATTTAAGGATTTTCATTATTAAGGATTTTCATAAATTCATTTAGATAAATGAAATTTCATGCGTGAATTTGTTGCTATAATTGCAATTATACAGTACATTTTGTTTTCGATTTGTCACAAAACAGGCATTCAAAATGCTTATTTGGTTTTCTTCAATATACTTAGAGCCCCAAAACATTTATATATGGAACTGGAAATAAAGATTTGTGCACTTGTGATGTCCATGGGCTTGTCCAAGGTTGATAATTTTTACTTGGGACGGGGGCTGGGAGAATAACGCCTTTATAAAGGAATGTACAAAATAGTTTCATGGAGACTACTCCTGCTGGTTTTATCTATTCTTTTTATTGGTTTAACTTTTGTTTTCCCTGGTACTTTTATAAAAGATTTTTTTTAGTTTATTTAAAATTATAATTTAACTTATTTCAAAAACTTTAATCGAAATAATATTGCATTGCAAGTTTCATGATATCCAAGTTCATAATTAATTCTTTTCGCTACAAAGAAATAATTAACTCTGCATACTATAGTAACTAAGAAAGAGTAAACAGTCATTATCAAGAATAGAAATTTTGTACAGTTTTATCTTCTTTTGTCAACAGAATTTATCTATATTATCTTTAAAAAAATATGTTATCTCAGCATTGTCTCTGATGAGATATGTCTTCAATATCTGTAAAACGCTCAAAATGAAAACATCATAATATCTTCAGTGTTACCTGTCAGTTATTTTGATTTTAATAAAAAATATTGAAAAATTTAATTTGCAAAGGTATTATTTTGTATCATTATGTGCAAACAATCTTAATATTTCTTAATTCCTTTATATTAAACAAATTATCAACATCATTGCAAACGATTAAATTATTTTCTTTATATGAATTTCCAGTTTAATAAAGGAATTATTAATTTATCTATCTATATCTATACTTATAATAAAGCTCAATGTGTGTGTGTGTGTTTGTTGGCGCTCTACAGGCCAGACCATTCAACCTACAGCTACCAAATTTGGCACGTGTATACCTTGGATGCCGGGAATATGCACCTGGGGGTTATTTTTTCGAATTTTTAACTATAATTTTATTTATTTAAAAATTAAGCAAAATTTTGAAGTGTTTCTGCTATAACTTCCGAAAATATTACCTCACAAAAAAGATTTTTACATGAAGTTAAAGATCAAAAATTTATCTTTTAAATGATACTAATATTTTAATCTTAAAATTAAATTTCTATTTTTAATGAATTTTTAAATAAATATTTTAACTATGTTTTTCAATAATTTTTTTCGTAAAAAATAAAAATTAAAATTAAGCACGTTTCGCATTCATGGAAAAAAATCAGCTTTTTTCAAAGTATTGCCATCACATTGATTAAAGCTCTAACTAAAAATAAATTAAATCTTTTTGGAAATGAAATCTACAAAAATATAATTTTCGGCACGTGTTTGTAGGAAATGAAACAAATATGAAATATTATTTTTTCTGAAAAATAAATTCAAGTAAAATTATTTTATGATCTTTTACACTCTCTATACACGGTGTTTATTTAGTCCCGGACCCATTTTGATGTTTAATGATTCATAAAATAATGAAGATATAAACAAACTTATGGCACTTATTGATGGAATAACTCATATATTTTCCTTTTCAGGTTTGATTATTTTTACTTTTGTAAATATCGTCTGCGCGTGTCGTTAATTTCAGATAATTTCATTTTCCAGTCTAAATATCTGTACTTTTCTAAATATCGTCTGCTTATTAATTGCATTTTTCTCTCTTTTGTTTTTGACAACTATTGAAATGTTATGTTTACTTTTGATGTGTTTCTTCTATGTAGTACTTTTGTATGTAATGTTTTATTCGAGCGGATATTAAGGAGAATGCATACATCACAAGAGAAAGCACAGGTTTTATGGTGGTCATAGAGTTAATTTCCAATCAACTAAATCACTGACTTTTAAGAGTTAATTTCCAATCACTTAAACTGACTGATTTATGAAAATTTGAATATCACTATTCAATAAAAAAAGGATAATTTTAGATTTGCCATCGATCGTTTCAAAGAAAATACGCCAATCAGCGCGCAGGTTTCTCAAGATTAATTGGACTAAGATTATGAAAATGTTGAATGTTTCTAAATTTTTAACATTCAAAACTTCATAAATAAGTCTTAGTTGATCGTGGAAAATAGAAACATTCATTCATTTATTTAAAATTTGGTGTGTCCAGAATATTTCTCAGAATATGATACCTTACTGCATTAAATTTAGACTTCATAATTTTTGAAATATATTTATAGGCCGGAACAAAATATTATTATTGATTTCATTTCAATCCTTTTGAAAGCAAAACTAAAAGCTGAATTTTATGCTAAATCTGAGAAATTTTTGTTGAATTATTCTTTAAGATATTACATAAATTATGAAAAATATTTCGTAGTTCACATAAGACTTAAATACCGAGCGATTCTGTTTGCAATACTCATATGCAGTAATAATAATAATAAATAAATAACAATAAAGATGATAAATAAAATAAAACGCTTGGTTTTATTTAAAAATATCTTTATATTAATTGCAATTTCATCATTTCCACTTTAAATTAAAGTTGAAGTTTTACCGGAAATGACAACAAATTAGCAAAATATATATAGTAAATTGAAAGAAACGATCTAAACTGCAGTATAAGTTTGTTATGACTATCAAAATTTGAAGATTAAAAATGTTTTGTTTGAGAATCTATTAAGAAACCAGTTACTTAAAATATTTAATTGAAAATTGTAGAGAGCGGTAATACTGGCGAACCGTCTGGTCGCCAGAGGCGGCTAGTATCAAATAACTACATCATTGCAAAGTATTTATATAATAGGAATACTACTAAAAATAACTACTTAGTAAGAAAAAGCAAAACTAGGTGATATGTTCTTTCTTTTTTAAAACAATCTGTAACAGGAAAAATATGCATACCAATTATTGTATATTGCTGATATATTAATCGGGACATTTTTTCACAAAGATGACTTTTTAAAACAAGAATCCATTGACTCGTTTTTTTTTTTTTCTTTAGTCTCGCTTACCTTAGTTATTTTGATTGACAACAGTTGTTTAACAATAATTTAACTAACTATGTGTTCGAAAAATTATTTGTTTTCGCCCCATATTAAGTGCCTTGTGAGGAATAAAAATACAATCAAACATCTATTTTTGTATAATGTTCTTTTACAGAATAGTAACGCCATTAATTATATTTTTTTTATTAAAATAGCTTTGCCAGAAAACATTCTTTCATTGAGAAGTCTCTTAAGTTTGATTCTTTAGAAATTTTCTGGTTAATTAATATTTATTTTATTATTATTATTATATACTTTTTAAGCTCTCTCGAAAAATATTACATCATAGATTTTTTTTGAAAAACCAATATAATTTGAATAAAGGAAAATAATTTATTCTTCCAAAAAATCACGTGACACAAACAGCTTTTCCTTTAATACTATTTGATATTCCTGTGCGGTTTCATCTTTTTTTGAAAAAGATAATTTATTGTATGGGATAAAGTAACACAAATCTTTTTCAATAGAATCAACCGTGATAAGCAACGGGGAAAAAAGCAATCAATTATTATTTTAAACCTTATTTTTTGCCAAGAGATATTTATTCCATCGTGCAAGACTTATTTGCGATAGAAACTACAGAAATTACCAATGCAAATTAATGTATTACGCAAGTTTTATAGCCATCAAAAGGCTAACTCTTTGCAAATCAAACGAACAGTAGAATATCAACAGCTTAATTTTTTTCTGTCTGATTTTTATTTGTTAATTTTTCATTTTTTATTTTCCAGACTCATAGTTGTTCTGGTGGTTGTTCTTTTTGTTCTGGTGATCATACTTATTCTTTTTCGAGATTCTTTCCAAGTTTTTTGCTGCTGCAAAAGCCTAGATTCTAGTGAAGTAGATGTAGCATATGGACTAAGAAATCCAGCTTTTGACGATCACGTAAGTAATGCTATCTCGATTAATTTTAAGTGAAAAGTTCATTGACATATATGTAAATGATTAGGGAAAAAATAGACATTCCACGTTTTTATGAATTTTTTTTATGTATAGTAAAATCGCATTTTAACAAAAATACGTTTCGGAAAAGTTATTAAAAAAAATTACTGAAATTCTTTTAAGTAGGGCTACATTGACAAGGAATTTAAGTCATGTGGTTTCTTGCATGCATATGTGAAAACTTTAATCGTACAAAGTAATTTTTTGAAAAATTATTACGCATCTAATTATGTGATAATTTTTATAAAAATACCTGACGAAATGAACAAAAAATTTATAATACATTAGTTTTTTTTTTGTTCATATTTAAGCAATGATTTCTTTTATTTGCATAGCTTAAGTTCTAATATTTGTAGTTTTAACTATCATCTGATTGATTTTAGTCGTCTAGCATCGAGAGCCTCATTTAAATTATCGATCTGTTAATTTTTTTATTTCACTTTCCAACTATGGGAATTCTCTTTTCTTATACCTTAAACTTGCCTTTTTATATTATTTTCTCACTAACCTTTTCTAACTTCTCTCTGCACCGATATACTACATGCATGCTGCATATCTTTAATATTGGCTATGAAATGGATTAATTAGATTATCATCGAAAACTTACATCTCTGATCTATTTCAAGGAACATGCTTATTATTTGAATAAATTGATTTTTGAATCACCAACGACTGCCAGCTTTTTTAAAATGTCACCTGACTTCTTGTAATTGAATATGTATTAACTTATCTGTATTTAGATGCAAGATATAAACATAGAAAACCCATTGCTTTCGTTTTTTAATAGTTCTGTATTTTCGGATGGTAAAACTGAACTGCTAATACAGTCACATAATTTTCTAAATCTATGACAGTTTTTACTATGATTAAGCTTAGTTTTTTTTATTCGATGATTTGTGCGAAACCAGATCATTGATTTATTTTAAACCAAAATCAAGGCCGGTAGATAAAATACACTGAACAACAAATAGAATAACATCTATGACGTATTCACGGATATACGAATTCCATTTTCTGTCATCCGGTTCTGTCACAAAAAATATTTATTTATGTATTTTCGTATCTGTTATGTAGAAAAATTCTCATAGCTTATTAATTGAAATTATTTTTCCCCTTCTCTAAGCTATTAAGATTGCTGCTAAAAATATTAATCTTATGATGAAAGTTCACAGATAAATTTGTAGGATTTATAGAACTCCAGATTATTAAAAAAAAAAAACCCTTATTGCTTTATCATTTATGCAGGAATTGGACTCCCAGAATAAAATTCCAATGAAATTCCGACATAAGAATAATTAGTTGATATAGGTATGGTCAGTCTGATTAAACCAATGTATAATTTCATCATCAGATAACAAAGGATAATAGGATAACGACAAATTGTAATAACTCCGTATCCGTCCGTAAAACTGAAGAATCGGGTACCTGGTTTCGCCAAGGCGAAAAAATATTCTAGCCAAATTTATCAAAACTCGCCAAACTAATACGATAAGAAAATTAAGAAAAAGATTAACACATTTGGCAATTTATCGTCTTAAAAAATTACAATTTGGCGCACTAACCTCGATGTTCCCAATTTTTCAATAATTTATAGATGACAATATATAAACCTCATATAAAATCTTTTAACATTTTTAATTGCATACAAAGTGACTAACATATTCAAATTGCAGCACCTCGAACTATTTTCAATCATAAATTCAAGGGTAGATTTATATATTTTTAATCCTAGGCAGTGTATTTATGAAAGCCTTCTTATAATTAATTTATCTATTTTGTATTAAATAAAAAAATTAGTTTTGAGTTGAGATTTTTAGTGGAAATAAATGATACAGTCGAGAATGAAACTCTAACACAGGTTTACTTTCTACTTAAATTATTTATAAATTGATATTTATCTTTTTTATCTTTGATATAATTAAAATTCCTGAATAAAAAAACCGAAGAAATCGAAACAAATAAGTATAATTTATTATTCTGGATTTTCTTTACTAAAAAACTGTTATATTATGTATACTTGTAAGACAGATTATGTTAGATTGTTGTACCGGCAATTGAATCAATCCAGTCACATCTAATTCCACAGACATGGTAATCGCTCTGGTGACATTAACTGTAATTGACTGTCGCAAAAAGCTGAAATTACTCCCTATTGAGCTGTGAAGTGTTAATAAGAGTAGGTGAGCAACCGTTTTGCTGATACTAATCATTTCTCCTATTTATGTTTTGTATATTTATGAAACTTAATGTTTTAAAATTGTCCATGCGTGAAGTAACCTGTGTTATTTGTATTTGTTTAGAAGGCGTTCTACTGTAACAAACATGCATTGAATGTCTTAAATCTTTTATTAGATAAAACACACACATTTCGAGCATTAGAGTTCTAAACCTAAACAAATTGCATTACATTTACAGTCAAGCCAAAGCTCCTAGCTCATAATATGAAGAGTCTCAAAGGCTTTGCTTAGTGCAACTAAACCTAAAAACAATTGTTATAGTAATTGGATTATTTGATGAACTAAATAGCCCCTTCATAAGATCAAATAATTCAATTTTAAGACAAATAATTCAAATAATAATTCAATAAATCAAATAATTCAATTTTAAGACAAAAAGAACTCAAAAACACTTTGAGATAAACAGTTGAAATTTGGAATATGGTCTTTACACCAAATTTTCAGATTTCTATCAAATTTTGAGTAAACTCGGTTCAGAGGAAATCCATCTATCTGGCTGTTCGAATGTAAGTTAATACGATAACTACAAAATGAAAAGAGCTAGATTGATAAGATTTGGTATAAGATTTAACATCTGTAGTGTAGACACCTTTCAAAATTTGAACCGAAAGCAGCAATAGGCTGATTGCTTGTGGGTTTGTACTTTCAGAAGCATGTAAACGTGGTAATTCAAAAATGCAATGACTTAAATATATCAAATAATGCAAGGGATTTTGTGATTACAGAGTGCAGTTTTGCGTCGAATCTTTGTTACAATCGGTTGTGAAAAACGTTTCTAAAGCACAAATGCGATTTTCGAATACTATTAACAGCATGCCAGAGATTAATCGCCAAAAAACCCTCCAAGGATAGCACTATAGTTTCTGTAAATAGCTAAATTTAAGCCAAAAGTTAATATTTTGTAATTATTGTACAGCAGTGTCATGCAAGCCGTTCTCTGGCACAAAAAGTTTATTAGAGAGTATGCGAGAAACTTTTGGGGAGAGTACTCCTGTTGTTTCTTGATGGAAAACCTTTATTGAAGTAATATTCGACAAAGAGTTTCCAGAGTAACTGAATTTATCTATGTAATATGAGATCAAGCGTTTTAATTTTATAAATTAAATCTTATAATGAAAGAAAAATGTCTTATCTAATATCTAACTATATAGATATATCATATCTAGTAATATTCAAAGAGGTTAAAAATCATATCCTGTTCCTTTCTCTAAAAATATACATTCTGGGTTACTACACATTTTTACTATTTGTTTTTAGCACGTGTATTATTTCCAGAATTGTCGAATATTGACTTATCTTATTTCATCAAAAACAAAACGATAAAAGCAGTACTGATAATTTCAGGGTCACATCCCAAGCCCCTTCACCATCCCGTGATTTAGAGGTTTGTTATCTCACTTGCAATCTTTTCCATTGAAACCAAAGATAGTAATACCTTTCAAGAAATGAGCTGACGCTCATCGGAACAAAATTTCAATTAAATCATAACACAGTTCTTGATTATCATAATGTAGATCTTATATTGCACTGACAAAAGTAAGAAAATGTGGATATTAAGCTATGGATATCATGGAAGACTAACATAGCATTAAGAAATTACGTTCGGCACACTAATTAACCCTCAAGGATTAAATGGGATTAAATGTTTGGTGAATGTGACATTCGTCTCTATGAACTAGGAATATATTCCATCTTAAGTACCTGCGCTTATTTCAAGGGGAAAAAAAAATCTGTCTTCTTTCGTCGGAATCGAAATTAACTCTTGCTGTCAAAGACAAAGGAACCATAGTAAGTGCTTATCTTACGACATAAATATTTCTTCGTTTAAAAACTTAGATGAAAGTAAGGATATCTGAATGGGACGTAAAACTCACATGGTGGCTATGTCCTTACCCTCTTACACCACTGGTTTTGTTTATATTTCTATATTTACATGTTTTTGCTGCTTTCTAACCGTGTATTTTCTTCTT
>JAPMOR010081965.1:1212605-1226142 GCA_026543865.1 Argiope aurantia
ATTAGCCAAATTAGCGCCTCATTAAGACGAACAACTTTTGTTTTTAAAGTTTTTCGATAACTGCAATATCTTAGAAGTTAGGGAGCTGAAAAGTGATTTTCAAACCTTAATATTGACTACTTCTAACACCATTAATTTATATTGCCAGATAGTAACTGCGATGTAAAGGAATCTACCTTTGCCTTCCAGCTTGCCAAGAGGATTTTTTATTGTTGTTGTTGCTAGTAAGATATATTAACAAAAATTCAAACAAAGTAAAAACTAAAAATAGAAAGATGTTCTCGTTTTCTTTAAAATGCATGAGTGGTTTCATGAAATATTTCTCCTAATGAGCAAATATACCTATAATGGTACATTCGTACCAAGTGGCAAGAATTCTCAGGCAATCTTATTCATCATATAACTTCTTAATTTTACTTTTAAGTCAATTTTTTTTTTAATATTTAAACTTGAACTTCATAAAGAATTGGGTCCTTTCAGGTCGACTTCATTAACAGATATTCCTGTTAACAACCAAAGACCTTCCTCGACGGAATTTTCCGAGATAAATGCTTCGGCCCTCACTTCATCACCATCTCAGAGGGAAGCATCAGAGAGCTCGCCATCTACCAGTCAGGGGACTACCAGAAAAAGGAGCTCCACCACTGGAAGCAATGGCATGCCACATCTTTCCACCATCAGCGAAGAAGATTCGGAAAGGGACGAGCGACCTCTGAGAGTAGTCATTGACAACATAGGAGTGCAGGCATCAAGGCTATTGGAAAACTGTGAGACATCCATCACTATAGCTAATGGAAATGAACTCGATAAACAATCCAAGTGCTAAATAACTGACATTGCGTTCTTTATTATTTGTTTTCAGGATCTTGCCACCTCGTTGGCAACAGGTTTCCTGCCTGTCAAGATCGTTTCTTGGGACAGTGATAAGTGTATTGTGTGTGTTTTTCCAGTGCTATTATATACACTTGATTCAATCAGGAGACATTGCCAGGTTGTTCTTGTACTTGTATGTCATGTTGACAAGTACCAGCAAGGCCTTTAAAAATGCCACAATTGTTTCCGAGACACTCTTAACGAAGTTTTATAAAGGTGTTATTAAATATGATAACTGAAAGCTCAGTCTTTGTGCTATCATACAAGAACTGGATCATATTCTCACTGTTTTGCAGACTAAATGAACGAAGGGTATTTTGTAACCCAGTTACGAACTGCACAACTTAGAAATATCAAATTTATGCCATTCAGAACGTCTTCCGATGAGGTTTTTCCTGATACCCTTGGAATATTTGTTTTGTATCAATATGAAGACAGTAAATTTGTTAATTTTGGAGTTTCATTGTAGAGATTTTAAATTATAATATATTTTGAAAAAATCTAAGGTATTGTTTGAAGAATCCAAGAGGTTTAATTGTATATAAGTTTCATTCTGATTTTTTAAAAATATTTTCCGATGCTGTATTTCAAAATATTGCTGAAAAGATAGTCGTTCAAATGTTACCTTCAGAAGATATACACCTGATAAAGTCCTTTTGTCAGTGCCATAGTGATGAAAAGGGGTTTCCGGGGAGCATTATGATGTTTTCTCTCCTTTTCTTCATCAGTGGTGTAGTAAGTGTAAATGATATCGGGTGTAGGGCATTATCTTTTCGTACCCACATCAAATTGTACAAAATAGCATAAATGACCTTGTGTTTTGTCTACATGTCGCTACCTAAAAGTGGCGTTTGGAATATCTATACCTGCCTCCCATCACAACGCCAATGCCTTATATCGCTTCAAACACGGGTTTTTGATTCAACAAGTTGTATTCATTTTATCATAAAAGATAGTTTTTAAAATTATGTTGTAAACTAAGTATTGTTTCATATCAAATAGTGAACTTTGCTCTGTTAGATCATTTATAAACCAGCGCTGTTTTCATGAACCATAAATATTTATTATACTAGTAATTTAAAGACATAAAAAATAGTTTATTTATTTCTTCTAATGAATTTTAAAATGACGGGATGTTTTTTTTATGAACGAAGAAAAAGTCATTTGCTTTACGTTTGTAAGCAGATAATGTTTTTTTATTATTTAACATGAGCTTCCAAATTCATGTATGTATATACATACATGATTACCAACATTCAATGCAAATATTCTGGTCATTTTTTTGTTATTTGTATTATTGTATCCAAAAACAGTCAGTTTACTGGTGGATTATTGATTGTCTTATTAAAGACCAATAAATTATTAATTGTTAATGTTACTGTTTGGTTTGTTAATAATTACGTAAACATGTAACTTTATATTTTATTCGGCCACCTTCGGAGACCAGTCAGTTCATGGAGATTACTAATGGCTAAAAATTTCAATTAAATAAAATGATTACTTTCCCAAAATATTTTACACCTTTAAATATCCAATTATGTCACAGGAAAAAGCAGCAATGTTTAAAAATGAGAGTAATTAAAAAAATTTTAGTCTTTGATTCTGAAATTCAAATTTAAATTGTAAACATAACAAAATAAAAAAATATATATTAAAAGAGTGGGTTAAAACATGAAACTTATACAACATGGAAAAATAAACAGAATCTTCATATCTTGATCATTAAAAATGAAAAGAAAAAAAAACCTGAATGAAATATTAGTAGTAACAACGAAAATGATTTCAAAAATACTTAAACAGTGAAACATGTTGTTTCAAAATGTGCTTAATATATTTTTAAAAAAATGATAAAAAATAAAAGGTACTGAAAAGATGTTTTTTTTTTTTTTTTTTCTTCTAAAGATGTATGTGATGAAAAACTGATGTAAAAATTATTTTTGTACTGAAAAAACTCCGAAAAACGCCAAAATTTCATCTGATTTTTAATTTATTAAAATTTTTTAAAGCCGTTCCAGGGCCCTCATTACCAATACCTAAAGATATATATGCGCCAAATATGGTAGCTCTTGGTCAAGTAACCTGATCTATTGAACTTCATCTCATAAGCATTCATTTTTATTATTACTGGAGATATAGATAAAGAATTTAATCAATTTTTTTAAAAGTTTTTATTTTAATTTTGAGATAAATTATGTTTTTATAAGAAGAAAAAGAATGGAATGGCACAACACCATTTGCATATTAATGATGCACTCAAATGACAAGTTTATTTTTGTCTGTCTTGCGATTGCAATATCACCGCAATTGATTTCATTGTCTATTTTAGTCACTTAAATCGTTAGATTGTTGAATATTTAAAAAAGCGTGTTATGAAGCAAAATAAAGTCTTAATTAGAATATTTTAATGATTATTATTATTAGAAGATATCTCTAAAGCTGAACCTGATTTTTTTCAATCATCTACCTAAAGCTTAATCCGATTTTTCGAGGCAATCTCGAAAATTAACACATTTATCTGCATGACCTATTAATCATTTTAAAAGTGACATTCGGAGAAAATCTTAAAGAATTTAGAAATGAGTTAAGAACAATAATTAAAAAAAAAGATTGTAGTTTTAATTTTAACCTGTCTTTGTAAGCCTGAAAATCTTCTGCAATAGCACTGTAACTAGATTCTAAAAAATGTAGAAGTATTGATTTTCATGACATAATTTCTAATCGCTGACTACATTTTTTTTTCTTTTCGATTGCGTGTTATTTGTACACATTTTTAATACTCGATGAGCTATCATTGTAGCTTATATTGTAGATTTCGTTGTATTTTGAGTGCACAGATTTGACATACATATTGATTTTATTTCAAGTGGAATAATGTGTTTAAAATATTATATTTTCTGTAATACAATCGTGCCAATGATTTTTTTTTATTTTTTTAATTTATTAATCTTTAATTAGATTTTAAAGTAAGTGGCTTCATTTATTATTATTTTTTATTATTAACTTCGTCTTTTGAAGAAGAGAATATTTTTACTCGAATATATATATATATATATTGAGTGATATTTGTGCTGTGCAACTTTGAGCCGAATTATCCTTTCAAAAATAACTCCAAATATAAAAGATTATTAAATTATCAGTAAAGATAAATAAAATAAAAAACTTATATTTTTGAAACTATTAAGAGCAAGAAAAAGTTTATCAATTAAAACAGAATAATTTGTTATTTTTATTAAAGTTTTGTAAAGGTGAGAGAAATAAAATGAAATCTTGAGGATGTACACAGCAATGCAACATTTCTCTATTGACACCAATAAAAATCCTTTAAAAGCATCAAAACAACCAAAATCCTTTTTCCACTGACCGTTGGACATATTTTTGATTTCTTATTTCTAATATTACGCAGCAATAACTTCAAAAACTTGTCTTCTATCAACTAGATTTGGTTGCCATTTTAAACTTAAATATATATATATTAACGAGTAATGCCATTTTAACTGCCAATGCTTTTTTTTTCGTTTACAGAATTGTTCGATTATTGTTATTGTTGTTATTATATTAGATTGTTATTATTTCAACAGTATTTTATATACAAATAAATATATTCAGTATGCTTAATGAACCCAGTGGCAACGTATATGCAAATAAACGTATAAACTAATATAGTATAAAGATAAAGAATAAATGAATTGCATCCTTAAAATATATTTTATTTTAGCATCACGATGGTTAAAACTGCTTTTCTCCAAGGAAGATGCAGCCGAAAAGAGACATCTACGCAGATTACGATATTGTTAATCAGTGGGAAGAATATTGAAAAAATTCATTGTTGAATTAGGAATAAAAATATGATTATAAGATTTAGTTTTAAAATAATTATTAAACATAAATTGTATATTACATATGCAATATTTTCTTTGAGCACAAATGATAACATGCACATAAAAAACTTCAATAATTAGAAATATATATAATATTCCAGGTGAATATGAATGGTAGCATGTATTTTAATAAAATATTTGCTGTAAATGCTGTTCATTTTTGTGTACTTTTATGGTACTCTGAAGAAATCAGAACAAATGAATAGAAAAAACACCTGCTCCATCTAATATATTAATTGAAAAACTGATATAGATATGAAGATTCGGCATAAGGAGACTAAATGTAAAATTTCAATCATCAATTCGTTTTTCGATTTATCGTGTTCATATACAGATAGACACACATACATAATTCCAAAAATATTTTATTTTCGAATTATCCGTGGTGTTTCAAACAAGACTAAAGCGCTGGAATTAATTAAAATCTCAAAATCGATTTTTTTTCCAGTTAACATTGCTTTCTCTATATAAGAGAAAGTAGAAATAAAAATCAATAAATCTAACATAGCGAATATAAGAAATAAGAATTTAAATTAGGAAGTTGATAGTCGCATCAAATATCAGTTAAAGATAAATTTTAATTAATTGAGAGTTACACGCACTGCGTTTCCTTTTTCCTAATTGATACTTCTTACATTCAGAAAATAAATAAACATGTCTATCCGAATTTGCAGCTTGTTGTTGAATCTGATACATCATCTGATTCTGGTGAAAAATAATATATTCAGCACAAATACATCTAAATGCAAATAGTAATGTGATAAAAAAATAATAGAATTTTTATTTACTGCATGCAGAACAAGAAATCGTTTGCAAATTATTTATCTAAAAATCTTACGTTCTGGCAACGATCTACATTTCATTTTCCCTTATTCTTAATAAAGTGTTATCTATACTTATAATAAAGCTCAATGTGCGTGTGTGTGTGTGTGTGTTGGCGCTCTACAGGCCAGACCATTCAACCTACAGCTACCAAATTTGGCACGTGTATACCTTTGAGGCCTGGAATGTGCACCTCGGGGTTATTTTTTCGTATTTTTTATTAAAATTTTATTTATTTAAAAATTAAGCGAAATTTTGGCATGTTTCTGCTATAATTTCCGAAAATATTACCGCACAAAAGAGATTTTTACATCACGTTAAAGATCAATAATTTATCTTTTAAATGATACCAATAATTTAATCTTAAAATTAAGTTTCTATTTTTAATTAATTTTTAAATAAATATTTTAACTATATTTTTCAACAATCTTTTAAGTGGTCGTACAAAATAAAAATAAAATTTCAGCCGCACGTGCACGTTTTGCATTTATGGGGGGAAATTAGCTTTTTTCAAAGTGTTGCCATCACATTGATTAAATCTCCAATTAAAAATAAATTAAATCTTTTTGGAAATGAAATCTGCAAAAATATAATTTTTGGCACGTGTCTGTAGGAAATGAAACAAATATAAAATATTATTTTTTCTAAAAAATAAATTTAAGAAAAATTATTTTATGATCTTTTACACTATCTATATTATTAATCCAATAAATCAGTTATATTTTAAGGCAAGTTTTGTTTAATATGAACAGGATATCCATTCAAATCATGGCTATACAGCTAATTTGTAAACCTTTAGTAATAGACACAAATCTGCTAAAATGGTCTAAATGGAAAATGATTATATTTTATGTAACTTGATTCAATAAATGCTCTAATAGATAACGAATTTTTGATTTTACATAATGCTTCTGCGAAATCACGAATGACAAAATGTTCTTGAAACACTAATGTTTTAAATAAAAAGAGTTAATTTCCAATCAACTAAATCAATCACTTAAACTGACTGATTTATGAAAATTTGAATATCACTATTCAATAAAAAAAAGGATAATTTTAAATTTTCCATCGATCGTTTCAAAGAAAATACGCCAATCAGCGCGCAGGTTTCTTAAGATTAATTGGCCTAAGATTATGAAAATGTTGAATTTTTCTAAATTTTTAACATTCAAAACTTTATAAATAAGTCTTAGTTGATCGTGGAAAATAGAAACATTCATTCATTTATTTAAAATTTGGTGTGTCCAGAATATTTCTCAGAATATGATACCTTACTGCATTAAATTTAGACTTCATAATTTTTGAAATATATTTATAGGCAGGAACAAAGTATTATTATTGATTTCATTTCAATCCTTTTGAAAGCAAAACTAAAAACTGAATTTTATGCTAAATCTGAGTAATTTTCCTGGAATTATTCTTTGAGATATTACATAAATTATGAAAAATATTTTGTAGTTCACATAAGACTTAAATACCGAGCGATTCTGTTTGCAGTACTCATATCCAATAATAATAATAAATAAATAAATAACAATAAAAATGATAAATAAAATAAAACGTTTGGTTTCATTAAAAAATATCTTTACATTAATTGCAATTTCAGCATTTCCACTTTAAATTAAAGTCGAAGTTTTACCGGAAATGACAACAAATTAGGAAAATATATATAGTAAATTGAATGAAACGATCTAAACACCAGTATAAGTTTGGTATGACTATCAAAGTTTGAAGATTAAAAATGTTTTGTTTGAGAAGATATTAAGAGACAAGTTATTTGAAATATTTAATTGAAAATTTTAGCGAACGGTAATACTGGCGAACCGGCTGGTCGCCAAAGGCGGCTAGTTTTTAATAAATAAAAAATTCTTTCCGTATAGAATTAACAAAATGGCTTCTAATTTTTTTTTCGTTTGAAAAAGGAAAACAATTTTTTTTTCACAATGAAATTTCTGCCTTATAAACGCTGGAAGACATGTATCGATCGGAAACAATTATTTCTGAGGAATATAAGATGTTCAAGGAATATAAACAATTTACCAAAAAATATTCACACGTTTTTAGATGCGATTTTCTTAGATTATTGTTGGATGAATCATCAGTTGTTACAAATTATTAACTCTTGGAATATCGCAATCATTTTTCAAACGTAATTATACATGCTATCTATAATTTAGTTGCATATTGTTCAATATTTTTCTTGTTGCAGAATGTCTAACGAATTGTAAAATTAAATATTAAAGTCACATGTAGGAAATTTGAACATGAATTTATACCCTCAAACAAAAATATTAACAGTTTTCCAATGTTTAAAGTAAAGCAAAAATATACAGAGATGTGAATCAAATCGAAATAAGTTATTCTTTTGAGGCATAACTCTGTATAATTAAAAGGTTAATTGACTTCGCTTTAAAAAATCATAAATATAAATTCGAAATCTTGGTTTTTGCTTGATATAGCGCTTTTATTTCTTCTACAATAATAATAATAATTTCTGGTTACTAATGAATTTACTTATACAATTATAATAAAATAAAATAAGTCATATAAACTTGAAAAAAAAATCGAGAAAAGGATTTTAAAACTTCATTCGAGGATTTAAAAAAGTTCTATTTTGAACTGGATAAAACGAAAATAGAGAAATAAATAAGAATTTTATCATCTATTATATAATTTCTGATGCTTTTTGATCATGATAATTGAATCATTTCAACTTACATTGCTTTGTGTTCGTTTAATTATTTAAGTCCTCTAGATGAAAATTAAAAAAAAATAATTGCGACTTTTTTTTCTAAAATATTTTAATTTCGGTTTGAAATTTTCGTATACGAGACAATACATTTCCTTTATAGAAACCTGTTAATACAAGATACTATATAATATTTGTATAATGCGTTTTTTTCTTCTTCTTTTAATACATTTCTTACGATCTGTTTCTTAGGATTTTATTTCTGTATTTCTGAATGTCGTATAATAATGTTGGAACATTTAACAGTTAAATACCTTTGAAACACAACTTCACTTAACAGGTTCTTTTTTTTTTCTTTTTTTTTTTTTGCAAAATTGTAGATAAAATTCCATTCTATGGCTCCTTTAAATTTATAAGAGAAATCTAATTGAATTGCAAACGCGGGATCGAACATGAGAAAAAGGCTTTGGAGTCCGAAACCTTAACCACTGCTCCGTCTCTGATACGCCTAAGCAGGTCATGTGTAACAACATGTCAATATTTAATTATAAAAAAAATGGTTTTTTCTTGTGTAAAATCGCGGGGTTATCTAAATATAAAATTTGATCTAAATCGTTAAAGCTGTTTCCCAGATATATTAAATAAATTTTTATGTATACAAAAATTGCTCTTTTAAAGTTAGGGATGATAGGGATAAAAAGATAGGGAAGATTTTTCTAAGGATATTAAGTTCGAACTTCAATAAAACTCAAAACAATAACTTTTCTTATAAACGTGTATGACCTCCATTCATCAGAAATCAGGCAGCTGATTTCGAAAATGAAATATGATTTGATGCAATAGATTTAGGAATGGCAACTCTTTTCTTTTATAGAACTTGATATAACCTTTACGTATAATTTATATAACACACTAGAACATAGTTTTAGTCACGCTTTGCTTTTTAATAAATGTATCTCACGATAAATCAGAGCCTGATTCAGCTGAGTCGTTGAAATTTTGGGAACCTCTTTTTCTTCGACCTTTGTTCCAAAATCAGATATTATTTTCTTGATTTTAATTTAATATTTATATAAGCACTTCTAAAATAACAAATATTAATAGAAATTACAATTATATAAAAAAATGGATTGCGCTAGAGAGTTAGTTTTAGTATTTCACTCATTAAAAAAAATTAAAAATTATTTTAAAGAAAATGATTTAGTATTTTCTAAATACTGAAATACTTACTGTTTGTTTCAGTATCCTGAGACTTCCACTTTCCGATGATTCTATCTCAACAAAGGGTAAGTAAGACCCGGAAGGATGGGCGCATTTCCGGAATTCTTCGTCATTCTTTGACCCTGATTTTTGCCCTATTAGATACTTTTTCATTCAATTTTTTTTTCGATTGTTTGTGAGTGTAATGTCGCTTCTGACCGTATTTTATTTTAATTCAAAATGTATTTATTTTATTTCCGAGAGTAATCCGAGTTTACTTTATTGTTAAATGTAAACATCTCTTTTCATCTGTCCTTTCATCTCTATTTTGACCAAATAAACCCATCCTAACGCATGCGCAAAAGAGCAGATGGTTTTAGAATCCGTTGGCAAACAATACTAAGTTTACCAGAAATGTTGATTTCAGAGTCAATCAACCAAATATACGGAGGGAGGGGAGTTAGATCGCGCTAGTCTGAAAGCGATTATTTGTAAACATAAAAAATTCTTAAGAATA
This sequence comes from Argiope aurantia, assembly GCA_026543865.1. Taxonomy (NCBI): domain Eukaryota; kingdom Metazoa; phylum Arthropoda; class Arachnida; order Araneae; family Araneidae; genus Argiope; species Argiope aurantia. The sequence goes on from JAPMOR010081965.1 coordinate 1,222,585, forward strand.
ATATTCTGAAATTCAAAAGCTATCTTATTTTAAATTGAATATGTTCGATTACATGGACTTTTCAAATCAAATGAAAGCGCAGAATTAGTTTACCCTGATAACACCGACAAAAGAAAAGAAGAAAAAAAATTGATGTTCTTAGACAGTTGTCTAATTTCCCTATTTGAGGATCCCCCCCTCCAGTGACCAATCACAAATTCCGTGGCAAAAAGGAGTGTGTATTTACTGGAATCATTTAGAATGACCTTAGTAAATCAGCGAGAATGTATCACTTAAAACTTTCACTCATATTTTCTAATAAATGTTTGTCTTTCACCCCACTTCCCTAACACCTCATTGAATTGTAGAGCTTATTTAAGGTCGTGAATACTATGTGCTCAAATTATTATTTTCAAAGCAGTAGTGCAAATTTGGATGGGGCAGGCACTACCTTGACATGGGTACAACTGACAAGGAACGCAAAGTTAAAGAATCGATTAACTATATTTAGAAAGGAAAAATATATATTTTTTTTAGAAGCTCTTACTCAAAAAAAAAAAAAATCATAAAAATTAAAATAATTTCGACTAAGGGTGAAATAAACCTAAAGAGTTCATTGCTTTTTATCATCTGGAAAATTTCTCTTATCTAGCCGAATTTTCCATTGGTGTTTTCCAGACGACTGCCTAAAGTACCACCAGGAGTAGGCAGATTACATCTGTCTGTGGGGCTTTGAGAGGGGGGAGGGGAGTCTGTCTGATGTTTTGAGTCTGTGGGGCTTTGAGAGGATCCCCACAAATTTTGCACTTGCTACAATTAGTTAGTCGTAATGTTTAAAAAGAATGCAATTTAAAATACTTTTATTCGTTGTTATTATAGAGACTTACATGCTACTAAATTATTTAATGTTATAATAATATTAGCTATTATTTGCTCATAATTAAAAGCAATTTTATTTTATACGTTAAATAATAATTGTTAAATTACTTATTATAAAAATTTTAATTATTATTTGTTGACAATTAACAGCAATTTTATTTTTTATGTTAAATACATGGTCATAAATACTATTTAAAAATTTTAAGATTTCATTGCATAAAAAATAAAGTAACTTGCATTTTCTATTGAAATTACTAATAAGTAACTATCAAATAAATAATTATTATTTTCTGCATAATGTTTAGTAAATTGCAAAATTAAGAAGAAAATTTTAATCTTAAATTTTGAAATATAATAAAGTAAAAATAATAAAATAAAATAAATAATAAAAAAATCGACTTTTCGGGATGCTATTCTTCACTCTGAAACCTCTGGCTATCGCCTACAGTATCGTGTCTTCAATCCGTCTTTAAGTGTCATAATGGTGTAGCGTCCGTCCGTCCGTCAAAGGAACCTAGCTTTGACGGACGGACGTCAAAGGAACTTTCAAATAGACTTTATCCCTACAGGAGGGAAAGAAATTGAAAATTCGGTTTTCGCTACTTTCTTGGTCGATTTTCGTAATTTTTGAATAGAAATGAATTCAATAGGGCTTTCATTCCTTGTAGTTCTATCGTGTTGACATCTGACCAGTATCGCAACAAGAGTAGTTCAAGCAGGGTAAATGCACCGGTCGCTAGTACCGAGGGGCTCAAAACTAAGGGACCAGTTAACCTGTGTTTCGAGGTCCTGCTAATCAATCCGAGTGCTTCGTAATATAGTAAAAAATAAAAAAAAGGTTTTAGAGAAATTAAAATCACATGCCATTGGAGAATAATATCTACGAATAAGCCAATTGACATGCGGGCTTCAATGGATCGCTGAGATGCTGTTAATACACAAGTGCCAAAAAACGAATATGTATTTTCAAATACTTTTTTTTAATTTATTGAAATTAAAATGACATAGAACTACACTAACAATAGCAAAATCAAGTCCTTGCGTTTCCTAAGTATCCTTCTAACATGCATGCAAACGTACAAACCGACAGATGGTCAACTCTTTGACGGATTTGGATCCAAACATGAAGCATATCTGCATTTTAGATGCGATATCTGTGCACCGAAATTCACCTATTTAGCTCTTTTATTTCGGTAATTATCAGGTTGCTTACGAACAACGGGATAGATAGACTTTCTCTGAATGAATTTCGTCCAAAAGTTGCTACAATATACAATTATTGCATAGATCATATGCAAATATCATCCGTTTAGCTGAAAGCAGTGTTGAGATATCGTGTTCACAGACAAAGAATCAAACACAATTCCAAAAATGTGTCTTTTTGGACTCGGGTCTGAAACTTGAAGATTTGTTAAAATGCCAAGTTCGAGTTTTTTGACGATTACTATGCTTTCTCTAAGTATATATCGTATAAGAGAAAATAAAAATTAAGTCTTAAACAAAGGATACTAATAAATTTGTTTCGGCTTATAAACCAAAACTTAAGTAAGAAAACAGTATGCATAAAATAATTTTTTTTTTAACGAAATACAAAATATGAGCACGAAAGTGAAAAATTTTAATTCGTTTATACGGTTTGCAATTTGAAATTATACCTACAAATATTTTATGATTGTTTAAATGCAAAGGGACATGAATTCAAAATGTGTTCATTGCTTACCTTTGAGCATACGCGAGCAATTCAGTCACAAGGCGAAAGCGGAAGTATAAAAAGAACTTCCTTTTTAATCTTCAGCTACTATGTTAATGAGAGCTGCGAATAAAAGTATAGATTAAAATCTGCATGAATCTTTTTTGGTTTTAATTCTGAAGATGAATATTCGGCAATTAAATTAATGATAGTAAACAACATTCTTATAACGGAAATTATTTTCCCATAATGGTGACTCGGACGTTCTTCATTCGTATTTTCAAATTAGATTCAAAACCGTATTAATAGATCAATACACTACGAGAATCATCAATCTTTAACAAAAATATAAAATAATCTCTCTCTCTCTCTCTAACTCAAACTATATATATATAGTTTGAGTTCAATGGCGTAGCGAGGGTAATAAAACCCTGAGGCATAATATAATTACTTATATTTCACTCTTTATCGTATTCATTAGTTCAATAAGTAACATTGGACTTCTTAGCATTGGCTTCTCGAATTTCATGATATTTCATTTCAAAAAATAAAAACGCATAGATGCTTTCTGCATCCAATAAAATTGGCGGCCGTAGCGTTTATACCCCGCCCTTACCTTATAATTATTATACAATTGTTTGTGTTTTTAAGCTCACGCACGTTCATAATCAACTAATCACCGTCACTAAAATTATTGTCATGGTAAATAAATCGCAGACTCTCAAGAATAATATTTCACAAGCTCTTCTTAAAAGTGCAATAAAATTTCTAACTCATGAAAATATCAGAATTCGCTTCAAAAATTATTTATCAAATTCATAATAATTATTTTTAAACAAGTATTAACCTAAAACAAAATATATTATTGTCATACTTGGGCTGCCATCTATTGTTATTTATGAGAACTCAATTCGTAAAATTCGGCCTATATTTGAAAATGTCTTAATTAATGTCTTAATTATCAATATCTATTAATAGCAAAAAGGAGCAGAGCGTATCTAAATAAAAAG
>JAPMOR010081965.1:1226242-1317611 GCA_026543865.1 Argiope aurantia
ATCAAAGAATACTAAGACTGAAATCACAGTGCTTCCTAATTGAATAGTAATGTATCCTAATTGAATTTATTAAATTTTCTTTTATTCTGGACTCGAACAAGAAATAAGTTCGAAAATTGAAAAAAAAAGAATGTATTTAAAAGCGTTACCATTTAAGCTAGGTTTTGATGCATAAATAAAATGAAAATATTTTGCACATTTTGTAGGTAATGAAATTAATGATTCAGACCCTTGCTTTTAACTGCTAAAAAAGTTGAGTAATTCTAAAATCACGAAGATTAATGAAAATCAATTATAATTTTGATCAAGAATGAATCAAATTTAAAATTCAATAATTGTACATTACTTTCTAAATTTAAAATATATATCTAAACTGCACTGATATTTGAATAAAAAAATTAATCGTTGCTCATGCTCTGAAACTAATTATCTTATGAAATGCAAAACTGAATATATTCAGAAACTAGTAAAAAAATTCATAGAAGTCATTTAAATAATTTATTTATATAAAAATCATCACACGTCAAATATGATTCTGAAATATAAATAATTATATATTCATAATAACATGAACAAAAACGAAACAAAAAAAAAACCTAGCCTTTATAAGATACTAGTTGATATATCTGGTGTCGAATAAAATTTTTATATGTATAAAATATTCATGTAAGTTTAAAACGTTAAAATACCTTTTATAAAAATATTATAACAAACAATAACTTTTTATTGTCTAAAATATTTTTTTAATTAAAATTAGAATATCAATTGAACCAAATAATTTTTAAAAACCACTGATTATGGATTTTCTATATCATTCATTGATATTTGTTGCTAATTCTCCAAATTTTATTCTAGACGCTCAAGTATATGAAAAGTTTTAAAGAGCATTTTGTAACAATTATTTACGTAGATTTTTGATCAATAAAAATCCAAACTGAAGAAAAACAAACGATTTAAAAACTTGATGAAATAAAGAAAATTCAGATAAATTTTATTAATGAAAACAAATATTGAGAGTACATCCAAAAAGTAGTTTTTAGAAATATTTTGAAATTACACAAAAATTTAAAATATTGAAACAATAATTTTTGGAAGTTTAAGTTGCCATAAAAATTATTTTTATGTGATAACATTTTTAGAAATTCTCACGTAAAAGCATTCAAATTTCACTTATTTTTCAATTTATTAAAATTTTATCTGAAATTACTAGAAAAAATGCTTGTCTAAATGTTCGCACCTATTTTTAAAAATATATTTATACCAAATATATTTGATATCTCTATTAATATTCAAAGACAAATCAGTTGTCTAAACTATAATTTTATGAATAGTATTTTAGTGCATTGAAGCTGATTTTCAATCAATTTAAATTGAAAGAAGTCACAAAAGTTTGGATTAATTTACCTCTTTCCTCTAAGGACAAAATGAAAGGTCTAGAGCGATATTGTGAATGAATAATCTCAATTTAACTTCTGTAAAATAAAGCTGTTGGTCAAAATCCTCATTAAAGTAAAATTCCATATATATTATTATTCATAAAAATAAGTTAATCTTGGTTGAATTTTTGGTATTTATTTTTATACAAAAATCGTTTTATTTTTATATTATTAATTTTTCAAGATATTTTTTGCATGTTCCTTTTATTTTTTTCCAAATTCTTTGAACGAACGCATGCGGTTAGCAACAAATGTCTTATGCAATACAATCTTTCAGATTTGAAATTAAAAATAAAGTTAATTGAAAACAATATTATATTTCACAATACTAGAATGCTTCTATATTTTGGACTCCACGAAAGTTAATTTAAGTCGAAGAGATTCATTTTTAAAGTCGGTTTTTTTTAGAGACCCCCTCTCTCTCTCTTTTCCACAGAAGTAAAATAATCACCTCATCCCTAAGATTTTTTAAAATTTATTTTTCCTTCTTTGTTTTTTCCATTGTATATTTTTGATTTATTATTAATTGAAATGAAATGACCGAAGAAGAACTAAAGGAAAATCTTCTTACTTACAAATTAATCTAATCACTTTTTTTTCCAAGAATTTAGATTTTCTTGATATTACCTGGAAAATAATGTCATGGTTGTAATCGAGATAAGGGAAATAAAAAAACTATTATATTTTAAGTAAAAAAAAAACATCTCTTAGAAAAACAATTAACACAAAAATTAAATGGGTGCCGAATTTGGTAGCTTTAAGTCTATATAGAACGTTTTGAACGCATGTCGCAGTTAGCAGATATATCATTTTCCTGTAAAAGATATCATTTTACCTACGAATTCAGGCGTTAAAATTTCACACCAAAAATTAAAAGAAATTAGAATAGTTAATTGCTCGGTATAGAAATCTATGATCGATGAATCTTTTTAATGTTATTTCTCATATTGCTTTAGAAAGTCAAAACTACAATTAAAAACAAATTACAATTGTTTTGTTTTCTGATGCTAGATGAGCATGGATTTTTAGCTGGAAGACATGATGAATATTTTGGAGGATCACTTGGACTCCGAGACCTTATGGTTAGTTTTGTTTATACATAGTGAAAAATGCTTTGAACCTGAATATTTTTGGTGTCTTTCTATTCCTTTTATCTGTAAGGGAATTATTGTATTAAAGGAGAAAAACACATTAAAATAAAAAATAAAATAAAATAAAAAGAGGAAGATGAGAAGGTCACCTGTTTTCTGTTTTCTTTTACCTTGTTGCTATTGCTAGCACATTTTTATCTCTTGAATTCGTCAGTCTTCGCAAGAGTTCTGGAGGGTCACTGATCGTTATTTTCCTTTTTAGCCCTGAAAAGGGCATGTACAGTCAATATTTTTTTCTTTCGATAATGATTTAAAATTCAATAGAAACAAACAAAAAATCATCTAAAATGTGAGAATCGAAAATTTTGTTCGAGATTATAATAGCGAAACACACACACACTTTTATGTGAAAATCAAATGAATTACATAAATAAATAATGTAGATATTATTTTATCCTTTTAATAATATAATAATTAAAAATTTATGATAAACTTTTACATTATTTATTTACATATTTAAGCTAAGCTTATTACCACAGAAAATTCAAAATGCTTTATTAAAATGTGACTAGAAACCAAGTATGAAAATTAAGAGTAGTTGATAAGTTTCTCAATAAAATGTAGGTGTTTGTAAACGTTGATAACAGCCGTGATTAAACAAAGATAATTTCAACCATTTCAATTTCCAGCTGATATCCTTTAAGATTAGAAAGTCAAATAAAAGTCGACGAGAGCTAATAAGGCTTTGAAAACGCATTGAACAAGGGACTATTAAGAAAGTTTTGAAAGAATTCCTATTTGTAAGAATTACAGATTTAATAAATTTATTGTTTTTGATACATATGTCGCAGTGAAAATATAAAATAATAACTTGTTATTATTTTATATTACAATTGAAAAATATATTTTATAAAACCAAATTGATTAATTTACAGAAAAAGTTTAAAATGTTTACAGAATTTTTTTTTTAAAGTTGTACATATAACCTACAATAAAATGCATACATAATAATATATAAATAAACCTGATTTATAAGGTAAATTTAAAAAAAAGAAAAAGAAGAAGAGGAGGAATGCAAAACACATGTAGAAACAAATCCAAAATGTAAAAGTTGTTACAAAATTCCTGTTCTCATTAAATTTTATCGAATGTAATAGTTGATGCATCTTTTTTTAATTGATATCACTCACACACATTTTACAAAATATACGTGCGAATCTTTAAATCACATATTTTATTTACAAAAAAGAAGATTCGAATCGCTAGTCAGAAAGACAATGGTTTTGTCTTGATTCATCTATGTTTATTTCATTTTTAAATTTTACTTTAAATAAGATGGCAATGAGCACAAAAAATACACTTAATATCATTGCAACGCGCGTAAATATAAATCAAATTACAAAAACTTGAAAAATATTGTTGTAAAATAAACAAAAATATTTATTAGAAAGATTTAAAAAAATAAATAAATAAAATGCATATGCTTAAAAGTGATAAAACAGAAAATTATTTTTGAATTTTAATTTAAATTTCCCTTTCTTCAAACTTTCACTCCACACTTGCTGAAGGAAGGTCAGCTGGATTTCCAGATTGGACGTTGCAGTTGGATTCGAATCTGCAATCAAAAAATTCTGATATCGAGGATCTATAACAATGTTACATCTGAATTGATTTTAAAATTATAGTCATAATTACGTAAATATTATAACTAGTGTTCACCAATCTTTTTCAGAAGTTATTTAATTTCTTTGTCTTTAAGTAATTAGAGATAACGGTCATGACTATTCTTTTTACTTAAGAATAAATTTAATTTTTTTTTGTATAATTTTCAAGGTTTTTTTTTCTTTACCTTTCCTTGTTAGATAATTAAAAAAGTCTGAATAAAATAATATAATGAAATAAAATACTTTGAAATATTCCATTTTTTAAAAATAGCATATGTTATACAATACAAAAATATTTATTTTTAAAGGAGAACAGATTAATTTTTAAAAATTGAAACTTGCTAATTCGTTATTCACTTCAAAACAGAGCTTTACGATATTCTTTATTCAATCATTCTCTTAATCTCAATACAGAGTTTCAGTTACTTGTTCAATTTTGTTGGACCAGAATGATAAAATAATTCCTTAGTTTTATATATTATTAGTTGATATACACAAAGTTTCTCAGAATTTAAATACCTATATGTATGATATTTTAAAAGTAAAAACTATTTTTGTAAAAATTATTTAAACATACACTATCATTTTACAATATCATATATATAAACTAGGGATTGCAATATCGGACCAAAATTTCAAAACCGGTATTCGGTATTTTTTAGATCTTAATACCGGGATACCGGTTTTAATACCGGTATTAGAAATTTTAGAAAAAGAAAGAAAACACAGGTGTTTCTTTGTTTTATTTGCCAGTTTCATAAGAGAGTGTAAATATCACAAAAAATAATTTGTAATTTATAAATTATAATCGTATATAAAGAATCACAAAAAAGTTAAGGACCATCTTATTTATTTAAATCACAAAAAAAAGTGTAAATATCACTATTCAGTCTGTGGTACTATTACAAATCTTTGAAATGTGGTCTTAAAAAACATAATGCATCGATTGTTCTGTGATTAAGCCTGAAAATTAATTTTGTGTAAAAATTACCAGCTGACGAAAACGCTCTTTCGGCATCTACACTAGTTGGTGGTACCGTTAGCAATGCGCGATATACTTTTCCAAGTATTTACCTCTAAACCCCACATCTTCAAATAAATAGATTTCTCGTCGAATGATTTTGGATATAGCTGATTTCTGTATTGTATTTTGGTTCGTTGAAATTTTTTTTATTTATCGCTAATTCTAATTTTTGTTCAAGAGAGAATTCCTTTTCACTATCGACATTAGTATCATCATAATCTTTGATAACTGGACCGAATTCTTCTGAATGTGGATAGGTTTGTGGGTAAAAAATTTTAAGAAAATTTACTATAAATTTAATCAGATTTGAATTGGTTATTTTCTTTTCTTCTTTTTCATTTTCATTTTTAAAATCATAATTATGTAATTACCATAAGACATTTTCTATTTCGATATGCCTTTATTCTGTGCGATTTTTCAATGTAATATATAATTCTTCAGATAGTGATGTGTGCTGTTCTTTCAGTGACTGCAACATGAAATTTATTGTTGCATTAGCTGTTAATAAATTAGAATATCTCTGACAAAATGACTGAATATTCAATTTTATTGGAAGTAGAGCTGATATAGTTCTGGATATGAAGTCGAATTCACTATCTGAAAAAGTAATTTACAGATTTAATTCGATTATTGCTTTTTGAATTGAATTTCTCAGTTTTAAAAATCGTTCCATCATCAAGAGTAAACAGTTCCAACGTGTTTTAGTATCTGATATTAACATATATTCTTTTTTATTTTCAGTTAGTATATATTTTATTAATATGTCCTTTTTTATAGGGGAACGTTTAAATATCTTAACAATTTTTCGAACTCTATAAATTATAGGGAGAAATTCTTGATGGATTAATATTTCATCCTCATTAGCAATATCTTCTTCAACAATTACATCGGCATTATCTTCAATGTCAATATCACTCTTATTTTCTTCAAAGTTGGAATCAGAAGTTTCTATATCCACAGTATTTGGATTCTTCTGTTCTTTATTTTTTTGTTATAATACATCTATTACTTTAGAGGGTAAAAATCGGTTACAATTATTCAGCATAGAGACTGTGTCCTGGTTTTAATTTACATCCCTCAAAAATGGAAAGCGATAACTTGTGATATATCTAAACAGTCATGGGGTTTTAAATGAAATAAAAATTTTCGAAATCAGTATAGTGTTTCGGGTTGGAACACTTTTTTGTGCGCGTGTGTTTTCATGAAGAATGTACATGTTAATACTTTTTGGACTTGGAAGACCATTGATGTTTAATAAACACCTAGAAGTCATGAGATTTTATATGAAAAAAATTGATGAAATCGGTACAATGCTGTGGGCTGGGGGACTGAGTCTTAGCATAACTCTTTAGATATCTATAAACGTATAACTCTTTTAGATTGCATTATTTTATTTCTAACTATCTTTTATGGCCGTCTGGATATCAGGAATATTGGTTCTATTTAATTTCAATGAAATTTTTTATGTGTAATTTGATGTTTATGAATTCTTCAACAAAGTATGAGGGGAGGATCAATAAGTAACACGAATAATTTTGAACACAATAATAAAAAAAAATTCAATGAATGAAAATATGAATCGGAAATGAAAGGATTACCTTTCGACACAATGGCAATTCACGCTGTTGTTTGAAGGAGGAAAAATTGCAAGGATTCACTAAGAAAATTTTGGAACACCCTACACACAACTGGGGCTTGGCATCCTCAGATTTTCATCTGCTTGGATCCATGAAGAAGTTTCTACATCTATTAAATGTTTGATTCTAACTGCGTAATATGAGATCAGTGATTTTAAACTTCCATTGCTGGGATAAATTCCTCATCATAAATGGCAGTTTGGTAGAAAAATAATTAATTGCTAAAACTTGCATTACCATTTCAGATTTTAGTTTATCGCATCCATATGAATAAAATGCTAACATACGTGGCAAAGAAATCGCTCTTATTACATATTGTTGAATCGCAAAAGTCAAATGTAAACAAATCAGTATACGAATGTTTCAGGCTGCCACATCAAACGTTTATACAGGTGCACTTAATTCAGTGCATCGCTAATTAATTAATGAAACTGCATAATATTATTAGAAATAATCTAGATAAGGCTCACCAAAAGTTCTTCTCTCTCAGAGGAAGGAACATGTAAAAGAAATCAAGAAATAGGTATTAAAGAAAGATTAATATATCATGAAAATAGGCTTAACCATTTTCAGATGGGTAATCGCTATGAGTTACTTATAGAAATTGATGACCTTATCTTAACTAAATTATTATCTCATAAAAATATTTTTTGCGTTATCCGAAGGTAAAAAAAAATTACATTTATTTCTAAAGAATGTTTCCTTTTTATTTTTAATAAATTCTTTAAGTGTAAAACTTAATTTGAATAATTAATTTTTAATGGTATGAAATTCAAACTCATTCATCAAAATATTTAAACACGTTCTTTTATCAATGTTAAAGTTAAGATTTAAAAGAAAATTTATTTTGTTTGTACATTAATCCCGAAGTAGGATTTCCACTTCTGCTTTTGTATGTGTGTGTGTTTTTAATTTATTTTAACTTATTCAATTAAATTCTTGTCTTCCAATCTTACCAAATAATCAATTTTGAAATTTTTAAAAAAAATGCATTTTACATTAATATTTAACAATCTAAAAGGGCAATAATTTGGGCGGACAAGCTGGTCACTAAAGACGGCCAGTTTTTCATTATGTTCAAAACCATGTGCATTACTTATTGACCTTTTTATTAAGCATCAAACAGTGATAGATATTCAAATCAATATCTGTTAATTTTACAGCTTCGCATATGTTCTGTTTATTGTGTACATAAATTTTTCTTGTGGAATCAAGTCCCATGGCAACCTAGTGCCATTAAGAATGTAACAGCTCGGGTAATCTATCTTCAGATTATACGTTAACTTCACAGTAGTGCAATTCCATTGTGAAATGTGCGGATAATAGGCAGTATCTTCCTTTTCTGTTTTTCAAAAATGGAAGAAAATCACGCGATTAAATAATTGATGTAGCAATAAAAACGATTTCATTTTTTTTGAAACCATGAAATAATCATAGCCTTCAAAGTGTATCAAATATAGTAGCTCCAAGTGAAACGGTTTGTACTGTAGAGCGTCAGCATACAAATACATATTCTTTCATTCGTAGTAGAGAGATAGATTAACATAACATAATTAATTTAACGTACTTCAACACATCATTGCGAATGCATGCGATCCAATCAGAAAAACTAACATAGTGTGGTAATGATTATTAGAATAGATTCCGAGAACTTATTTTACGCCAATAATGCGAAGGTCATTACTGAAATGAATTAAAGTTGTCTTAAAGACATTGAAGATTCAAATTTCCAATATTAAGTTGGTTTTATACATTTTTAAGGTTAAGTTTAAGGTTTCATACATTTGAAGCAAATGTACAATTTAATTGGAAATTTTTTCCAAATACTTGTTAATAACTTTTTAATAATTTTTTTTTATTATTACAAGCATCGTAAATGGGGAAATATGAAAAACAGAATTTCCGAAAAATAAAGAACTTTTGAATTTCACAGTCCCCTTGACTGTAATAAAGGATTAAAAAAGATAGTGTACAAGACATTTTACACTACATTCTTAATCCAAATTTTATTGGAATCCTTATTTAACATTAATAACTACGAATTTCAATTGCTGATAACGCCTCCATCGTTTAATGAAAACAAAAAAAAAATGTTAGATGTATTCCAATTAATTTACTTTGAAATTTTTTTGTATTTATTCGAAATTGAAAATAACTGGGAAAAAATTGAGTTTTTGTACATTTTTATTTCGCGGTAATTAGTTTCGTATAAAGAACAATATTCAGATACTTTTTTTTCAATGGACTGTGCAAAAGAACATAAAGATTTTATTGGGGAAATATAAATAATGTTTCAATTCAATACACGTCAATTAAATTTTCAATTTTTTTTACAAAAGTAAATTACATTTTTATTATAATTCTTTCAGCCAAATTCGTTGGTCTTCCATATTTGTGAGAGGAAATATTACTGTGTTTGTCTGTGGTCACCAGACGAATCTATTGCATTTACAATCATGAAATTTTGCAGTTAGTCATAATGATGCATTTTGGAACTGAAATTTAAAATTTTAAGTAGAAAATTTTTATTTGATATTTTATATTGCTTTAGACATTTTTTAAACACTTTTCGTAATATCGTTTTTAATGATAGCAAAAAATATCGATGTAAAACAGCCAATTGTCTTGAAAATGTCAACTCCGACATTCTAATTTCATTCATTTTTAAAATTTTTTTTTGAAATAATAATTGATAAAAGTTTATAACATTAAAATGCATTTTTATCAATTTTTAATTAATTGTTTAATGAATTATTTTTTTCTTCATTGCTTGGAAAGAACAATTTTATTTCAATATTAACTTTTGCAATAAATTTTGTAATTTTTTTGTCTTTCTCTCTCTTTTTTTTAAATGTCTTAATTTTCCGTTATTTGTTTCATTTTGTATCGTCTGCAGTTCAGCACGAGGTATCATCATCACGAAGAAAAATAAATTTACAAAATTGGAGCATTTTTTTTAATTCGGCTTCATCAATTTATTTAAATTTATACTATTTCTTTTTTTTTATTTTGATTTCACTGAGTTTCATCAAGTCATGGACTGCGACGAAAGTATACTGCTAATCTATATCTATACTTATAAATAAAGCTCAATGTGTGTGTGTGTGGGTGTTGGCGCTCTACAGGCCAGGTCATTTGACCTACAGCTACCAAATTTGGTACATGTATACCTTAGACGTTGGGAATGTGCACCTAGGATCCTTTTTTTTTTGAATTTTGAATTGGAATTTTAATTATTAATTAAAAACTAACTTTCCCGCCAAAAAAAATCTTCCATTTTCCCCACTGCCAAATGAGTAAGACCAGTTTTTTTTCCCCTCAACAGTAATGAGGCTAGGGTTAACATTTTTCGGCCGATTATTCAAACGATTCTCTTTATTTTCTTAATGTTTTATGCATTTAAAATTAAACATTGTTAATTAATCGATCTTTCAGATTCATTCTGAAGTACTTTTGAATTAAAATATCACAGAATAAAGGAAATTAAAAATGTCTAATCTGCATAGCGCTACCCCAAATGGCGTAGAAAAATTCACGCATTTGCGTTACCGTAACTGGCGTTGAAAATTCACGCATGCGCATTGTGTTCTGATTGTTGACAATAATATCAACGGATGATTCTTGATTTAAATTATTTTTAGGTTAGTTGCATGCTTTTGTAATTAAATTGTATTTATGTTAGTTATATATTTTTTGTATATGATATAGTTTTAAGTACATCGTTTTTTAAGTAGTTTTTTAAACCTGTTTTCGACCGATTATTTTAAACGATTCATTTTATTTTCTTAGTGTTTGATGCATTTAAAATTAAACATTGTTAATTAATCGATCTGTTTATGATGAATCTGAGAAAATTTTGTTGACAAATTCTTGAGATATTACATAAATTAAGAAAGATATTCTTTAGTTAACATAAAGTTTAAACGCTCAGTGACTCTGTTATCAGTAATCATATTATAAAAAATGCTTTGTTTCGTAAAAAGTATTATCATATTAATTGCAGATTAATTCTTTCCACTTTAATTTAAAGCATAAATTCTACGGGAGCTCACAGAAAATGAGAGAGATACATATTACGTTATGACTGAAGGCTTTTATAATATTATGAGTGAATTATATGACTATCAAAATTTGAAGTTTTAAAATATTTTGATGAAGAATCTATTAAAGTAGGAATTGCGTAAAATATTCAGTTATTAAAATTTAAACGAACATTAAGATTGGCGAACCAGCTAGTCGCCAAAGGCGGCTAGTACTTATAATAAAGCTCAATGTGTGTGTGTGTGTTGGCGCTCTACAGGCTAGACCATTCAACCTACTGCTACCAAATTTAGCACGTGTATACCTTGGAGGTCGGGAATGTGCACCTGGGGGTTATTTTTTCAAATTTTTAATTAGAACTTTATTTATTTAAAAATTAAGCGAAATTTTGGCGTTTTTCTGCTATAACTTCCGAAAATATTACCGCACAAAAGAGATTTTTACATCACGTTAAAGATCAATAATTTATCTTTTAAATGATACCAATAATTTAATCTTAAAATTAAATTTCTATTTTTAATGAATTTTGAAATGAAACAAATATTAAATATTATTATTATTAATATTAAATATTATTTTTTCTAAAAAATAAATTCAAGAAAAATTATTTTATGATCTTTTACACTCTCTATATTATTAATCCAATAAATCAATTTTATTTTAAGGCAAGTTTTATTTGAATAGGATATCCATTCAAATCAGGGCCACACAGCTAATTTGTAAACCTTTAGTAAGACTCAGATCTGCTAAAATGGTCTAAATGGAAAATGATTATATTTTATGTACTTGATTCAATAAATGCTCTAATAGATAACGAATTTTTGATTTTACATAATGCTTCTGCGAAATCATGAATGACAAAATGTTCTTGAAACACTAATATTTTAAATAAAAAGAGTTAATTTCCAATCAAATAAATCAATCATTTAAACTGACTGATTTATGAAAATTTGAATATCACTATTCAATAAAAAAAGGATAATTTTAGATTTTTCATCGATCGTTTCAAAGAAAATACGCCAAACAGCGCGCAGGTTTCTCAAGATTAATTGGCCTAATATTATGAAAATGTTGAGTTTTTCTAAATTTTTAACATTCAAAACTTCATAAATAAGTCTTAGTTGATCGTGGAAAATAGAAACATTCATTCATTTATTTAAATTTTGGTGCTTCCAGAATATTTCTCAGAATATGATACCTTACTGCATTAAACTTAGACTTCATAATTTTTGAAATATATTTATAGGCCGGAACAAAATATTATTATTGATTTCATTTCAATCCTTTTGAAATCATATCTACAAACTGAATTTTATGCTGAATCTGAGAAATTTTTGTTGAATTATTGTTTGAGATATTACATAAATTATGAAAAATATTTTGTAGTTCACATAAAACTTAGATACCGAGCGATTCTGTTTGCAGAAGCTTATGACTCATAATAAATAACATTCTGTTTTCAATAATAATAACAATAAATAAATAACAATAAAGATGATAAATAAAATAAAATGCTTGGTTTTATTAAAAAAATATCTTTATATTAATTGCAATTTCATCATTTCCACTTTAAATTAAAGTTGAAGTTTTACCGGAAATGGCAACAAATTAGCAAAATATATATAGTAAATTGAAGGAAGCGATCTAAACAATAGTATAAGTTTGATATGACTATCAGAGTTTGAAGATTAAAAATGTTTTTTGAGAATCTATTAAGAGACCAGTTAATTAAAATATTTCATTGAAAATTATAGCGAGCGGTAATACTGGCGAACCGGCTGTTCGCCAAAGGCGGCTAGTTCTTAATAAAAGTGAGGTAATGTACATGGAAAACTATATATGCAAGCATTCTTACTAAATGTTCTGTATTCTATTAAAAGTGGAAATCGAGTGGAATCATGGTTTTTCTTCTGATCCAACGCCGATTCATTTGCTAAAATTATGTCTTGAGTTCAAATTAGTAAAGAAAAATTTGGATAATTCGATAATTTGTTTTAAATTTGCATTTCCTTGAATTTCATTTATTTTGTTAAAACATCGTCTATAGTTTAATTTGACTCATTCAAAGTCAAAATTAAATATAGCTTTTAATCTTGAATTGTTTTCATTAATTAAATACGCTTGTAGATGATTCTGAAAAATCCTACATTCATTCTTCTTATTTTTTTTTATTAGAAAGACTTGGATATATTTTTTAAAAAAATATTTGTTTTTAAGGAATAAGAAGTTTTCTATTTTTAAAAACGACTATGAAATTATTAGATATGTAAATTTCTAAATAAACATTAAAATTGCAATTTTCAAAGCACTGCATATTGTTTTTAAAATTAAAATTATCTAATTATTTACAGAAATTATTACTTTTAATTATAAATTTTTAACAACAATGATTTATACTTTAGTTGTCAAACTTATTCTATATTTATTTGTTTAAACTATTAAATATTAAAAGTAAATATTTATCGCCATTTTCAATTTAAAGTTAGTCGATATTTCTTGCTGAATTCATTTTTAGATCCAGTTTTTAATTTACTTCTGATTTTTACATAAATGCGATGTTTTAATGTTGTTCTATTAACCTTAAATTAGTTAAGTTAATTAATTAGACAGCCCTCTAAGCAAGAGGTGATTAACAAGCAGGTCGATTTAAAAATATTAATAACCTCATTGCCAATTGCAATACAAATTTTGTAAATTATAAAATATTTGGCTTCAATGTAAAAAAATTATTAAAACCAGTATTGAATAAATTAAACTATAATTAGTTGTTATTTATAATATATTGGAATATTAATTATTCATTTAATTGGTTTTGTTACTTTGCATTTGAAAAATTCTGTAAAAAAATAATTTTTGATTTAATATTTATTTGTAATTTATTATTTCGTTTCGATCTATTATAATTATTAAATGTTTCCATTCGTAAGTAAGCGAATCATTAATTAATAATTATGTTTTAACTTTTCAAGAATTTTTTAAAGTTTTTTTTTATGATATATATTAAAAATAATTAAAAAATATTGTTAGAAAGTTCCTAAAATAAAAAATTTAATTTAAATATTTCATTGACATGCGAATTAATTTTAAAATATGTTTATTTTTGAAATTAAATTGATCAGCCAGTACAAACCACGTAAGAGACATTGTTTTAAAAATACCTAATATGATACACTTAAAATAGTTAATATATTAGGTATAACTAATACCTAATCCGCTTTTGGCCTCAGCTAAAATTCATCCCAACAGTGAAGATCAATGTGAAACTTCTACAACCCCATTCTTCATTCTCCCGACCATTTCCGTTGACAAAAGAATCAAAGAAAAGAACGCCTGGTTCCGACTATTGACAAGGAACGGTGCCTGGGGCGGGTTCGGTGAGATCTTTAGTTGGGGTGATGTGGGGTGTAGAAAATTACCAGCAACAAACTGCGAGTACCTATTCAGGAAGAATTTGCTTTTGTCATGAAGAGTCAGCATAAAATGAAGTTCAGATACTTTACAAAACTGAAGAAGTAAGCTTCCGATGGTACATTAGAATTTTGAATAATGGGAAGCATATGACCATATTACATTGCCATTTCCGCAATAATTGTGCAAAAACATGATAGAACAGAACAATATATTGGGAGCTAGCAATTTTAGAATTAAAAAAATGATATCTTATGTATAAATTTACAACAAGTTAAAACTATATATTACTTAATAGTTTGAAGATTATCTAATTTTAATAATTAAATCAATCTAATTAATGTATGTTTTGTAATTCCTCTTAAGTATTCAATTTAAATCATGAAACAGTATTTTCATTAAGAGGGCAGTGGACTTTGAAATAAACAAATATGGAAGAAAACATGAAATTTTAGTTTTATTATTTCATCTCTAAAATATACGTTTATTTTCAACTGAAATAATGTCATAAAATGTTTTGCTAAAAAAAAAATGAATATTTGAATGGCCTAGTACATACATCAAAGAAGTACATTTTAATGACTTTTATCAAAATAATATTGTAATTAGATTTAAATATCTTTGAAATGTCTCAGGTGTCTTAATTTTTGAGGAAATTAAATAGAAATGATAATAAAGATTTCATTTAAACATTAAAAGAAAATATGGCATGCATTTTATATTTCGCAGTTTTTTTTAGATATTTAAAAGTCATTTTTAGTTCAGAAAAAAAATTCTTTTGAAATTTTAATAGGTGTGCATAAAAATATTTCTAAAAAATTAGTATTTAATTAGAATTACAAAATTATTCACTGTTCCAAATAAACTTATATTGGGTAATAAGGCAACACATTAGCAAATAAGTCACCAGAAATATTTTAAGATTTTAAAAAATCTTTTATTTTTTAAAAAAATAACGTATTTTGTTTAAAATATATATAAATAATATATAAAACGTTTTTTAATAGAAATTTGACATATTCATATTTTTATACATATGCATAAAAAATTTCATAACTCGAAATAAATAATTCGCAAAACAGCATAATAGAGTTCAACATCTCTTTAATGATTTATTCGTTAATTTGTGCATAATTTTTTTAGCATTTTTAAAGATACCAATCAGAAAGGAATAATAATAATAATAAAATAAAGTAAAATAAAAAAAAAATTGAATTATATGTAAAATATATCATACATAATCATATATAAAATATAAATTATCATATGATAATTGCTAATTATATAAAAACGCAGATACATTGCGCGGCGAAACATTATTCATTTGGCATTTACAATACAAACAATAACGATAATAATATACAAACTATAACGATGTTTTTAATGTTATGTTGAAATTCAAATTCATACGACAAAATATTCCGTTGCGTACTTTTGTCAAGGTTAAAATGATAAAAATTGCTTTGATTGTACCATAACCCCGAAGTAGGATTTTTACGTTCATTTTTATTTCACAATATACGTACACATTTTTCAATTTGCATTTGCTATAATTTAAATTGACTGATGAAATAAAATTCAAGTTTTTCAATCTTTCAGCATGCTAAAAATTTTAAAATACGCATTCAATTTTAACAATTTAACTGCCCAAATCATCAATAATCTCGGCAAACAAGGTGGTGGCCAAAGGTAGCTAGTATAAGTTAATTATTATCTGAGAAATATTCACTTGAGGAAGTTAGCAGTTAATGAACGAGTATTTCATTAAGGTATTTTTGGGCATTTATATTCTCTTTAATCACACAAAGTCTACTTACACCTTTTGCTGTTATACAGCATAAGATTATAACACTAAGTAGATATCCAACCGAAACTGAAATTTTCAATTGTTAATTATTACTTATTAGGATGACATTTTCAATTATTCTTCTCCTATCATATTTTAAGCCACTCCTTCTCTGTATTTTATATCGTGGCTACAAAATCGTAAGATGTACTCCAAATAACAATGCCCCACACTTTTGCTATCCAATTAACACGAGGCGTTTTCAGTTTAATTTTTTCAACTTTTTTTACTCGGATTTAGAAATGGTTTTTTTAATAAAATTGTTACATTTAGATCAGATTCCAGCATTCTATATTGAATGGTTCTCGCATTCAAGTTCACATTGCATTGTGCCATTTCACTTTATATCTTTCCAGATGAATTTCTTCTATCATATAAGAGCAGTCTTTTAAGTATTATATCATCACTTGGTGTAGCGCATTTTTCCTGCTTTCACTAGTTCGGTTTTCTAATAAAGGAAATAGCTTAGACTTTTTCAAAAATTTAGAAATACCGCCCTTAGATAGATTTCTACCTGTTGCGTCTAATTACTTTATAACTAAAGCTTCTGATCATGCAATAGTAAAATTATTGTGTAACCAGTTAATTTTTTAAGCCGTCTTTTTTTTTTTAACTTTTTGACATGAAATGAAAATATAAAATAATAATACCTATAATACGAAAAAAAAAAAAAAAAAAAAAAAGAAGAAGAAGAAAAAAGGTAGAAATTGCAAAAACTACGAAAAAAGATCTTCTCTCAGCTACAAGACATACTGTCAGTTGAATTCTAATAATAAAATGCCACTTTTCGAAGTATTCTAAACACTCATGCTCATTGACTACATTCAAATGAAGAAAAGCTGTATCTTATCTATTAAAGCAAGTTATGCTCCTTTCTTCTGGTGAGTAAGCTGAAACATTTAAATAATTGTTATTATTTAATATAATGAGTTATATTCCTGGATAAATTATCTTTAAAATGGTGTATGAATTTATGATATTACTGCTAATACTATTGCCTTCAAATTTTCAAAATGCAATTTTTCCACACCCACACAAAATTACAACTTTGGCCAGTACTCTATGTTAGATGTTTTAGTCATACGATTTGACCCGTTCATACCTGCACTCTATTTTGAACCGTGTTTAATACGTTCAACACGTTTAGATGGCACAAGCTATAATGTTTGTCATGTAACTGTGATATCTCATGAATCGACTCCAGTTATTTCCTGAAATAATTAAATTAATTTTCTAAAACCATCTGAAAAATAAACAAATAAAAACAAAAGTTATTATTAAGATTAAATGCATCTAATTGTGAGGCGTGAAAATATATTTCTCCGTTTATGCATTTCAAATTAGAAATGATTTTACATAGTCAAATCAACGCAATAAAAAGAGACGGATTTGTTCCGCATTCTTCAACAAAATTTTAATAATTTATATATTTGCACAAATACATAAATTGTCTTTCTGCTATATGATGTCATATAGAAGAAAGATGATTTTTTTAAAAAAAATTAGTTCTATAAAAGAGATAGTGAAGAGAATAATTTTATACGACCTTTGAAATTATAAAATATATCTATTTGAATAAATGAAATGAAACAAATAAAATGAAATAATTTATTTTTTTAGAAAATAACAAAATTGCGAAGTTTAAACTAAAAAATAAAAGCAAAAAGAAAACAAGTAATTTTCAATGCCGTTTGTTGCATCTTTTGAAAATATTTATTTGCAAGCGTTTAGTTCTTACTAATAATGAAATGAAGATGGCAGCACAATTGCAAGGTAAACATTTTGTATTTTACTGTGAAAGGAAAACTGATAAATTACCTTAGAATGAACATTTAATGTTGATCGACAGCAGTTTTGATTAATAAGAACCAAATTTAATGAAAGTTCATCATTCATGTTTATGGAAGAACAGTGTACAGTAAAAAATAACTGTGTTCCTCGAATTCTATAAAGTTAAGTAACGAAAGGCACATCCGGTCGTAATCAAATCTCGATCTTTTCTATGTCTATAAAATGACATATTTAATTATAGTTCTAAATTTCTTTTATAGCATAAAAACGTATGAGTTTATAGTGTAGTTTAATAATAAAAAAAATCTAGTCGTATTAAAATTTTCTGAAATATCATATAATACTAATATTTATATTAATTAATTAAAAAAAATTAAAATTGTGTATTTCCCTTATTTTCCAAATATATTTATATCCAATAAAGTTGCCAAAAAAGTTAATAACAGAAGCGGGGATGTTTCTATAAAACTTCAACTATAAAAAAATAATTACGATGTTTTCATTCATTTATTTAAAAAATCAAAATTATTACATTTTGTTTAAAGAAATAAAAGATCCACGTTTTATTAAATATTTCAATTATTTTCAATAAAAAAAGTATCTTTTGTGTATTTCAATTTTGGTTTGCAACTTTATTCATAAATTAAAACATAGTTATACAGCTGAAAATGCGCGGGGCAGAAATTTACCTGCCCCGTCGCGAGCACCTTGTCGGAAAAGTTTTCCTTTTAAGTTTCCGAAACTGAAAACGTTAATTTAAGTCTTACTATTCGTTCACGAGAAGTATTCCTAGCATTAGTCATAGCTTGGTTTTCGAAACCATTCAAAATGACTCACTAAAATTGAATCTGAGGCAGTCGCAGATACAGCAGTCATCATCTTCGAGATTTTAGTCCTGATGTGTATTATTGTTAACAAAGATGGTGTGACGTCACAAACCTCATGCGCTCCTTCCTGCAGGCTTGATTCCACTCCTCACAGTACTACTCCATTTTACCCTGCAAACGCCGGTCTCAGGACAAAGACGAATCGTTTTTAGCTTGTGGACATAATCAAAGCTCAAAAATCATTGGAAATTTTCGAAAATCGAAATCTTGAACTTCCTGGGCACCGTAAGTACCAATTAGTTGACTGATTAATCCGCGGGGAACCGCGAAATCTCACATTTAAATCATTAGTTAGCTTATGTGTTCATTGTCCTGTCGAAATACTAAGTACTTCTCGTATTCTGGTTACTTTCGGCTGCGTTTCTGCAGGGTTCGATCTATCTGGATTTATAATCGCGTTACTTTAAAGTCATATATTTTGTGAGCTTTTCGAACTCATAAAGAGCCGGTGTTTACATGATCTGTCAAACTACATGTGACAGCTGGATTGGATATTTTAATACTACAAAATGTAAAGAACTATTAATGTTTAAATTTAATTTACATTTGAAATTTTTTTCATCGGAATGTGTTTTGTCATTTACTTTATAAATGATGTTTATTATCGGATAAAATTTGAATGATTTATGAATGAAGTGAACGTGTTTACCTGAGAATGTGCCTGTGTTTATATGAAGTCGGCACATCAGCTGTTTTGAAAGCTGCCTTTCACAAATGTGAACTTAAATTAAATTTTATCGAAATATTAATATTTCTTTCACTCTAGTAATTTTTGTTATTAGATATAAGTGTGAAATCTTCAAAGTATATATAAAAATTGTTAAAATATATAAGATATACGAAACCTTTTAATTTTGCTGTATAGCTTCTTGAAACGTAGCTTTTCGGTATGTTTCTTTTTTTGGATGTCATAATTTTTAGAATATAGATCTAAAATTGTTTAATAAGTACTAAAAAATTTTATATATTAATTTTTATAATTTTCTGAAATAATAATTTTCAACAAAATTAACCTTATTGTTTAGGCACAGAAATTTACACATCTGTATATTTTAGTTCCGATTTGCTATTTTTCGATTTACTATTTTTACTTTTTTTTATTTATTCGATTTACTATTTTTACTTTCATAAGTAAAATTTTCTAAAAAAGTCTTGCATATTTTTGGTACTTAACTTTCTAAATTCATTTCTTTAGTTCATTTAAATAAATATTATATTTTCAATGATTATGTTAAATAATAACTGATAATTAGAGCTTCAAGATTTAGATTAGTTATTTAGTTAAAATGAAAGGGATTAAGTTAAATGAAACTAATTGTAACTACCTATTTATTAAAACTGATAATATAATTTTTATTGTTAATGACTATCACAATCTATTAAAAATACATTTTTTTTTTTTGTAAACAGTGATGAATTTTTTTCTGGAAGGTCTAAAATTTGAGTTAAAAAAAAGAAAGAAGAAATGCTGATGTATTTCATTTTGTTTCTAATTATGCTATTTATGGGATCTTTACAAGTTATGTAATCATTTTAGTGATATTGTTTTCCAAGGAAGTTTTTATATTCGAATTAATATTCTAATGGTAGTTGTTTATAATTTTAATTTAATTATATTGTTCCATTTCATTTTGATGGCAGTTTTATTAAAAATATTTGCAACTGATTAATTATGTGAGTACTTGAATTTTTTGTTGTATAAGGCATTCCTGAAATCTGTCAAAGTTATTAATTTTCTCTGTTTGTATGATTTATTATTAAAACAGTTATAAATTTAAAGGGATTAAATATTTATATATTTTGGATGTATTTTTATGGTAATACTTCTGTTTTCACTGTGTTTAAATAATTTTTCTCTTCAGACATTTCTCTCTATATATAATTAAACTGAATAAATTTTAGCTCTGAAGATGTAATGATTGTGGATATTGTTAGCAGCATGCTTTATTATTTAAGAAATAAAAATTAAATTTTTTAAATTAAAAATAATAAATTAAATTTTTTGAAGAAGGAAAAAAATTTAAATTATTTCAGATCAAAATAGTAGTAAGAAAGTTTGCATCGTTTATTATATAATTGTAATATAACAAATAAAAATTTCTTGTAATTCAAATATTAATAGAAACAAGAAATTTGAAGATTAAAAAAAATAATATTAAGGACTTTGAAGAGCATTCACAGTTTATATCTCTATAGTTTTTAATATCATTTTTTTTTTACTTTAAAATAATTTCCTAGAAATGAAATGAAAATTTTATCCTTTTTTAGGAATATTCATTTTATCTTTTTTTTTTATGCTGATTAACATAAAATGAATTTTGGGGACTCATTTTATGTGAATCAGCATAAAATTTTAGTTATAATTTATTTAAAAATGAATCTTTAACCAAGATAAAGTTTGAGATCCTAGAGACTGTTCATTTTGTCTAATTCCTCATGAATGCTCATCTCCTGGTTAAATAAATATAACATTAAAAAACATAATATTTCAATTATATAAAAACTCTGCCTTGTTAAAAAAATGTCAAGTCTTAAAATATTATCAATGTCTTAAAAATTCATTCGTAATTTTTTGCTTTATTTTGTACATCATATTTTGCTGAAATGTTGAAGTTTTTTTTTTCGTTTGCTGAGTGTTACTGAAGTCTTTGCATATGATGCTTATCTTAATAATTTGATCAGCTTACTTTTATAAATCATACCTGTTGGTGTTGCTTGTTATGATATTCTGAGTACAATGGAAAATATTTGAAGCTTTTTAAGTTTTAATAATATTGCTTGACACTGATAAAACATTGTTTGTTGCTGCGACTTGAAGTATGCAACTGAAAGGTAGTATGTGCTTATCTGGGCATTAGAACTCCGTTAAAGGAGAAATTTCAGTGTCATTAATCAAAATTTATTTACCTTTTTTATAAATGCAATTTATGCTGTCATTTAATGTTTTTAAAGCATTTTAAACATTTATGCAACAGATGATCAGTTTTATGTTTATACCTGCAATTCATCACTCTAAATTCTCTCATGTAATTTTATTTATCTGAGAAATCTTGATAAATATCTAACAAGCACCTTAGTTACTTTTACTTATTTGTTGATGAATAATGAGTTATGACATAAATTCAGTGACATCAAATTTAAAAAAAGTTTTTTTTTTAATTTATTGCTTTATACGTGGACCACTCTTTAAATCTTACATTAGAATTAATCATTAAATAATTTGTTCAGACATGACTGTACACAATATTAATAATCCCTGCTTGTTTTTACTATACAGAACTTAGGGAAGAAATTGTAAAAGCAATGAATAGAGGATATAATTTTAAATAATGCAAAGTCAATATTTGTTTTAAAAATAATTGTTGTATGTAATAAAGAATTTCTGAATTTTATTTATTAGCTTATTATTACACCTGCTTTTGTTTAATTATAATTAAGAGTAAATTTGGCAAATTAGTATTTTTTCATTTTTTTTTAGTCTTCTATTCATTTGTAAATTTGGACAATTCATTCATTTTTTTAAAAAATGATAAAGGAAGTATAGAATTTCTCTGACCTCTTAATAATTGAAAAATATTTATATTTCACTTGTTATGTACTTTTTTTTATAGTTTATACCTTTTTTAACCTTTAGGTAGTTGTGGTACATTTTCTGAATTATATTTATATTATACGTGGTACATTTTCTTCATTATATTTTTTTAGTACATTATATTTATTTTTAAAGAATTTATTGGGGAGGGGAATAAAGGCGCAGTTAAAACATTATATTTTAAATATACTTCTTTGAAATTTTAAAAACTGCTTGTTTATTAATAGGTCATCTAGAAATTTCTCAGTTTCCAGGCATCTTACATGTATTTCTCAATCCTTACAAATTTCTGTTATATGTTAGTGTAGCAGTTTTTACTACACTGCTGTATATACACAGTTTGGGTTTTTGAGGAAGAGCTAGCTAATTCACCGTATGAGAAAATTTTGAGGTATATGACTAAGTTTAGGATGAATTTTAAAAAAAACATTCAAAAATAGTTATATTTTTGAATATTTGCATTTAAAAGGTCGAAAAAACTTTCAGAAAGAACCGAAATGTAAAGTAGCAAAGGTTTTTTAAAAATTGGAAAAAAGGACTTTTTTTTTGTGTGCTAAAAAAGAGATGTAAAGCAGAAATTTTCTAGTTTAGATTTATTTACATTTTATTCCCATTCTCAATTTATTTACATAAAGTTTTGCAGAAAGCTTAAGAAATATATTATTTAGTTCCTGAATTAAAAGATAAACTGTATTTTTGTCCATTCTGTAAAAATTGGGGTTAAACTGATAAAAACACAAAATTTACAATTTTTTTCACATTGTGAAACACTAAAACAACTATAAAATATTTCTAAATGAATAAATTACTTATTCTCTAATTCAGGAACTGCATAACATATTGAAAAATTGGGTGTAATTCAATTTTAACAGCAACCAAAAAGCACCAAGAAAAAATTTCACTAATTATAAAAATATATTCAAGTGCATTATTATTTATTATGAAAAATGTTGAGTATGTGAATCGGATGGCATATACAGTTTGACGATTAAAATCATTAAATTGGTGAAATTTTTCCTTGCCTCTTTTTGATCACCGTTACAATTGACAAGTATAAAAAATTATTATACTAAATTTGAACAAAAAATATGCGTTACATTTTTAATGAGGTTTTTTATTAGAAAATTCTATCAAAGATTATAATTTGAGAAAATGGTATTTAAACATGTGAAATAGCATTAAAATGTATATAAATATAAGTATAAAAATTAGTTTAACTTTTCAAAGAAATAGACTTAGAAACAAAATTCTAATAATTTTATTAAAAAACTTTTTCATTCATTAAGAATATAAAATAAAAAAAATTCATAATTTTGAAAAAAATAGACTTTTAAGTATAGTGAAATACATTAAGTTCTCTCATTATTAATGCAGAAAACTCTTGATATTTTTTTCAAATACTTAAATATATGACATTGACAGTATCTAGTAAGGCATTAAATTATATTGTGCGATTATATCTGCATCTTAACTAGCTTTATCGAAGTAATTGCCATTTTCGTAATGTTAACTAACTTTATCGAAGTAATTGCCATTTTCGTAATGGAAACGGTGCTTTTGAAGCCTCAGTTTGGTTTAAGCAAATTTTGTTTTGTAGCATTTCTAAGAATTTTTCAAAAGATTTGTTGATATTTTTTCAGGTTTTATATAAAGAATTCCCTCCCTTCCACATTTGAATTATTTCTAGTTTAAATTTGTAAAGTCAGTATTTTGAAAATATTCTGTTATGTTTCTTGTGATTTTTGAAATTTTATCCTGAGATTGTTTCTGAATTTTCTAGTTTTACGATATAAAAGAAATTTTTTTTTTTCTGAAACTTAATAATAAGAAATTTTTTTTCTGAAAATATTTCAGTCTTAAGCTATTTTAAATGAAGGTATCACGTCTCAAGGTAAATGAAATTTATATATAATAATGGAAAAAAAAAGTAATTTGAAAGCATTAATAAGTGTGTTTCTCACTCAAATCAAAGTTGAGATACTATTACTTCATACTTTCATCTTAATTTATGAAGCTTATGGAAATTCTCTTTTGTATTTTTAATTATCATATTCAATCACATTTAACTTGCTGGGATTGCTCATTTTTCTTTATTCAGTTAAGATACTGTTTTGTTATTTACTGTTTTCTTTTTTTTTCAATAGTATAATGAATGGTTGGATATGTTGATTGATGCCTTGAGATACAATTTTTATTGCAAATTTTGAAGTGAAAATAATTGTATATTTATTCAACTATTTCACGTTAAATATGTTTGGTAGTGATAATATATATTTCAAAAGTCACTTGTATCCATATCCATAAAGAGTATGTAAAAGAAAAAAATTTTGCAAATGTCAATTATCATGTAGACCACCAACACAGGAACACCAGGCGCCACAATCTAGTTTTCATAAGTTCATTCTTTTGAAACGCCTTATTTTTGCTTTGACTAAAAGAATGTATAATCAACTTCTAAGTAACTTTGTCAATATAAAGCAAATAATACAAAAGATAATCAGTACAAGATACATTAATACAATGAATTCAAAGCAAATACAATCTACCTGTGTAAATAAAATATTCGTAGTTTTATAAATATTTATTGCATGCAATATATTAACTACAAATTTGATAGAGATGGAAGAGTTCTATGTTTTGTTCAATTTTTCTCTATATTTTTCCGTTATACACAACAATGCATAATCATAAAGGCATTGTAACATATTTATATTTAATAATGGACTTTTTTTTGTTAGCCTATCTTTTGTTTTGTGTTCGCCAATAATTAATAACATAGATTTCAAAGTTTATTTTTCTATATTTTCAAAACTTATCATATTACCAATAATTATTTTTGCGAATATAAAAGAAGAAATCAAGTTAGATTGGATGCCTCACTTCTTCATATATATATATTTAGTAAAAAAAAAAAAAAAAAAAAATGCAATATTGTAAATTTAAAAATTTATTTTTCTTTATTTTTAAAACTTTTATTAATGTAAAAGAAAAAAAATCAATATGTTTGCTGTTTTATTACTTAATGTGTATAGTTAGAAAAAAAAATGTCTTTATAGTTAAACTGGGCATAAAATTAAAAAATTTGGAAAACTGAAAAAAAAAATGCATTTTCTTAATAATGGCTAATTTAAACTATTTAATTTGATACATTTATGCAATTATGCACCAAAACTCTGAAACATTTTATGAATTTCATCTTAGCTATTAAAAATGATAGATTTGCTGTGTGAAATGGAAATGCCTACTATCTCATCAGTGACAAAATATTTTAACTACTATAATGTATGGACTGTGGTAATGTAAATGGACTTTCGATGAAAATACATTAAACTGGTTTTTGTACTCTTAAACACAAATATCTTAGAATCAATAGTTTATCCTTTATTAAATACAATTCATATCTACATTTTTTAAAAATCCATTTCTAAACACAGAGACCTGATTGCAAAATTCTGACATATTATTATTCCTTTGATTAGATACTCAAACATCTTATATCTGTACAGTATAGCCAGAGCTGGCTCTTATGCTATTAAATCAAACTTGCCCTACCTCAGTTTTAATTCGTTATTGAGATTGTTAATAAAAATACCCTTATTTTTTTAGGTTATTTAAAAAAAAATTTGAAAATATTCTTTAGCATTTAGAGTTTCAACAATTATAAAATTTTAATAATTTTTTTTTCAAAATTATTTCAATGTTGAATATATAAAGGAAAAAGTAAGTTTAAAAATACTTTTATTTGTCATATTCATCAAAATAATATGCTTGTAAAAATTATAATGTTTTGTTTTCTATGCTGTTTCTATTTTTAACTTAGTCAACATGCTAATGATTTACTTCATGTTAAATTGTTTTATTTTAATTACAGTGTAAAAATATATTTGTTTTTATTTATTTATTATAACTCATGACTATATGGCCTCCATGTTTGTGTATAATATCATTTAGATAGAATCTCAATATTTATAAATACTATCATAATTGTAGTTATTGAAACTGTAGGAAATGGACCAGTCAACTTGACTAAGTGTTTATATTATTCTAGTATTCTATAGTTCTTAGAATTTGTATTTGATGTTAGCCGTATAACGCTTTTTTAATCAGCAGCCTTTCCTTAGCCCAGTGGCCATAGGTAATTGTCCAGTTGGATATCCATCTCTAAATATTACACATGATTTAAATTATTTGAATTTTTTCACACTTTTTAACCATTAAGCATTTTGAATAATATAGGTTAAAAAATAGAGGGGAAAAAATTTGAAAAGCAAGTAAAGAATTAATATCTGGTTCTCAGTATTGAGTACATATTGCATTCTTTCCTTTTAATGATTAGAAATAAAAACATAATTGTTGTCTCATTGAAACAATGTTTTTAGGAATACTAAAGCATGCATTGAAAAAAAATTATTAGAATATATAATAGAATTGATGTAGTAAGAAATCTTTATGCTACAAAATTTTATATTCCAACTGATCTTATGTTCTCAGTTAAACTATCTATTCATTGCATTTTTATTATTTTATAATTAAATAAATAAAAGTTTTCAGAAAATGGATTTGTCATTTCAGTACAGATCAAAATTGATTGATTATTTCTAAATTGGATTTTGTGGTCCTGAAACATGTGCTGATAATAATTTATGAAAATGAAATGCAAAGCCAATTAATCTATATTTTTACTAATTTCTGTACTGATTACATTTTCCTGATTTTTTTAAAAATTAATTTAATCAGCACTATTTTTAAAGATTTATATATATAACAATAAACATGCAAAACTTTTGCACATTCATTTTTGCTTTATCGCTTTCCTTCTTTAATAGTTCTTTGAAATTAAAATAATCGATGAAGTCTATATATAAAATAGTAAAGGCAATTTATTGTTGTGAATGTATTTACAATTAACAATACTTTTTTGTTTACAATAACGGATATTAGGAAGCAATTATTTTTATTTTTTTGTTTTTATTCCGAGTAACTGATTTAAAAATATTGTTATGTTGAGTGACTTGAAAAGGTCACATAGGTTACATGTTATCTATGAGTTGGCATTGTAAATTAGAAAAGTAAGAAGAAAGGAAGATCCTGCTGATTTATAATGACTATAATATATATAAAAATGACAATAAGAAACTTTTTGATGAAAAACAGATTTTTTTTTTACTTTATATATACCAAATTCAAATTGGTTTTGATAAAAAGCAGCATGAACTGCATAAATGTTATGCCCAACTCACAGTGACAAAAACCCTTATTGATCTGAAAACGTGAACTAATTTTACTAAATTCTGAACTAAATAACATCAAGAAAGTGTGCCTTTGTGATGTTGGTTTGTAAATGTAAGCTCATTTATCTCTAGAATATTGATTCCTCACCATGTCTATGATATTTTATTTTAAACTGACATTTTAAATATAGCATTTCAGTGTAAATTGAATATGCGCTGAGTTTCAGTGTAAATTGAGTATTAAGAAATCAGCCAAATTTTTTCTCCTCTGCTATTTTATTCATGTAAGAGAAAGAAATAGTGGTAAAATAAATAATATATGGAATTTTATGTCTAAATTGAATTTCAGTTAACTAATAATGTTATGTTAAGTTACCTTATGCTAATTACAAGCATTTATAAAATTTTACAATTTTCAGTTTTTTTTATAGATATGGGGAGCTCCATTATATTTTGGCTTTTTTGCTTGTTTTTTTTTAATAATTAACGACTTATTTAACTAATAATGATTTTTTTATAAAATGTAGATGAAGTTATTAAAAAATAATGGGATTTCAGTTCAAAATTGAGGAATTTATTATTATAAATTAATTTTGTTATTGTATTGTAGGAATGCTGATATAAATTCTTCAAAATACTTTTAATTACCTTTTTTAAAATTCAAAATAATAATTTGTTGTTTTTTAATTATTAATTTTTTTAAACATTTTTTTCCCCTACAGTTTGCTTTCAAAAGTAACTAAACATTTTTTTTATGATTGTTCTGAATATTTCCAAGTATTATTTTTGATTTAAGAAGATATTTGAAAATGAAGATATATAATTTTCATTTACATTTTCTAAAACCCTTTTGTTCCAAAAAGGGGTTTAAAAAAAGGCGGTAGGTGAGTAGCAAATTCGCTGTAGAATTTAATGCTTTTTTGTAAGTTGAAAATGATTTTCATTGATCTGTTCAATTACATAGAAAAAATAATGCTTTTGGTTGTGAAATAATTAAGTGCACTTTTTTTTTATCTTGCTTCATTTTAAAAAACTAATTGCAAAATTGTTCTTGTATCAGTTACTATTAGGTTTTAAAATCTAAATTAAGATTTGATGCATTTTGAATTTTCCAAGTTCAACATGTATTTCTGAATATAAAATAAAATGTTTAATTAAGTAAATATATTTTTTTTCAATAAAAAGTGTTGTACTTTCTCGAACAAACAAAATGCTTAACTTTTCTCAAAAAAAAAAAAAAAAAAAAAAAACCACGAATTGATAATTGCAACAACCTACATCTTAAAAATCTTTAAAAGAATGCTGAATGTATGATGTGATGCAGAATCGCAAGTGCTTTTGATACTTATAATAATTAAATTTTAAAATCATTGGAAAAAGGGGAAAAAATCCAATTCTGTTTAAAAGAAAAAGGAGAAATTGAGTTCTTTTAATAGTTGTATATTTGAACATTTTTGAAAATAGGCGATATTATCATACTAAGATTAAAGAACAGATTTCAACAAGTTCTAAATTAATATATGGATTTTCTATCAACAATAGGCTATTTTAACCGAGTTTTTAGTCTCATTATCTTTGTTTTTCTGCGTATCTGCGTCACGCACTTTAGGGTTGTTTTTGATTTTGCAACTCTTTTTTCCTATCGACATTGAACGAATCAATTTGTTTCTCTGAAGCATATACACTACAAAAAGATGAATACTTTTTGATAAATCCGAAGTTTTCTGTCTCCTTCATATTATGAACATGCATAGTCTGAATATTCGAGTTAAGATTAGCTGAAAATCTTTCTTTAAATCTTAGTGAAGTGTTTAATTTGGAGAAATACATTTTTAACAAAATGCTTGCAATGTTAAGGGATAGTATGCATTTTTATAAAAGTAACGTCGTTTGGTCGTAGACTGATATTTTAAGAGTAGGTTTATTGTCTTTCCTTCAACATCATAGAATCTCGTATATTTATTAAAATTAATTTATTCTGGTGTAAAGGCTTGGCTTGTTATTACATACTGGATCGTCCCGCATCGCAAGTTTATACACCTGGCTTGTTTAGTCATAGGAATATTTATAATGAAGCTATACTAGTTTAGGAACGATGGGGAAGGGGAGGGATTGAAATCTTTTGTAGAAAGTTTTGTTTGTTACATGTACATTGCCAAGCCTGATGTTTCTAAAATTGTCGTTGCATTTTCTTAAGAAATAAAGAGGCTTTTTACCGTTGTTAAAATTTCAGATGAAAGCAGTACGAACTTTTATGGGATTTTAATTCTTGTTAATATTTAATACAAAATACAGAAGGAAAAATTCAAATTTTAATTTATTTCATTGCTTATGAAATGT
This sequence comes from Argiope aurantia, assembly GCA_026543865.1. Lineage (NCBI taxonomy): Eukaryota > Metazoa > Arthropoda > Arachnida > Araneae > Araneidae > Argiope > Argiope aurantia. Next base: position 1,256,231 of record JAPMOR010081965.1, read on the forward strand.
ATTTAGGTGAAATCAACATGTTTTTAAAGAATTATTAGAACGGTCTTATTTTTAGTATTAAATTTAAGTCACAATTAAATTCTGCTTTCCTTTTTTCGGAATAATTAAATGGCAAAATGTGTACTTTATTTTACGATCTTATTAAGTACTTTTATTGACGTTATAGAAATCTTTTTATTATTTGAATGACAGATTAATTATTCTAATTATTTTTCAATATTTATGTAATCTGTATTTCTTTCTTTCTTATTTTGCAAAATTAACTCTTTACTTTTCCTTTGATTTCTTTTCATTGAATTGTATTTCATTCAAAATAGTTTTCAAATAATCTTGAGCGTTTTCTTTTCCTGTAGCACAATTTTTAATATTATTAATTAATTTGATGCAGTTTGTCGGGAACATGTCGACACTCTTTGTTCTTTATTTTTTAAAACATCACTTATGCCTTCGATAAATATTGATATAAATATGCTTTAATGTGAATGCGTAAATGTTAAACGTAGGGTGAATTATTTCACCATTAAGCTGATTGTTGCTGCCAAAGTTAGCTAATTTTTGGGGGGAGCAAATTTAAAAAAAAATAAGGAAATTATATAAATAACTGGAAAACGTTTTATCACAATATGTATGGCAGCTTTTATTTTGACTTGTAATGAGTCCATAAATGTTTCATAACTTAAAATGAATAATTGGTTAATATAAAATGAGATTTATGAAATACAACTTCAGTTTAGCTATTCTAACTAATTTAGACTGTTTGGACTCGAAAATATCAGTTTGATGTAGAAAAATTGTAGGACGAGATGAATTCAAAGATTAGTATATAAAAAAAATAATTAATAGTATTTGACCATTGGAATCACAAAGCATGCCCATATCTTTGTTGAAATTTCTAAATACTGCTTTTTGAATGTAGAAAAGAATTGTCTAAGATAATACTCGACTATTACACATTCTTATAAAAGCATTTCCTTTTATACTGAAGCATTTGTCTTTAGAATTAATTTTCTAATTTTTATTTTTATTTTAATTTTGGATTTATGGATCGTGATTTCAATTTTTATTCTTTTGAAATGAAAGTGAAGACAAAAGAGTATGATAACATGCAGCTTATTATTTTATGGTCTGTATTGTATCCTATTAAAAATATTTGTTATGCGAAAACCTTATTATTTTCAAAGAAATATAAATATGTTTGAAAACTAATATATAAGTCCAGAAAATATTTATATTTTCAAGTAAATAAATAATAATTTCATTCAGTAACTAAATATGATTGGATTTTATTTTATTATATTATAGTTCTTAATTGCAATTTGTGAAACAATTAAATAAATTTGAAAATTATGATTAAGTTTTATTTGTATTTTAAAGATCATATCTATGAAAGTTAATTTTTTTTAGTCTTTATATTGATTGATTTCAGAAAAGAGTAGTGTGTTTAGAAAAGCAAGAACGGTATGTTATTCGCATTTCTTTGCATTCTTTGCATAATTTTCTCGCAGCAAGTTGGTTGTAAAAGGAATTAAGTAGGTCACGCTGTGAAAACTAGATTTTGCTTCTTTATACAGTGTTTACTTTTTTTCCGACTTGTAAAATTTTATTTATTTGTATGCTTATACTTTGGAATATTTATATATTATAATACTCTATTATTTCTGCTGAAGTTTCATAGTTTAAAAAAAATGTGGATAATTTTTTTTATTGTACTGCTGTCGAGGTAATGTTTTAGGACAATTTCTTTATGAAAATCCTTTCAGAAAAAGTAACTGAATCGTAATGCTCAGTTTCAAAATGTTTACTAATCTTTTCCGACTCATTTCAAGAACTCGTAATAAAGCCAGTTCAGCGAAGAAGACAATTTTCTTGGAAATATTTTCTTGATAATAAATGCCTTTTCCCAGCTATTCAAGTAACCTCGCCGTTCGTGTTTTTTCTGCCGTCTTAACTCTGGATTCCACACCTCTGTTTTTTCCCTTTGCGTATATGTTTGAAGCTTTTATCTTCTTAGTCTGTTCTAGAAAATTGGAATTATAGTGGTAGTAGTAGTAGTTTTAAATCGTCTCGTCTGCAGTCGCGTATTGATCGAAGTTTCATCAGACACTTTCATTGTTTTGTGCATTTCTTACACTTGTTTTAATTGTGAAGACTGCACACTTTGGTAAGCAGTTACTGAAAAGTTGGGGGAATGACCTCCAATCGCACGCGTGAAGGTTTTTGATCGTAGAGATAATCTCATGTCTTCTCCCCCCCCTCCCCCATCCCACGTAACTCTGTCGTTAAAATGTTTCGTATTCTAAAAAAAGGATGTCTCAAAATGAAATTTCGTTAAAAATAATTTGGAACTGATAATTTAAAAATTATTAGTTCTTTTATTAATTTGCGATAGAAGAAATTAAAGAGAGACTATTTGAAAATTAGTTGTTAAAAATGGAGTTTAATTTTAAAATAAATTAAAAATATAATATAAATTTTCTTTTAAATGATGTCTTAGGTAGAATAGGGTATCTTGATACTCAATTGAAAGCACTTAAAAAAAAAACTCAAACAAAATAAATATAAACTAACATTTCGAACTGCTTATGCATAAACAAAAATAATGCAGAAGATAAGAAGAAAAAAGCAAAGAATTATCCGAACTTCTTTTTTTTTATAAGTTTTATTTTTAACTTTTCATTTTCTTTTTATCTTTTGTTTTTATATTTGCTTAGATTTTTTTTTCTTTCGTAGCTTTTAAATGGTAATGTATTACTAACCTTTAAACACGTCAGATGGTTTATTTATGAATGCAAGATTAAAATTTTTATTCTGCTTTGCGTTGAGAAAATGTTTTTCTTTTTATTATTATTAATAGTGTATTGTAAATTCTATAGTTAGTAACCTTTTTCTTAGCCTCATTTTTTTTATTTGCTTTTGTTGATTGTGTACTACTATCATTTTTTAATGACCTCAAAAGTTTTTCTGTTTCATTAGTTATCATAAGTATTAATGGCTTATTTTCGTTCCTTTAAGAGAATTTTGTTGTACATTTTTACATTTTCAAAATTATTGAATTTATCCTTTTTCATTTATTTAAAAAACGAACATTTTGAAATAAAATTTATTTTTTATTTTTAAGGCAAACCTCTCTTAGTTTAGTGCTTTAAATAAGGTTTATTTAGTTGATTTGTTTCACTTCGCAATGATGTTTGTAAACCAATGAAAATATTTTTCATATCTTGTAATTGGGAACAACTTTTAAAGTAAATATAAAGATTAATTTAAAATTAATCTTAATTTTACCGTGGCATTTTATATTTAGTTATTTTTATTTTGAATTCAGTAGGTTAAATCGTATGTCTTAGCAATAGTAATTTTAAAAATAAGTATGTGAAACAGATGTATTTTTTAAAAATAATTTGTCTATTAAATTGCTTTAATTCTTTTCGATTATTTGAAAATTTAGCGTATTAAATACATTGGATGCTATCAAACTAATATTTAATGCTCTGATTATTTTTCTCTATCGAGAAATCGAATTGCAGTTTTAACATTGTCAATTAGCTTATTTGCAACATGAGTTCACATCAGTATATTTACTATCATGTATTCCAGGCAAAAGATGATTGGGTATGTTTTTCTGAAAATGGAAACCTTTTTTTATTTCGTTGTTTGTAAATGTGTTGCATATCCGCGGTGTAATGCAGTATTAGTAAAGCATAACGGGAGATGTTTTTCTTTTTAAAAATAATTTTATTGAAGTTCTGTCGAAGGCATAATAATCTTATAAAGGCATCTAATAGCACGACATCCATCCATCCTACACGGACTCATTGCGCATAATAGTATTACCCAAGACAGATAGAGAATTTGGCGGGTCATTGCACTGGTGTTGTAATGTGTTTGTGTGCTAGTGCTGCTTTAATAGTCGCTATATTTGTGTACGCCTTCTCTCAAACGAGGCGAACCATTGCGCCTCACTGTAGCTGTGTGGCGTGAGAGAATTGATGAAACCCCCGTCCTTTTTCCTCTCTTTGCGATATTACTACTGGCGTCTTCCACTGCCTTCTTATTTCCTTTCGCTCCTTTTTTTTAATAGCTTGTTTTTAAAACCCGGCTGCGGGAGCAAACGGAAAATGCATCGATTGACACATTCAGCGTTACTTTGGCTGGCTTATTTCAAAATGGCGCCTTCTTTACTTCTTTCGTCGTTCTTTACCTTCTCATTAGCTAGGTTCTGAAAGACGCTGTTGCGGATTTGGAACCATTTTTTTAAAAAAATTCGTTCTGTTCTTTTTTGCGGTATATTTGGGAATTAAAATTAAATTTGATTGCGAATATAGATATGGGTGGATTTTGTCACTTTGTAAAATTATCCGAATGCATTTGGAAATATTTCTATGGATGTATTAAAAAAATTGCTTCATCATTTTAAACAAAAAAGTGATACGCCATGAGGAAACATCTATTCATTAGTTTGCACAGTTTATTACATTTTTCTAAAATAAAAAAAAACTTTGACTTCAAAGGAAATACATTTTTAAAAAAGAACTCACTCATTTTAACTGCGACATTATTACTATTTACTATTTAAAACCAAGCGAATTTTTATTTATTATATATCCAATTATATTTTTCTGCGGTGTGTAATAGAGATGGTAGTTTTGTATATATATTTTTTTGTGTATGTGTCACACTGAATAGCATATACTGTATACTATTGCAAATGTATTGAAATGTCATCGATGCCATTTTTTCATGCAAGAATAAAGTGTGATGAAATGTTGAATCTGAAAACTGATCTATCTTTCTGCAGAAACATGTTCGAGAATAATCTGAAATAACGAAATTTAAAGGAATTTGTATTACTTTAAAGTACTTTCACTCTGTGATATCTGGAAAACTGTTCTTTTGATAGTTTAAGGAATATCTGGAGAAGTTTGTTACAGTGTATAATAATAATAATTTAAAAATGAAAAAGAAAAAAACGATCGCTATAAGATTTTTTGTTTAGATGATGGTTTTGGATGGAAACACTGACTGATTGCAGATTTCCTAATTTAAATGCTGATATCTTTTAGTTATAAATTAAAATTTATAAGTTAAAGAAAATAGAGCGGGTTATTCGAAAATATATTGTAATATAGATTATTAGGAATTTAAAAAAAAGAACTCTTTTAATTCGGTTTATTAAAGACTGATTGAAGGTATAACTACTTGTTTTTCTGTACTTCTGTATTTAATTTGTTAGTTGCTTCATTTTATTATGAAGTGCTTTTTTTTTGTTTTCATTTGGAAACTTATCTGAAGAATATGTAAACATAAAAAGAATAATTTTGTTAATTCACCGATAATTTTTTTAATGCTATATAAAAGCAAATTGGTTTTTGGAAATTTTTTCTGAGTTGGAAAAAAAACAAAACAAAAAAACTATTCATGCTTCAATTAAAAAAAAAGTCGAGGAAATAGGGGCTTGAAAAAGAATGAGATTTAATTAGATTATTTCTAAGTTTAAATGGTTTTCATTTTGTCTATTAGTTTGCCTAGATAAATAATTATTTGTTATGGTGGGGATTTTACTTGTTTATGTGCATTTTAGAAGGTAATCATTTGTTTCCATTAGTAGTTAAGCGTTATGGAATTGTTATTTTACACTAATATTTTAAATCATTGATAATTCATCGAATTTTGTTAGAATTTCACAATATAAAAGTGAAATGAATATATATTGTGGATTTCTCTTTACTGATTAGCTCGTTCATGCAGTCTGAAACAACCTTCATGTCTCGTTAGTGATTATTAATAAAAAAAAAATTTAAGATGATGGTTTTTTCTTCTTCTTCTAAATTTGTGTAAGGCAGTATGTGATTGAATTCATTTGTCAAAAGTACTACATATTGATGAAGTATATTGACCCGTTTATAAATCATATATTTAACGAAATTTAAAAAGATGAATAAATTTGTTAAGCTATCTTGTTAAACAAATTCATGTATATTGTGCTAGTTATTCATTCTTGTTAGTGTGATACCTCATTTATTTTGAGATAAACATAAATTAATGTTTGAAAATGTGCCCCCCCCCCCTCTTCTGTGGTTATTTGAAAATTTACTGTAAAGTTATCTGTATTAATTGATTTTGTTTAAGTTTTCCCACCCATACAAAAATCTTCTAAAATCGATGATTGATTTGGATACGAAAGAGTAAGGGGGAGGGGGATGAGAATAAGAGGATGCAAATTTTTTTCTCATTTTAAAATTATTGTAAATTATTTGAGTACTGGATTTTTTCTCAATAAAACTTGCAGCCATTCAAGAAGCATTAGTTTCCTCTGGAAAACTAAAAAAAGATGTCCATTAATTGATTTAAAAACTTGATCTCCGTTTCCTCACAGAATAAAAAGAAATTGCAATTTTGATTTCATTTGTCATTGTCCTCTAACTTACTCTCTCATACATGCGAGAAATATCGACGAAATTGCTGCAAGGAGAAGAATTAAATGCTCTCTTTTAATCGAAAAGCTCAAACACAAGGCTACTAAAAAGCAAAGAAAAAAATGGGTATTTTTTATCCCGCTCCCTGGAGCCTCCAGAGCATCTTCGCTCTGCATTTCTGGAGTAATTGCTTGCTTTTATAAGTCGTCTAATTTCGCCGGGTAAAGGCTTGCTAGCGAGAGGGCTGCGTGTGTATGTGTTCCCACAATCCATTGGGGCCATCATTTGGAAAAGCTCCCTATTTCCAATGTTTTGATGTGCAAGTATCGATTCAATTTTAGCTGCAGCAACCCTGAGCACTTACAGCTTGCCTCCTCCCGTTTGTTGTTGACTCCATTGCCCTGTCTGGAATCTGGAATTTTCTCTCTACCCCCCACCTCTGGAAATTCGTCTCCAAAAGGTCGTTCGGTGGATACTTTTCTCTTCTTTTCTTCGGAACCTTTTGTTTTGAAGGAGAGGTCAGTGGTGGGCGTCTGATGTATTGTCTTAAAATTCATTTTCATTGTTGCTTCTTTTTCTGTCTTTCATTGGTCATTGCTGTCGCCGCCACGTAGGGAGAAAATATCGCCGTTCATTCGTAATCGTGAGTTTGTAATGATTCGGAAATGAGGTTAATTGTTTTATGGACAGGGTGTAAGTTTGGAATGGAGTTGTTCGTGCTCTTATCAATCTCGTTTGAAATGTTCTGCATTCTGCAAGTTTCGCGTGATTTCAGAATTTTTTATTCATTTATTTCATAAGGTGTTATGGCCTAGACGTTTTAAGCATTTTTAAAAGTAAAGATAAGCACAGTTTGAGAGCATGTACTGTGCGAAAAAAAGTTAGAACTGAAGGAACTGGTTAGAACTGAAACTAATTGTTTTTAATGAATAGTAAATGGAAAACTATAAATATTCCTCCCATCCCCCTCCATACACTTCATTTAGTATTAGAATCAAATGAACACACCTGAAACTATAATCATAAACTTTTTGTAAATGCCGTAGTGGGAGAATCAGCAGTCTTCTAGGGACTTATAGGGGTTCGCCTTTCTCTTGCTTGGCTTACAAAATACGACATTTCTATCAGTTTTATTACTATGTAAACAATTTGTATTCAACAAATATTATAACAAACCGAAACAAAACTTTAATTTCAGAATTTACTTTAAAAGAGTTGCTTTCACTGTTTCGTGTTAAAATTTAAAAAAAAAATTAAATCAGTTTTAAACTAAATGGTAAAATTAAAAAATATGAAACTACATGCAATCCGAATATTTTAATTGCAAAAAATGCCGGAGCTATTGATTTGTGAATCTGTCCGCTTGTTGCAAAACTTATTGGACCACATTAATCTGTGACCGAGTTTTGTAATATTGAGAAAAAAAAAAAAAAAAAAAAAAAAAAAACACCTCAACAATAATATTTTGACATTTAAATGGAAAACTGATTTTTAATTTGTAAGGATTTGAGTACATTGCTCTTGTAAATCAAATCAAAGTACAAAATAAAGTTACGAAGAAAATAATATAAAAGAAAAAAAATTAAGATATCGGAGGCTTCTTAAGTTACGGAGCCTTTAGGCAGTTGCCTATTTGATAATCCGGCAGAGATCATAACTAAGTTTGCTAAATCAAAATCTGGCGTCGAAATTGTTTCAAAGTCTTGTATGGCTTCATGCTGTTGTAAAGATTGATTGGAATAGAATGGAATGAAGATCCTCATTGGTATTAAAATGTAATCGATTTCAGTTTGTATTTTGCAATGAGTAACAGATGTGGAGATTCGGAACTATTTCCACTTGGATTTAGATTAGAATTTATGTGGGAATAAGTATTTATTTCTGTCCGGAATATTTCCTCGTTTTTTAAAGTTTTGTTGATGATGGGAATAGGCCAAAGAAATACAAAAGCAATGTTTGATGCTGATTCGTTGGTGCAAGCGAAGATAGATTTGTGTTACTGTATTAGAAATGCATCTTATGTAGTCATTCAAGGTTTGGTTTAAAAAAGTGTTAATACAATCCTATTTATTTCTTGCAGGTTGTTGTGATCGTGTTAACTGTCGAGTCTAAAATATATCACCGGTACTAATGTTATTAAAAACATTTTGAGGTATTTCCTTAACAAAGTAAAAAGAGAAAGAGAGAGGAGTGGAGAGGTTTAAAAATCTCGTAATTTCGAAGTTACAAAACATTTGGTTTTTCTAAATCCATAAAATATTTTTATTCTTTAATCCAATAATTATAAAAATTTGTACCTTGAAAAAAAATGGATATTTTCAGTATTTTCAGTTTCATTCTTTTAAAATAGGGTTCATTCCTAAAAATGTATAATGTGTATGGGTTTGAAAAATTCGAAGTTCATAAATTAACTTTTAAAGATGCATTTAACAGAAATCCTTTGATAGAAAGATAATCCCCCCCCCGCTTCAAAACAGATTTTTTAGCAATTTTTGAAAATTATGCTATACGACTGTACAAGTATTATTTAGCGGTTAAGACTGCTTTTTATTTATTTCTGTGCTGTGACATATTTTTAGGAATATAATAAAAGTAAAAAAAATGTCTTTAGATTTTCAAGTTATATGTCATTTAATATATATATTAATTTCAAGTATATGAAAATGAAAATAACTTCACTATATATTTATCACACTAATATTCATTCATATATTATACTTATTTGTAAGTAATTTTATCCATTTTTTTGGTCAAAAATATATTAAAATTGCAAAATACATTATTATCTAGCGTTTTATATTTATGAATTCGAAAATCATCATAACAGACTTTCGATTTGCTATAAAAAACAATTACTTTAAGAAACCTTTTTTTGTTTGTTTTATAATAAAAATAATTCTCTTTATCTACAATATATTTTATGTACTATATAATAGTTACTTAATTTCGATGATTCTCTTTGTCGAGAGTTTCTCAATTCTTTTAAAACCTATAAATGACTTATTTGATTCTTGTGATGGGTAGTTTAATAGTAATTTAATTGATGCATACGAGCGCTTCAAACATTTGGATAAAACTGATTAATCTTTGCATGTAATTTCTGTTTGTGTGGAAATGCAGATTTATTTCTTAAATTGTTCTGCAAGGATTCTTTATGCTTGCTGAATTACTCATCTGTGGTAATTTTTGTGGTTGAAACAAATTAGCCGAAGTAAATTAATGTCATCAGTGTCTAAATGCGAGATAATTGCAGCAGTCGATTGCTAAAATTCCAAAATAATATAACTGTTTTGGTGGGTCAAATTTCCTGGTTTTGTATTTTATGTCACCTGGTGATAACCCTTCCCCTCAAAAAATATATTTCCCTTCCTTTGGTTATTGACGTTCAGTCTATTAAAAATAAATCTTTGTTACATAAATATGCATTCACATCAATATTAACAATATTAAACACACACCTTCCTTGTTGACATTGATATTTTTTTGCCCTAGACCTTCCGAATATTTAACAGTAGTGGGAAAAAAGCAAGGAAAATCCTTAACCACTTTCCTTAGTTTTTTTTTTTTTTTTTTTTTTTTTTTACTGAAACGTTCAGAACTTAACCCTGGTTGTGTTTCCGTGGTTGGTCGTAGAAGAGCAGGTGGTACTTGATGAAATGAAATGAAGCGAGTAGACCTGTTTTCCTGCAGTAAAAATTTCAGCTGTAACTGAATATGTCTATCTCCCTTTTCTGCTAGTTGATCGCATGCTAAAAGATTTTGCAGGCTTTCCTTCTGGCAGTATTTTTTTAAGCGATGCTCAGCGGAAATTCGAGGTCCTTTTAAGGGCTGGCAATGGTAGAATATTCATGTGTAGCGGTATTTGTTGTGTTGTTATTAGAAATCAGAATTTCTCACTATTTTTCTCAGAATTTCATAAATTATTAGAATTTGGTGCATGTAGAATGGGAGATTAAATCGGAATACAAATATTGGATTTGTTTGACCGAGATGGACTGCATTCGTAAATTTAAGATTTTTTTTTTTTTTTGAGCTACCATTTAAATCTATTTGTGAAAACAAATCGTGTTGTTTGCTTGTAAGAATTTGTTATTGCATAATATTGTTGATCATTATTTTACTTCAGAATTTAGAGATGTGAAATTATTTTTCATAGTTGAATCTACATTTACTAGAATAGGCATACTGTCTACTTTTAATCTACTACTTAAGAACAGTTATATCTCAGAACTCCAGTGCATTAATTTCTATCTTACAAGAGCATTCTTAAAATGATGACATATAGTAATCTCGTATTTCTTATAGGTCAATTGTTTCTCATGTAAAATTCTGTAAAAAAATATAGAAGCAAATTACACTAATTATTCTGAAAATTTATAGTATACTATATTCTGTATATCATGCTAAACTACAGTTTTTAAAATAAAAAAAGTGGAATACATGTGGCCTAAATATTTGATTTTACCGTTGTTAATTTCCTATTTAGAAGAACCTAAAATGTGAATTCTGGCTTGTATATTAAAATCACCGTACTGTGTAACGTGATCTTTCGACACTGGAGAATTTCATGACAAAGGGGAGAGAAATATTGTATTGCTCTATTCCCATTTATTTCTTGTAGTTATATATTTTTTTCGATGCAGAAACATATCGAACTTTTCCAACATTATGACAAATTCTTTTAAATATATTTTAAGAAGTGAGAAAAATCTTCCTATGTTATATAATAAAGAACATTAAATGCACTAAATTACTTTAATTTTTGATAATTGTTCTTTAATGTGAATAAAATCTTTTGTTGGTCGTTTTTTAAAAATAATTTTTTAATTAAAGATCTAATAAAAGAGTTATAATTAAGGTTGATAATTAATAAAAACATTTCTGTATTGTTTGTATTTTAAAGTGTTTATCGAATGTTAAAAGAGTATTGAATTTTAGCTCTTTTATTTAAAAGATGGGTTTTGTGTATCGTATTGAAATATTTTTTCAAATGAAATAGGATTATTTAATTAGAGAAATTTTAATACTTCTTGAAATTATGTCGACGTATAAAGTCAAATAATTGATATAGAACACGTGTAAATAAACATTTGAACTTTATTGCTTTTCTATTTTCACCCCCACCCCCTCCAAATAAACATGTCAGAATGACCACTAATTTTCACCTATCATGACTATAAATATTTTTAACTAGCCGCCTTTGGCGACCAGCCGGTTCGCCAGTATTACCGCTTGCTACAATTTTCAATTAAATATTTTAAGTAACTGGTCTCTTAAAGGATTCTCAAACAAAACATTCTTAATCTTCAAATTTTGATAGTCATACCAAACTTATACTGTTGTTTAGATCGTTTCGCTCAATTTACTATATATATTTTGCTAATTTGTTGTCATTTCCGGCAAAACTTCAACTTTAATTTAAAATGTAAATGATGAAATTGCAATTAATATAAAGATATTTTTAATAAAACCAAGCGTTTTATTTTATTTATCATCTTTATTGTTATTTATTAATTATTATTATCATTGAATGTGAGTATTGCAAACAGAATCGCTCGGTATTTAAGTCTTATGTGAACTACAAAATATTTTTCATAATTTATGTAATATCTTAAATAATAATTCAACAAAAATTTCTCAGATTCAGCATAAAATTCAGTTTTTAGTTTTGCTTTCAAAAGAATTGAAATGAAATCAATAATAATATTTTGTTCCTGCCTATAAATATATTTCAAAAATTATGAAGTCTAAATTTAATGCAGTAAGGTATCATATTCTGATAAATATTCTATACACACCAAATTTTAAATAAATGAATGAATGTTTCTATTTTCCACGATCAACTAAGACTTATTTATGAAGTTTTAAATGTTAAAAATTTAGAAAAACTCAACATTTTCATAATATTAGGCCAATTAATCTTGAGAAACCTGCGCGCTGATTGGCGTATTTTCTTTAAAGCGATCGATGGAAAATCTAAAATTATCCTTTTTTTATTGAATAGTGATATTCAAATTTTCATAAATCAGTCACTTTAAGTGATTGGAAATTAACTCTTAAAAGTCAGTGATTTAGTTGATTGGAAATTAACTCTATGACCACCATATAATCTGTGCTTTCTCTTGTGGTGTATGCATTCTCCTTAATATCAGCTCGAATAAAACATCACATACAAAAGTACTACATAGAAGAAACACATCAAAAGTAAACATAACATTTCAATAGTTGCCAAAAATAAAAGAGAGAAAAATGCAATTAATAAGCAGACGATATTTAGAATACAGATATTTAGACTGGAAAATGAAATTATCTGAAATTAACCACACGCGCAGACGATATTTACAAAAGTAAAAATATTCAAACCTGAAAAGGAAAATATATGAGTTATTCCATCAATAAATGCCATAAGTTTGTTTATATCTTCATTATTTTATGAATCATTAAACATCAAAATGGGTCCGGGACTAAATAAACACCGTGTATAGAGAGTGTAAAAGATCATAAAATAATTTTTCTTGAATTTATTTTTTAGAAAAAATAATATTTCACATTTGTTTCATTTCCTTCAAACACGTGCCGAAAATTATATTTTTGCAGATTTCATTTCCAAAAAGATTTAATTTATTTTTAATTGGAGCTTTAATCAATGTGATGGCAACACTTTGAAAAAAGCTAATTTTTTCCCATGAATGCGAAACGTGCTTAATTTTAATTTTTATTTTTTACGAAAAAAATTATTGAAAAACATAGTTAAAATATTTATTTAAAAATTCATTAAAAATAGAAATTTAATTTTAAGATTAAAACATTAGTATCATTTGAAAGATAAATTTTTGATCTTTAACTTCATGTAAAAATCTTTTTTGTGCTGTAATATTTTCTGAAGTTATAGCAGAAACACGTCAAAATTTCGCTTAATTTTTAAATAAATAAAATTCTAGTTAAAATTTCGAAAAAATAGTCTGCAGGTGCACATTCCCAGCCTCCAAGGTATACACGTGCCAAATTTGGTAGCTGTAGGTTGAATGGTCTGGCCTGTAGAGCGCCAACACACACACACACACACATTGAGCGTTATTATAAGTATAGATAAGAGAAAAGCGTCATTGAAATTGATTTTCACACACAGCCAGCCGTGTGGCAAAAATAAGTGTTAAGAATCATATTCTTGAATTATGACCCATTTCTACGTGTTTAATTTTTCTTTTCAAACTATCTAAAATAAAATTATATGTTTTGTGTGATTAATATCTGGGAAATTGAGCTGCGTATAATAATATTTTCGATGGCAAATCTCATAACGGGCGGGAAATAAAGAATTTAAATTATTTTATTGAATTAATGCAAATGGAAATTTAAATGGAGTATGTCAATTTTTAGACCAGGATTCATTCCTTTTGCAAGTATTTTAGATATTATCTCATTTTCGAAACGATATTTTATCATATTGCAAATTCTCAAACATATTCATTATTCGATATCGATGTATTTGTTTTAATGTTTATTATTATTCATGAGAGAAAACTACCTTTTTGTTTTAAACCATGATATCTAATCTACCAAGTAAAATATCCGAATATATATTTGCCATCCTATCCAGATGTCTCGAGTTTTATGAAGAGCAATACATCTATACAAATAAATGAGTAGTCTAATGATTTTCACAATTTAATTTCTGTTTCTTCTTTAACTTTGTAATTAATACCCTCCGTGTTTCCTTTTCATTTTAAATAAAGAAAAGGAGGGGATTAAAATGGAATGCAGGTTAATTTAAATTCCATTTCCCATTTGTATGTCTTTCGGTTTTAATCCTTACATGTTAATTGTAAAATAACCTCAGAAAAATAACTTATTTCTGGATTTTTTTTCTTTTTAAATTCTGGCAAATTCTTCGCTTCCAACCGAAACCTGTTGTTCATCTCGATGTTTTAAAGAGATTACTATTTATTATGCTTATAAACAGAATCTCTCTCTCGGTTTATTTCTCTGATTATTTTTGAATATATTTCAGAACTTCATTCCTCCTCTCTCTCTTTATTTATTTCTTTTATTTGTTTTTTTTTTGGGCCACTTCTCGCTCGACTGCGTCAAGACGTGCAACGGATGACCTCTTACCGGCCACTGCGAACCAGTTTTTGAAAATGGTTTATTTGCAAGTTTTCGAATCATACATGCATCGATCTCTCTCTCGTCTCATCGCGTCACTGGTACAGTTCCTGTGAGGTCTCGTGATGTGTTTATGGATGTCGGAAGCCTGCTTTATAATGGCGGCAACCGACGCTATTAACCAAGCGGCGAATCATCGCCATTGTTGAATTTCGATTGCCTTTGGAGGAATAGGGGAAGGGATCCGTTAACCCCCCAGGGATCATCTCTGCCACATGCAGATAAATTTGGGTTTTTTTTTCATGCCGATAAGGCGTTTCTAATGCGGATTTGAAATATTTAGTCTCTGAGTGATATTCGAATTTTATTCCATTTAATTATAACTCAACTAACTCCCTTACTTGCCACGTTTCCACGTACCTATTCAGTTACTCGTCATGGTTGAATTGGGTTAGCTCGAATGAGAGGTGCAGTTTCTCTGCTATCGCACTTCCGATCTATTTTTATTCGTTTCATTTTGATAACTTGTTGTGTTGCAAGTTGATGACGCATGGGCTTTTACTGATTAAATTCATTTTAAAGCAATCAAGTGCTTTAAATTTAACTGTGAAATCAGAGTTATGCATTTTATGTAAGCGGCAAGGTATTGTATATTATAAACAAATTTTTTTACATTTACTACAGCATTTAAATGTGGGAAATGTAAGCTAGTTTTTTTACATTTTCAAAAGCATTTAAATTTTGGAAATGGAGATTAGATAGACAAAGAAAAAGACAAAATAAAACGAGCTTAACCATAGAATGCATGACTTTTCATTTTTTTTCGAGAAAAATACATGTATTTTGAATAGCTGCATATAATTTAGGGAAATTATTTTTTAAATTTTAATTTATTTTTTCTGGTGAAATTTTAACAAAACGGTTGAAATGTGCTAATTGGTTACATTGTGAATTAGACAATATCCCAGGGACATAAATCACGTTATAATAATTCTGCAACAAAAATCCCTTTTTTTGCCAATATATTTTTTGCAATGGAAATAAAATATTTTGATAGTATTTTTAATGGAAAATTATTCGTGCAATAAGCACCTTGGTATTTTTCTAAGTTTCCATTTTAAATTTAATTCGAGTTCCGCTCTTGTCATATATCGGTATTTTCTGCAAATGTTTATCAAAACGCATTAAAAAAAGGGCTTCCAATCACTCATTGTTGCCCTTTGAAACAGGCATGTGAATCTTATAGATGGAAATAAAAATGTATAGTCTACATGATGCATTGAAAGGTTAAGATATAAATTAGCATTTAGTATTATAATTAGTTTCAATATGGTGAAAGCTATGCAATGTTGAGCGAATTGTTTGATTTTAATAACTCAAATGAGTCTTTTGATGATCAATACAAAATAGAAGATATCTGTCTTTCCTCTTTTTCTTATACATATTTTGTGTTAATAATAATTAAGATTATCTTTTAAAGAAAGGGATTCCGATGAAATTATGCTTGTCTCTGGGGTTCACTCTTGATTTCCTATTGGGATTAAAAAGAATCTATTATTGTACTTTTTAATTCCCAGCTATTATAAATCTTTTTTTTTACCTTTATACCTGTATTATCTTTTCCTTATACTTTTGATGTACCATAAAGCAACAAAATGTCTTATAAATGGATGCCATGCAAAAGATGCAAGAAAGTGGTAATCTTGATAGGAGTGTGTCTCTATTAACATCATTATTTTTTTTATCTCTTCCCTCCCTTTTCCTTCGTATTTTTAGAGATCATTGCTAAATTTTTTAAATGTAGATTTCACCGTAGTCCCAGATTTGATAATGCATTTTTTGAGTGCATTCAATTACTTGGTCAGAAAGGGAATTTAGTGTGGAACATAAAAGCATTGCTTTTGAATGTTATGTAATATAAAGAAAGCAGTCTGTTTGAAATAACCCTTCAGTGCTTCTTAACGTTTGGTTTAAATTTCAATATTGACATTTTATTGCCATTTAGCATCAATTAAGAATTCCGGTTTCTTGATAAAATAATTCAATTTTTCCAACCATTTTTTTTTGATAAAATCGGAGAGAAATTTCCAATCTCTCTGTGTAATAAAGTAACCGATATATAGAAAAGGAAACATTTTTTTTTCTTCCCTTTTTTCTTATTGACTCTTTAATTTTAATATTAATCTTGACCTACCCGAAAGAGCATAAGACCTTGAAGTTCCCCGGGGAGAATATTGTATATAATATTGTGCAATAACGCGACTGCTGATTAATTTTATGATTTATTATGAGTTATCTCCTAACATTTATCTTCGATAGCCTATCTGTTCTAAAAATTTTCGATGTATTATTTTGAAATTGCAGTTATTCTTCCAAAAATTATCACAATTTAAAATTTTTAATTGATAAAGATTATGATAAATGGGTGTATTGGATTCTAAAAATTAAAAAGAATAAATATATATTACTACTTGGGCATAGTTAGACAATTAGAAGACCTTCGTCATTTTATTGATTTCGGATTCATTATCAAAAACTATTAAATGGTTATCCTTTGTCATTTGAAATCGAATCAACAACTGATGATCGAATCAACAACTGTTCTGATGATTTTAAAATGCCATATTTATTTTAGAAATACGTGACGATAAATTTATATATTTATTTTTACTGTTATACGAATTCATCACAAGATTTTGTCTTGAAATTTGATTTCGCAGTAGGTATGTATGTAAATTAAATTAATAAACGTGAGGAATTTAAATTCCAAAATAGTTTTTTTTCTCTCAATGCATCGCCTGATTTTTTAATAATTGTTTATCTAATTATCTCGTATTACTGGAAAATTTTTCTTAAATATTATTAGTAGGTTTGAAAAATATTGAAGATGTTTTATTGATACAGACAACAATCTCATTTGTTTTATTTTGACATTCAGATTTAAGCTTGCTTTTTGAAAGAAAGAAAAACAACAACATTAAAGCTATTTATTTTAGTTAAGTGAGTAAAAAGAAAAATAAGCCATATTCGAAAAATTATATTTTGAATGGGTAATTTTTTCAAAATTGTTTAAGTTAAGTCGTAATTTTACGTTCCTTGAAAAAAGTGTTAGTTATTTTGCCAAAATAATTTATTTAATATATGAATGGAGAGGTGGTGATGAGGATAGTGACGATTTTTTTTATCACTAAGAATTGGTATATGAAATATGATATATTTTTCAAGATGGACTCTATAAATAATGGACTTATGTGCATAAAAATAAATAAATATGAATATAAAGAGTGTTTTGAAGTTAATCCATGGAACTGTAACCTGCTGTATAATTTACTAAACCGACCTCATCTCCTCAACTGCATGTCGCACTCCAATGATTGCCATTTGCAGCTGTTTACATGCTTAGTCCAGACATTCCACTTTCGAATGTTTCTCAGAATCCGAATTTCACTGGTCACTCTCTCTCCCTCCCTTGAAAATGAGTAGTACCCGGAAAGAAAATTATAGAGTGCAACTTGGAAGCAACTACTTTTGTTCCATTGCAACCTGCGATTTAATTTTTTTTTTAAAGTTTGCCATTTAGCTCCGGAGAGTTTTCGTTTCTTGAGCATGCAAATGATTGTTCATGTATAGTCTCCA
Organism: Argiope aurantia; assembly: GCA_026543865.1. Classification (NCBI taxonomy): domain Eukaryota; kingdom Metazoa; phylum Arthropoda; class Arachnida; order Araneae; family Araneidae; genus Argiope; species Argiope aurantia. The sequence continues at coordinate 1,274,386 of JAPMOR010081965.1, forward strand.
TCCTATCGTAATATTTTGCTTGTTCAAAATGCAGAATTTGAATCATTTGAACCCTTTTTTAACTTGAATTTTCATTATGATTTCATTCTATTTTAAATAAAGATTAAAAAAAAATCATTCAGAATTTCTGCACTTTAATGTCATTACAAAAGGGGGAACGAATTGATGTTCTTATCTTTGAGTATGAATGCATGAATTTATTGTAGAATTGTTATTTATGACAACATAACTTTCCCTTCAAAAATTATACGATTTTGTCATGTGTCAAAAAATTTCATTTTTTCTTCATGCAGTTTGATGTAGTTTATCATTAATTATTCGTTAAAAATCGTCTGTAAATGTATTCTTTTACTTATTCTGTTAATGCCATAGTCAAGTGAAGAAATTCATGTCAAGATATTTATCTGTATGGAGTAATCATCAACAAAAAACAATCTCTTCTCATATTAAATTAATGTGCAAATAGTTTTGTTTTGAGAGCATTTAAAGTATTACATTTGTATAGAAAGTCATTGGATAAATTTTGACTTATTGAATTGTTTTTTTCCTTTTAAAAACGTATTGCACTTAGTGTGAGTGAAAATTATATGATTGTCATATCTTAAAAAAATTTAATATAATTAATTTTTATTTTTAATTATTCGTTGAAAATCATCTGTAAATGTTTTCTCGTACTTATTCTGTTAATGATGTAGTCATTTGAACGATTTTATTTCAAAATATTTAGAGCATTTAGAGTACTGCATCTTTATTGAAAGTCACTGGATAAATTCTTACTTACCATGGTGTTGAATAGTTTTCTCCTTTTAAAAATATATTGAACTTAAAGAAAGCGGAAACTTCGATATGTTTTAAATAATGGACCTGTGAATAGACCAAGGAAATGCACCGCTTATTTTTTTTATTAAAAAAAAAGGAAATAAAAGCTTTTTAAATTCACTGTGAATTTAATCCATCTGAAAGGGGTAAAATAAATGTGAATTCGTTTCTGTAAATTGTCCATTCTGCTGTTTATAGAGCCACTTTAAAAGAAAAAAAAACATTTTAGTGAAAGTATTCAGAAGACCTTCTCCAAAATTCATATAATAAATTGATGATTTTTATGAATTAAAATATTTAACATAATCGGATTTTAATCCATGTTAACTATAAATAGGACAACAATTTTTGTTATTCTTTTAATACCACTTCATAATTCAAAAGAATCTAATTGTAAGATTGGTTATCAAATAGTGGATATAATTTTTCAGTTTTTCATTAAAATTTGATTATTTTTTGAGCATCATGTGAAATACGTGTAAAATTTTATAATCACAAGGTTTGATTAATTGATATCACTGCTGAATTTGTCCGGAAATTTTTTAATGAAATAATAAATGGATATAAATGTCTATTTTTTTCCTCTCTCTCTTTTTTTTTTTGGAACTTAAGAAAAATAATAAGCTTACCTGTTTGTTTTTAAATATCTTATTTTGAATAATGATTCACAATTAACGCTTATATAATTTTCTTTTAATAATTAAATCGATTTCAAATATTAAATACAATTTAGAATTTCAAAATTTCTAAAGCATTAGTTTCCCACGATGTAATTCTGAACAAATTATTCAGATTCTTCGTTTAGCATAATATTTTGCTGACTTATTTATTGAGCGATAACCTTCACTTAAAATTTGATATTCTAATTATTTTATGTATGTAGGGCAGTGATGCCCAGAATTTTTTGAGATGAAATCTGTGAATGAATTTCAAAGGTCTCAATTTTGTGTCTTGAGACTGGATTCATTAAGTTAATTTCCATATTTATTTAAATGTTTTTAAAAAAATTGAAAATATCATTGAATTTACTTTGTAGAATTATAATTTAAATGTTGGATTGGTGGTTCTGCTTGTTACTGTTTTTAATTTTTAATTTAAATTTCAAACATTTTTGTTTTACGAGTCATTTTTTTCGAATTGTTTTATATTGAAACTTTAAAAAAGTATTATTATTTCTGCATTTTTATTAAAATTTTAAAGAAGTATTATTATTTCTGCATTTTTATTAAAACTTTATTCTTTAAATATTGTACTTGCCGCTTTCTACTGTTAATGTATATAGCATAATTTTAATTGTTTGGTCAATCAAAACAAAATATTAATTTTCTGAGCATTCAAATATCAGGAAAAATGGCCCAAAATAGCCTTAATTCACAAAATGGCTGATTTTAAACGAATAAATTTATTAAATATAATGTATTTACTAATTTTTAAAATATTAATTGAGATATTTTTGAAATTGAATCGTTGATGATCTCTTTGAAGGGGCTTAGTGAAATGTAATGTGACAAATTTTTAGGAATAATTTTGATGTCTATTTAATATAAAAAGCAAATGTTAATTTTCATGATTTTAGAAGTTCTAATATCTGCATTCGTACAATTTTCATCTTTAATTCAAACTGTAAAATTAAGCATAATTGTGAACTGTAAATACAACATGCACGTTGTATTCTAAATTTGAATAATTGTGCCCTTTGTTATATTATCTGCATATGAATACCTTCGGTGGAATCTTTCAAGTAAACGGCAGTTTTATGTTTATTTTGTGAAATCTGTCGAACCTATTACATTACGCTTAAGATGTAATTATTCTGTTTTTAAAAACTTTTTGAAAATTAAAAATTTATTTAATGGAATGCTAATTGGATTGAATCATGCAATCGGGAACCAATCCTAAAATCTATAGTTTGAGATATTCTAATTTTTATTTTCGCGCTCTAAGTCGAACGCAAAGTTCTTAATTGCTACACATGTGGTTGTGCCATTTAATTGGAATTGGCACAATTTTCCTTAAGATATTCATTTTTCACTGGTCTGTTTGAAACACTAAATCTGAATCCGTCAAACGATAGTGGATTTCCTTGTCCCTCCCCCCCCCTCGTTTGTTATTGCTTGAATTTTTTTTATCTGCTTCAAGAATATGTGCTATATTATTTTGTTTTCGAATACCAAAATATTCTGTAACATTTTTGGAATCTAATCCTAAAGCTTCTATTAACTTTTATTTCAATTATTTAAGACAGCTATGCAATAATAATATGCATTTTTATATATCTACAAAGATTTTTTCGACGCCTGAATATTTTTTTCCCCATCCAAGTAAATACTCATTTACATCGATTACTTTCCGAATTTTCAAGCCGCTGAGATATTAAACATTTTCAGATTTTAATTGCGAAATATGAACATTAGAAAAACACCCGAGATGAAGGAACTACTTTTGTGACATACCCAGTTTCCTGTCTTTTGTCCAATTGAGCTATTTAGGTTATGAATTAGAACAGACCTTCGCGGCAGAGGAGAAAAAAAAAAAAGTACATTTGTTGTTGTTGTTACTTTTACTTTTGTGGTTTCATTGAAACTCTATGCTTTACATTTCAGTGCGTCATCCCCAAATTGTTCTGACGCAAAGAAATTCTTAAAAGAAAGTGCAAATGAAATTCTAGTCGTTCCGTTTACTATTTTTTAAACATATTTATTTTATACTTCCAAGTTGGTAAGTTTTGGACTCTGATAATGTCATTGGTTTGTAAATTATTGCAAAATACTTCCACTTTAATATTAGTGTTCTGACATTTCTGAAATCTAATTTGCTATTATTTTTTCGTTTTTTTTTTTTGCGCGTATTGTATCATTTTATTATATGGCCCTATTTTAACTATATCGGCTAATATTTTTTAATTTGATGGAATATCTTATGAAGTCTTCAGATATAAAAATTGTTAATTGAATAAAAAATAATTAGACTTTAAGATAGTAAAATTGCATTTATTACTTTAATTATTTTTAGTATTATCTGTGGCATTCCCCCACTCCACATAATTTTAGTTTTGTATTCCTACTATCATCAAATATCAATTTAACAAATGCTTGTAATTTGCCAAAAAAATACAATTTCAATTAAAAATAATTTATGAATGAGCTCTTTGTTCTATTGCATGTTTTTGAGTTTCATTCACAAGAGTAGTGGCTTAAATGCGTTTAATTACACATTTTTTTTATCAAGGTAAAGAAAAAATGTTTGTATATTTTTTTTTCTTAAATTTTAGCTATGGCAAGTGTTGATCTCACTTAATTTCTGAGAAATAAAATGTAATGATCACATCTTATGGACAGTTTTATTAGCAATTATTGATTGTATATTGATTTTTTTTTGGGGGGGGATGTGGGTTGATTCGAGCAGCACATGTTTTGTTAAAAATGACAAATGTTTATCGGGGAAAGGCATAATTAAATAACAGAACCTTTGATCTCGAAAAGTTAAGTTCCACAATGTTAGATCTGAAATAACTTCTTACAAAATAGAATATATCATCAAAAATTGGATTATCGGTAGAGACGTATTGTATATTTTTTTTTATTCGAATGAGGGTATTAAGTATAAGTGGATATAATGTGGTGGATTTTCAAATAAGAAAAATGTTTAAATATACGTCATAAAGTAGATGTCTACATGAGACGTACCGAACACAACTTCCTGTTTTACTAGCGCGTTCTTTTCCTCAGTGCATGTGATCCTGTAATATCTAACAAATGGCATAAAATTGACAAACGGATATTTAAATTTTATATCAAATAAACAGATGCAGATTTTTGTTATTTTAAAAGGAACTTCATCGTACTTATGGAATGACATAGCACAAAAAATGCTGTTCATTTTTTAAAAAATAAGGTATTGTGGTGTTTTCTTCTTTAGATGTCAATATTTTGCGAACATTAAAATACCAGATGCTGAGTGGATTCATTTTTATTGAAAGTTATCGCTTTTAATCTCACAGATGTAGTGCTGTAAACTGTGATGTGTATATGTTTTAATTTTTTTTTTTTTTTCAGATAGGAGGACTATTTTTTTTTTTTTGTTCCGTTTTCTTCGATTAGTTGATTGCTTCAATAGTGTGAAATTATTATTAATCATTGGCAATTCAGAATCAATTAATTATCCTTGTTTTCTTTCTATGTTATTTGTAAATTATAAATTTGTACTCAGTTTATAAAATGATTAATCAATTCTTTGTTTAACATGTACATTAATTGAATATTTTTTCCCTATTTTTCTTTCCTATTATTTTTTCATTCTTAGAATTGCATTACTTGAAATTGCTGTCGTCTCACTCATTCTTTCAAGCAGGAGTTCTGTTATTTGAACAACTGTGTAGGATTCATACCTAATTTTTTTGTATTTATTATTTTAATTTTTGAAAAATAATATATTAATAATATATAATTTAATATGTAATATATTAATAATATATATGAGAAATAATATATTAAGAAAATTAATCTGTAATATATTACATTTTTAGCTTTGGAATTCACTTACTGCTATCTTGTTCTTTGCGTTTAGTGATCAAACATTTCCTGTAAAGCCTATTTTGGATTATGCATGTAATTTGGTAAAGTAGCTGCAAGAAATAAAATTATTTGTCATTGTATCAGTCAATAATACTCCATTTGCGATTATTATTATTATTTTTTTTCTCTATCTAAATCTATTTCTAGGATCATGAAATTTTATGTCAAAAATAGTCTCGGCAAGTTTGTATGTTTTGACCGAGAAGAAAATCTAAACTTCGATATCTGCTTTTTCTCTCTCTTTATTATTAAATGTTTTACAAAATGTAGTATAAAATCAGAAATGAAGCTTTCTTTTCTTCTATTATTTTAAAAAGTAAATGGTATGAAAGCGAAATTTCGAATCTTGATACATCGCTCAAGAGAGGGATATAATTAAGATGGCCTTATTTTCAAAAAATCTTAGCAACTGATACTAAAATAATTGCGTAAACTCGAATGTTCTTTTTTGCTATTTAAAGATTCAGTGATTTGTTTGGAAACAATCTGTATTTTTATATTCTTTTAATCAGAGGGAATGTTAAAATTAAATTGCAGAATATCGTTTAGAATGCATTACATAAAAGTACAAACACAAAATTTTCAAAAAGAATAATTACAGGAGGAATTTTTTCGAAAGGGTGAAGATTCATGATAGTGAGTTTTTTAGCATAAATTTTGCATTTGAGGATTTTTATAGATACACAATTTTACAAAAATATTTTTATTAATTTTGTTAAAATTTTTTTTCAATAATTTGTCTTTTAATGCGAAGTCATCTGCGCATTTATACATGCATCTTAAAACCTGTGAAAACTGATGATGTTAACAGCGTATTTCAGATTTCCTATCAATTGACAATTATCAATCTCCATGTTATAGAATTTCCGACATTTTCTGGGCATTAACGAAAATTGTATAACAGTACGAATTGTCGACATTGTACAATGTTATCACACTTGTAAACTTTCCCTTTAGTATTTTTCCCCCTCTTATACGAAATAAGTTTGTAATTTTAAATTACAAACTACATAACTTTATTTAAATTTATCGATTTCAAAATTTATTGTTTTTTTAAAAAAATGTATTGTAATAAAATAAAATTATGCCTTTCTTAAAATCTTAAAAGTGATTTGATTACTGAATCAGTTGATGAATTTTTATAACATTTAAAATGTTTGATAAACAGAAAAATGAGCAGTGAAATCTATACTGTTTTGAAACGACTTATTGAAATTGACTGAGTGCTAGTACTGGTGAAGAAAATATCTGAGATGCTAAGAGGAAATTTTCCTTTTTCGTCCCTTGACAATTTCTATGGAATCAGAGAAAATAAAATCTTTCAAAATTTACACTGTTTTGTTTCATGCTATTGTGAAATATTTCCTGACCTACCTGTTTCTCATATTTTGCTATTTCTTGTTACATTTAATGCGTGTTACTGTGCATTGTGCTGTGCAGGTATTCTTGGTTCCTTTATTTTTAAAGCAATTCGAAATCCTATGAATTGAATCTATTATCCGTTATATATTTCATTGCTTTTCAACGCTAAAATATGGATATCTTCTATTGCTGTTTTTTTAAAAAAGTTTTTTTTTGTTAATAGTTATACAAAGATAATTATTTTTTAAAAATGAATCAGAAATGATAAATTGATTTCTTAATATGTATATATATTAACAAGAGCTGTGTAGATGTTGTTAAATGCAGAATTCTTGCTTAGCTTCCCTTTTAAGCATACTTCTTAATATCGACAAGTAAATACACTTAAAGGTTGAGAAGTGTAGAAAATTTGATTTTCTTATTAGAGGTACCTACCTACCTTTGCAGTTTATTATCCCTGGCATAAAATAATTATCGATTCACTCATTCAACAGATAGTGACTAATTGTTTCGAATTGGATTTTCCTAAAGTACGTGTTGTACGTCTCAGTTATTTTGATAATGTTGCCATTGCTCATGTTAGAAGAATAGCTGTTGACTTAGCAATTCTTTCGCTTTCTCGTTCTTGCTTCCCGACTTGAAATGAGATTATGATAAGAATGCAGTTGGGGGGGGGGATTCCTCCAGGGCGATAACGAACACAAATTCCCCACGTTTTAATCGTTTCTGAGCCGTTTGCCATTTATTTTTGGTCCTTGAATGCGAGACGCTTTTCTCTTCAGGTTTCTGCTGAAATTGGAAACTTAAAAAATTTTTGATAAATTTTTCTGTTTCATTTAATTTAATAGTATTGAACGTTGAAAGTCTGAAAGATTTAATTTTCGAAAAATGTTTGTGTTTGACTATTTAGATTTGAACTTTAATTCTGTTTAAGCATTTTTTATTTGGTTGTTTGTTTTTGCTCTTAATTTTGCTGCAGGGAAGGGAAGCTAAGCACTAATGGAATTATGGACTGATTTCTATCAACACTACGTTTCAAGTGTCAAGTAAAAAATCATTCTTTTTCCCGCACGGCTGATGAACATCGATTTTCTCTTTATCTTGTTACACATGTCTGTGTATTCCCTTTCAAAAATATAAATGAATAAGTTAAAGAAGAAGAAACTAATTTTTGAATGGCTATGAAGGTAAAAAATGACCACTGTTTTATAAGTTAAAATGTGGATGTTTGTGTGTGTATACGTGTGTTAGTTCGTTAAATGTGTGTCATATTGAAAATCTCCTAAAAAGTTTTTGTATATTTTTAAAGAGAGTTTCTAAAAAAATTAGTAAATAGTAGATTAATCATTCTACTGTATAGTAGATTAATCATTCTACTGTTTACTTATTTTTTGAAATTTTTTTGTCTATAATTATTTAATTGTTTTTGTCCATAAAATGAAAATAATGCGAATTTCAACAGGTGTGCATTTTTGTACGATAGTTCAGATATTTAGAATTCTTAAACGAAAGAAAAAAGAGAATATAAATTCTTCTCTTAAAGCTGTAGTTTTATATTCCTAGATTCTAACACTGATGCATATTGGATAAAAAAATGAAATATAGGAGAATATATGATATAAAATAGTGTAACTTTTGAAATTTCATGAGTGTGTTTTCGTTATATAATAAATTTTTGAATGTTGTTTTATTCTGTGTAATGAACATTTGTCTTGAATCTAATTTTTAATTTTTTGCCCCACAAACTTTTATCGCCTAATTTTCAGTAGACGTAGTTTTTTTTTTCTTTGCCTTAATTATCATGTTATTCCCCCCCCCCCCCATAAATAAATGGAATGGAAGAAAAAACATATTAGTTCCAGTATTTCTCAATTTTCTCTTGTTTGTGTACTGAATAAAAAAAAACGATGGAAGGGGGGGGGGAGGGTTAATTTCAGAGATAAGAACTCTCACCTGTTTTATTGGAGTTTTAGAGTTGGAATCAATTTATAGCTGCAAAAACTTACGGCATTATAAAAGATGATACTGTTTTTTGGGTTTTATATGCCTTTTATTTCAATTTCATTGGAAGGTTTTTAAAAAAATAAAATGGATGTTTTTAAAAGACAACAGAACTTAATGTTTTAAATCTTAACCTGATTTGACTTAATCAGCTAAAACGATTATTGTGCTTCATTTTCAGAAATGTATGTGGATAAATACAGATTAATATGAACCAAGGATAAAGAAAGAGGAAAATAGTTTTAGCCCTCGCCTCTTTCCGATTTAAAATGAAAAATTCATATTCAAGTTAAATACAGAATTAGTATTTTCAGTCATAAGTTGGGGAATTTGAGTTATACGCAAAAGTATTGTATCGTTATTATTTGCTTTACGAATATTCTTATAAATTTGTTGTTTGTAAAAATTGAACTGTAGTACATCGAAAACGTGCAATCTATTTTTTTCTATCAAATTCATGTTGTTTTTTAAAAATCGCTTTAAGGTTGTATTGAGTAACAGTTTAAATTTGCTAAAAGTTATATATCGAATTAAGTGCGGAAGAAATGCTCTATGTAAGATTTGTATTGTGAAATCAAAAATTGAAAGGGATCAATTTTTGTTTTCCCGGTTTTTAATTTTTTTTAAAAACCGTCTTCGTTAAAATTATTTTGCAACTTCTAACAATGCTTTGAAATTTGATCATCTAGCTACTATCGTGCATTCGTGACGTACATTCCTCTCTCAATTCAGGTTAGTTAGCCAGCCGACTGTAGTACCTTGATCGTCAGAAATAGTTTCATGAGATGTACTGATACACACGCTACTAGTTTCCTTTGTGACGCATCTCCCGCAGTGACTGCACAACAACGCCGAAACGATAGCACAAAAATTTCTCGCCGATGTCAGCCATTGTGGCCTTTTCCGAATCATCGTCGAGGAGGAATGAAATGAAATAAAAAAATAAACAAATAAAAGGGAGAAATAATAAATAAATGAAAATAAAAAGTACCGAAGAGGAAGAGGAGGGAGGGGAAAGAGGGAGTAAGGGATGGGACTGGAAAAAAAAATATTAAAAAAATCTGTAATCGATAGTAGGAGACACGACGCTCCTGTTTATTGGGTTCTCTTTTCTTCCCTTTTCATTTGTTATCTTATGGTCGCCATTTTAAGAAGGAAGAGGTTTCGGTGCAAAGCGTAAAGCGCTTCTGATAAAATGACAGGTTGCCAGCCGTCTTGCATATTTTTAAATACCTCGTCGAGCAAGGAAACTCGTGCTGTCCATTGTGGTCGGGTGGGTGTCTGCTTCATGCTCTTTGGCCTTAAGTTTAGGTGTGTGTGTAGTTGTAACATTGCGATGTAAGTATTACGAGAAGTCGAATCTAAGGTAGAGACAAGTGTCTTTCTCATTGAAGCGAGGTCGCTGTTCTTGCCAAATGAAAAACCGTCAATGCAAAAAAGAGCTATTATCTCATTTCGACGCGAGTGACGTAATGAAAACGAGACATTCGATAAAAACGATTGCTTGGGTCATAATATATAAAAAGAACCACAGTGCAGTATTGAACTCTGCTCGGTTCATTGATTGGATTCGTTAAGAACGAATATGTACGTCAGTTTACTTAAGTGTCGCTTACAGTTGTGTGGATTGTTGGCTATTAAAATATAAAATAATTATAGAAGTTATATTATGAGCAAGAATTAATTGCATTAATTTTATAATTCACTCTATTTTGAGTATTTAAATTAACTACCAAGAGTTTAAATGCATTTTAAAAATAGTTTTGATTTTAAATTAAAAAAAATAATTCAGGGAAAACAGAAAAAAATTGGCAACACATCAGTTAGGTAGGAGTTTAAAATCGTTTTCAGTAAATAGAATTCGCAGCTGAAAATTGGCGTGATGAAAAAAGTTTTGATTGGAAGCTTACATGTTTATTTTCACCAATAAATAGTTTTAATTTTCATAAATAAATAAATAATATGCTTTAAAATGGATTTCTTCAAATTTCGTGATACTAGTACCATTATTTTGAAAAGATAAAACTTTCAGTTTTCTTTTAAATGTTAATTTAGAAAAAAGCTAAAAATGGAATACTTAAAAAAAGTATGTTAATTTTCTATCATTTCAAGAATTAATTTAGTTAAAAAATAAATTCAAAGCCCCAACCAATTATTACGTTTTTTGTTTTTTAATACACTTCTGCATAATCTGCAAATAAAATAATAGAAGAATATCTGAATTTGATTAAAATAAGATCATCCCAGATATGCTGATTATTATTTGGACATATGAATGTCGTATTAAATAGTGATTATTATATGAAAATTGTTATGCAAATATGGAAAAAATTGCATTTGATTGTGAATAAATGTGTTTGAATGACTATAAAAAGGATTGATACAAATCATGAACATCTGTTTGAATAATAAACAGATTATTTAAATTCTTTTTAATTTATCTTAACTGCTTGATACGTAACATACAATCAAGGATTACAAAAAGTGTGAGGGTGAAAATCAATTCTACAATCACTAAAAAACAATTTAATTCCAATTTTCTATAGAATTTTATGTCAATGACCCTAAAAATTTTAAAATTTCATCGTGACAAATCGAACTTCATACTTTCAAACTGACCATTTCGTTTCATTTTTAGAACAAATCGAACAAGAAACCTGAATCAAATTTTAATAGTTCAATTATATATATTTTTTAATCGCTTGATATCGCTTCGATGTTCTGACATGATTAGTGAATTTTTTCTTTCCATGGCAGAAATTTTATCTTTCCATTTTTGCCGAATTTTAGAGAACTATGTAGGAAAAAAGCTATAAAATTCAGATTGTAATTATAAAAAAATATTACAGTTCAAAGGTTAAGGAATTATTAAAAATTATTGAAATTTGTGAGCAGAACTTCGAAAATTGTACTGAATTCTGAAGTATTATTCTAACTTATGCCCCTTCCCTCATATATTCACCATTTCCTCAGTATACTACATCCTATTTTTTGAGACGATAGAATTGTTTCTAAAATTTACACTTAGGCGTTCTACAATCCTCGATTTCCTCATAACGCCGCTGTTACCTAATAACTAATGATCTGACGATAACTGAAGATCGGAAATGCATTTGGTACTTCCTGTTTGTACTCTGTCTTTAGTTATTTTTATATAATCAAAGAATCAAAATTAAATTGGGGGGAGGAAGTGAAGATTACTGCTTCCAGTTTTAATTTCTTGGTTTAACATTATGAATAATGATTAAATAGGTTTATCCATCCCATTGATTATTATATTTAATGAAATGGGTTCAATAAATGTTTTATGAAACCGGAAAAGATTTTTTTTTTCATGTTTCGAAATTATTTTGCAGATCAGTTCAGTCCTGCTGTTTTCTAAAGTGGCCACCTGATTCAACAAGGGTAGCAGTTTTTGTATGAGGGTATTTAGGCTACATTAAAAAGTAACACACGCGCACACACACACAGCATTTTGTTTAAAATTGCTTATTTTTTTAAAATTTAAATTTAAAATATTTTTTATATGTAAAATACTGACACCAACTGTCTTGAACTTGTCTAGCTGATTTAACGTTATATTAGTTCAGTTTATCATTATATCTGGTATTTAACAATCGTTATGGAAATTAAATTAAAATCTATAATAAAAAATTTAGTTTTAAAAATTGGGAAGTTGCAAATAGGGAATCACTTAACGCTAACCACCTTTAGAAAATTTTAATTTAACCCTACGCGAATCGAAAAGTTAAGGATCGGACTACAGTATGAAAAATTTCATTAACTTATAGAATTATTAGGCTAGAAAGAATGGCAAGAAGGAAAGAGATGAGCTTTTTTTAATTAAAATGGTTTTATTCTTTTTGTAGGCGTAGGTAAATTTACTTCCTTGTTTATAGATATTTAATTTTAGAAGAATGTCGATTCAATTTGATTTTACAAACGCTGCATCGGCGCAGTTAATGTTAATAATATATATTTTTTTAAAAATTAAAGGCGATTCGAACTTTTAGCCAAAAATATTATGTCTTCATGGTGTTTAAGGCTTGATTCTTCTATTTTATTCTTCAGTTTTGTTCTTTATTATATAATGATAACTATATAATTAAGAACTTATTTATTTTTTTATAACTTGCTACTAAAATGCCTTTATTATCATCACTATACACGTGCATGTAAATTCAAGATTTAAAATAATGCAATGAATTGCTGTTAAATATAATTCAAATATTTTTGAAAATTTATTAACCTTTGAGCAAATTGCTCATAAATAAAATTCATAACTATATAATTAAGAACTTATTTTTTGATAACACTTGTTATATCACTTGTTATAAAACTAATATCTCCGAAGTTATATTGAAAAGCTATAATATTTTACTAATATCCACATGACTAATTTGATAGATCTGTGTCTATGATCGACGGTAAAACATTTCAAAACTATTTTTTCACCCTGCATAGCGCAATTTATATATAATATGCCACTCTGTAAAAATTATGTTATAATGCTTATATGGATGAGCATTATAACATAAATTTTTCGGTTATATCGGTATTTTTTCAGTTATATCTTCCAAAAATATTTTTCCACAAAAAAGATTTTTACGTTGTCTTCAAACAAACAAACAAAGGTAGCAGTTTCATTTTCGTACGATTTTTCTTTTAATTTTAATAACTTTAAAAATTTAATTTCATACATTATCTTTGACAGTGTTTTTATTGCTATGATAGAATTTAAATTAATTTAATTGTTTCTTTTTTCTGACTTTTGCTAATGCTAAAATTAAAGTAAAAAATTAACTTCTTTGGACATAAACTTCGAAATAGGATTTTTACTTACACTTTTATTTCGTATTATATACACTTCTTAATCTGCACTCATAGTAATCTGTAGTGAACTGGATTTCTTTAAATTCATATTTTTTAGCCATATCAAATCAAAAAATGAACTTTTAAACAAATGCATTCCATATTAATAGTTTAACAGCCAGGAAAGTCAATGTTTATAGACTGCTCGTCGCCTGAGGCGCTTAGCTGTCTATAAACTCCCCTCAATTCTATATTTGCTTTCTGGTATTTTGTGTATTTCAATTTTACACATATTTATGATTCTACATGAATGTATAAAATCATTTCTGAATTATTGGACCTACTGAAATTTTTAGATTTCAATTCTAGATATTACTGTTGCTGCCTTTAATTCTACAAAACAACAAATTAATTCTTATCATGGTGACTTTATTGCATAATAATTGAAAATTCGATTTTAAGTTCTGCGTAAATGATTCACGAGACAATATTCGGTTCTTTTCGCATCATTTAAGTACATAGTTTTTGAAACCGTAATTAAATAATGCTGAATATTATTTTATAAGAAATACCGGTTTCAACACATAAGAGATCATTTAGATGCATTTCAGCACCAATTTCCTCCTCTGGAGTGCCAACCCTCAGTCGTGAAAGACAAAAATAAATTACTATTCGGTTATATGCTTATCAATTATTGTGTTTTTTAAGTATAATTTTTAGTATTAATATGAATTGCAATATATATTTATCTTATATTTCCAGAATTAACTATATTGCTAATTGCTTATATATTATTATATATTGATACAATACATCATTTGTACCATTTTTTTTTCTTTCTCTCTTCAACTTGACTGGTAGAGAGAGAATACTTGAAAAAGCACGTATTTGTGACATTCACCGTGAGAGTCAATTCAAGTCACAGAAACTTTTGAAATATAATTTATTCGACCGTTTTAGAAAGGATATTTCAAAATGTCTGTCCGAGTTAAAAAGTAGTAATAAGAAATTTGATATATTCCTCAAAAATGAGACTAAGTTAAATACCTTATGTGTGTTAAGATAAAAAATAAATAAATAATAATAATAATAAGTTAAAGAAGAAGAAATAATAAACGAACAAACTTTAGCATAAAATGGTTTTTGAAATATAAACTGGTTACTAAATAGTTTTAAAATAAAATTAGCATCAATTGCATAAGTGAGGCTTATGCGTACACACACCCGCTAATGAATTCTTAATGAGAATTTATTCAAAATGATGATGAGTTTGACGAATTAATGATTGAAGCGACAAAAGTTGCTGGGATTTTAGATGCGCCATCTAATCGAAGAACAAGGAACTATTAAGGGTGTGGGGAGGACAGCAATTTGTATACGAGCAACAAAAAATAAATAAATAAATAAATAAATAAACCTATTGGCAATTTCAAATAAAAATTTAAAGTTGCATTTTTTTTTTTTTTGTTACACCTAGACATATCTTTTTTTACAGCTAAACATGATAAATTCAAACACATTGCTCTTGTATTAAATGGAAATTTTAGTATAAAAATTATACTCTCAGGATCAGTTTAGAAAGAAGTTTTTCAAAATTGAATTTGTTAAAAGTATGCACTCATTTTATCTTAACGCAGAATCAGTTAAATACGAATTAAGAATCCAGTTTTGATGCCAAGAATTTGCTAGAACAAAGTTGCTGCAAATTAATTTAATTTTAGCATTAGAAATATATATACTGCATATATTGTAAGCATTTTTTATGCCGATGAATAACTGATGCTTAAAATTCGCATTAATAAGAAAATATATTCAAAAACATTTTCCTTTTTTTATGTAATTAAAATATTTTATTAATTGAAAATGTCAATTTTTTTGTATATGCAATTTTTTTTATATTTTTTATGTGTTATAATTCGAAGTGCATGTGAATTTATAGACATGTATTCATAAAATGAGCGTAATATAATGATAATAATAATAATTTTTTTTTATTTTTGCCTGTGAATTGTAAAAGATTATTCTAATTTTTAAAAATTAAATGTGTTAAGTTTTAATTTTATAAAATGAATATATTTTATTTGCATTATCTTATAATAAATAAGTAAATTAAATGCTACCTAAAATATGAAATCGAGTCTGCTGTGATTGTTTTTTCTTTCTTCTGGAAATGCATATTTCTGCATATTCTTATTATAGTAAAATCCTCGTAAGCACACAATTAATTTGTACGTTCGATACAATATAAATGATATAAATATATGCATTAAAGTATATTCTGGAGTAATACTTTATGCTCTTTATAAATAGTATTTTGAAGATATTTATTTCTATATTGGTTATCAGATATTTTGATTTCAATTATATTTTAGTTCTGGCATATATTTTCTAGTAATGATGCAACATCAGTTTGTGATGCTTACTTTTCGATTATTTTGTTTAAATCTATTTTTTTACAAGGAAGAAGACCAAGTTATTTTTATTGCATAAGAACTGTAATTTGATGGCTGAAGTTTTCCCCTGTACAAATCAGTAAATGATTTACGTAGGACATTTTACTGTTATTTTTAACTCAATTGCTTTTAAAAATAACCTATTATTCCTTTATTGCCTTTCAATATAGACAATTCAATTGCATTAATATGACAATAAATGCTATTAAATCTTATGATACCATCACTGTTTCCTCTTATCTGTTTTTTTTTTTCTTTTTTTATTTATCTCACTTTTTATTATAGGAATAACCACTGATAAATGCTTATTAATATAAAAAATAAAAGCATATATTTGTCTTTTTTATATATTTAATTAATTTTTTGTTCAATTTAATCGCTGATATATATTAATAATTGAAAACGATATTATAAAAATTAAAATGTTTGGTTAAAAATTCGTAAACCACTTTTATTTTTCTATAATGTGTGTGTATAATATTATGACTATTAAAATATAGTGTCTGTTAATTTTTTACATTTCATTTTAATTATAATAGGCCGAGGTTTAAATTAAAAAATTTATACGATACATGAGATGCTAATGAATTATTAACTTTGCTATTTTTTCCCTCTAATTTTCTTTGCAAACGCACGTTTCGAAGAATGCAAAAATAAAATTAATTAAAACATGTTTCCTGGATAATGTATGTGCAACTGACAGATTTCTTTCTTAAATTATTTAGTTGTGAAGTGTATATGATATATTTAACATGTTTAGATTTACATTTTAAAAATATATATAATAAATGTGTTAATGATGAAAAGTTTCCGAAACGTAAAACTTGTCTTTCTTTTCAACTTTCACGTATTTGGCTGAATATTTATGTAGGCATTTATCATATTCACCTACTAGACTTTCAATCTAATGCCTATTCTGTATAATTACTTGTTCCATCAGGGATATTACATTGAAAATGATAAATTAATGTTTATTAGTTGGCGATTGTATTAAAAGTCGAATTAGGAAAAAAATATCCATCTGCTAATAAAAACAACTATTAATTAATAATTCCTTCTATTAATCTTTTAATTATTTTATGAGGTGTTTTTTATTTTTATTAAATATCATTTCTAATGAGATCACTAGATTATTGAATTGGCAGAGATGTAAATGCGCATTCTTCTGAACATCAACAATTACTATTTGGATATTAATTGGTAAAATATTGTTAGAAGTTATTAGCAAAATATTGGTAATTGCAAAACCCCGTCTCAAAGGAAGAATTGTATTATAATCTAAGTTTACTGATTTATAGTCGTAAAATGCTACAAGTATACATCTGAGTGAAATGTTATTTTCTATTGATTCTTTTTACATTCTCGTAGACTTCTTCTACAATAGCACCGGAAAAGAGACATTAATTGTAATGCATGGTTTTTAATTGATGTGGACATAGTACCAAAGATATGGGATGAACTGATTTACCGATGGGACATTTTCAAAGGAATGAAGCCTTCAAAATAATATTACCAGGCCTTAAACAGTTTTTTTAGTATAAAAAAATTGAAAGACTCAAATAAGACTTTTCAAATGTTTTGAACAGAAAATCCTTTTGCGGCATTTCAACATATTAAATAAGTATTAAGTTTTGATGCGATTATATCTTTGGGAAGAATATATGAAAAGAAATCGAAAAGTTTCAAGTGGATTGTTCAGTAGTTTATGGACTGGTTTATTTTAATGAATATGGGTTGGTTTTAAATGAATTTTTCACTTTATATTTGAAAGAAGAATTTATATTAATAATTTTAGCTTATTTCTTTTCGTTTAATCTCTTTAACTCAGTATGTCATAGCAAGATCACTTATTTATGTTTGTTTTGTGAGTAAAATTTTAAATCTTCAATCAAACATTTACAAATAGTAGTAAAACAATTTACAAAGTTAATATTTTCTTTTATGAAGTTTTGTTTCGTCTCAATCTCTAATAACATATTCTAGGCTCTCAAATATAGAACTATTATATATTCATTCTGTTAATCTTAATCGATAAGAAGTTATACAGGACAATACTGTTAAAGTCAAGGAATGGATCATACATTGTTAGTATTAATATATGTTTTGCTTTTTAAATACTTTTCTTATCATCATTGCGAATCGTATTGTCTGATTTGAGCGAAAGAATTCAAATATAATTTTAATATAATCTGTAATAGTATAATAATGTTTATCGTGTGCATTATAAGTTTCTATAGTGCAATGTAAGTTTCAAATCAAAAGTATTTTCAAAAGAAAATACCTTTTGTCATTCGATCGTGTTGTAAACGAGATCTGCCCTCAAACATTCCTTATACTTATTTCTAAATATAACGTTAATTTAACCGATTTTATAAAAAAAATTCCTCGTAGGTTTATTATTATTTTTTATTTTGCCATTTGGCGGCTCTGGATAACAGTTTTTAAGCATTTTTTTATATTGTAGTTAATTAAAGAATTATATATACATGGCAGTTCTTTTAAATAATTCGACCATTGTTATTATTCTAAAATAGTTATTTTATCAGCTTTTATTCTTTCGATGAAATGTAGGTAATTTTGTAGCGAATTTCTAATAATTAAATATGTAATTCCAATCTTTTCTTGAGTGTATGATATCTTTTTGTGTTCATTTTTCGTTATAAAAATTATTTCTGTTTTGTTATACATGCATGTTAATTTTTTTAGATAAAAAAAGAGAGAGAGAGAGAGCGGATTTATGTTCTTTTAATTACAATATTCAATATTCCGTTTCATTAAAATAAACTTTTATTGATAACAGACTTTTTCACGTATTTCTTTAAACAGTGTCAAGTAGTAGTAGCAAGGAATCGTACTCCCTATCTTAAATGCATAATCTCCAAAACATAACTTTATTGCAGGGACAGTAACGTGAAAATAAAACGGGGGGTGATGACAAATAAAAAAAAGTGAAAATTGCCAATCATTTTTTATTTTCACTTATGAATGTGTTAAATGGAAAGTTCTGGTTTCAAATTTATTTCTATGAATATCGTATTACCATTTTCCGACATATTTATATTTAAAAACCTATAAAAATAGTTTCATGCTAGAATTTCAAAAACTCAAGTATTAAACATTATTGAAATGATATGATTTGTGAAATTAAATAAAATTTTTGTAACTGATTTCAAGACGAACAATATCTGATATTATTCATTAATCCTGAAATCCTTAGATAATTTAGCTTTGAATTTTCGCCATATTTCACTTATATTGCAGTTCTTTATTTATGTCCATTCGTTTACTGATGATTTATTTTATTTGTAATGTTTTGTATATATTTTTTGTGTTCTAATTTATAAAAACGCAATTATATTTTGATTTACTCACACACACAAAAAAAAAAACTTGCTGAAAATATTTCCGAATGAATATTATTCTTGAGTGTGAACATTTTTATTTGACTTTTTATCACTGCACATGTTAGGAAAGAAAGATACAAAAATTATTGGAATCTTATCTGACTTGACCATCGTTTTTGAATTCTGTCTGCACTCCGATTAGAACTCCATCGAGTACCGACTGTGCTTAAATTCTGTGATTCGAAATCCTGAATGTGTAACTCTCCCGTTTACGTTGTTGTTTCGCTGATCGATACTATCATTACCATGTCCAGTAAATTATCTTCGAAGTTTACGTTTCGCATTGAGCCAACGACAAATGACATTCCGTTCGGCCATATTGGTCTGATTATAATGGAAGCTCTGAATATGTCGAAGATGGAGGCTTCCTCTGCTGTTGCAATACTGTGATTGATTCAGGTAACACGTTTAGTATTGGGCCCCCTTCTCCCTGTGCCTTTCTCGATCACAAAGAGCTCATACGGCGTGTCCATTTGTCTCGTTCCTATTCTATGCATACTTGAAACAGCGTTATGTATGGAGTTTCTGAATGGTCAAATTTAATTGGGGAGGCTCTCTCTCTGCGCTACGACCAGCAAGACTTTATTCTTCGTTATTTGCATCGTAGAGAAGATTTGAATATTAAAGGTAATTGTGAAGGATGGGAATGGTCTAAAATCGGAATTATTCCTTTATCTGTCTTATTTACGGTGGAACTTAGTTAACTACAGTACTCCAAGCTAATTGAGGGGTGAAATTCTCTGGATTATAGACGTATCTTAATTTAAGATAAATTCAGAGAATCTGGTATTTGCAGATTGCAAGCTCAGAATAAAAGATTTAAGGGACTGCTTAATTCAAAAACTAACAATGTCTTATTCAAAACTCGAAACTTTTTTCTTGTTTATACTATATTTTAAATGAAAGAATAAAAAAAAACCTATAAGACATTCGAGTGTGATGCGTTTTAGTAGATCGCAGCTGCTCCCTAAAAAATGCCGATTGATATTTGAATAAGATCTGTTGTTTGTTTTATTTTATTAATTGTAATATGAGTATTTCGTTTTATTCAAAACCAACTAAATGAATAAATTATGAAATTGAGCAAGAATTTTTGCTGTATTCCAATATTGAAATAAAAGATAGATTAAACCACACACTTTGTATAGTTCTATTTGCTCTTTACAGAATCAAATATATTTCTTCCCCCCCCCCCCTATTTTTTCCATATTTAGTCTTTCTTGATTAGTAAATGAATGAATCTTCACTAATTTTACGTTAAAATTTGCTCGAGGGTAGAATAAAATAGGATGTTTATAAATTCCTTCTGTTATTTTTGAAAATTAGTGATTTTTAATCATAAATGTAAACTATTTTTTCAATAAAACTCATCGAAGATAGGTGGAATTTCACTTTCTGTTTATTTCAAAGATCCAATTTCAGAGTTTTTAATAAACTGTTACAGGTGTTTTGAAGTTGCGAAGTTGAATTTGCTTCAATATAGATTATGCTAGTGTATCAGCGCTATTGTTTTTTAGCATATTTTGATAGTTACTTTATACCAAAACCAAAATTCTCCTTGATTTTTCCCATTTCTAAAGATAATTATTTTTCAAAAAACAATTCTGTGACTGCTTTAATATTTTCAGTTTCTGACCAATTGCTGATTAAAACGTATTTCTAAGCATTTCGGTTATTTCCGTTCTGTTTGTCTTTCACGCTTGCTGTAGAAATATTTTTTTCCTGCGTACTGAAGCGAAGCGGGTTATAACGAACGTAGACATTGTATTGAATAGGAAATGAAGTAATTCTTGATTTAATTGTACTTTTGAAAGAATAAAGGAAAGCAGTCTCAAAATCTCCTTTTTCTGTTGCAATCCGCTCTACTATAGTAGCGTTCTTTGGACTGAGTAGTGTGCACCTGTAAAGTCGTCTTGACGATTCATTTTTTTTTTTTTTACTTAACATAATAAACTACCGATCTTCAAACATTTCTACCTTGCTTTTAGATATTTACATTCATTGTTTGGGATCCGGATATAATTCCTGTGTTATTTCTTTACTAAATATGTGTATTGAAGTTTTGGGATCATAGAATCTTTCCTATTTTGTTGTTCAAATTTCAGTTTTTCTAATTTTTAACTCTTTTATTTGGAAATAAAGATGTATTAAATTATATTGAATTTTTATAGTACTAATTTATTTGTATTTTATTCGTTTCCAAAGCTGTTTCATTTGTGTTTGGAAATTGAGCGTTTAAAAATCTACATTGTAATTTCATTTCTCCGATTTTATTGCCCTCTGCAATCCATCCCTGAACTTTTATTAAGTATTCAATATTAATATAACTTTTATTACTAATTTAAATTCTTTATATACTATATGCAATGTATTTTGAAAGATTTTTGGTGCATTCGAATACTGCGGGCACTAGTGTAGACTGATTATATTTATCTTAAATGAATTATTTATATTTATAAAAGAATTGCATTTGTTTTAATTATTATCGAAATTGACTCTGCAGTCAGTCGCATTTCCTCATTTGAATCAAACTCTTCAAATTTACTAGTTAAGTAATCCAAGTGCATCGCCCAGCAAAATTTATTTCTTGGCGCCTCTGAACCAAATCTTCGCTGGTGTTTATCTCAGCTTCTTAGCTGCGAGAAATGCCATTTGAGATACACTGTAGGAGGAAGGTGGGAGCTAAAAAAATGATGGAGAAGAAAGAACCTCCACAAACGAGTAGATGTCTGAAGTTATTGATTTTTGTTAAAGCGTCCTTTTCTGCTTTTGGGAGAGTTAGTCGTTGAAAAAGCGGAAAAGATTCTTCCTCCTCCTCACACATTTATCCGTCGGTCTCATTATTTCACTAGCAGGGATGCTTCCAGAAAAAGGTGTCTGTGCGAGGCTGGTGCTTTGGTAATTTGAATTGAGGCCCATAGTTAGCCTGAGGATTACGTCCCTCCGCTTCCAGTGGATAAGGCGTGTGGCAACCTTTCATGCCAGATCGTGTGACCAGAAATCGCTGATGAATATTTGCATGGTATTGATTGTGTTATCTCGTTTCTTCCCTCCCTTCCCCCAACTCGCGCTATTTTTCGTTCTATCTGAATTTTCGTCTTTATCTCGTGTCTGTTGGATTAGAGGTATGAAGCCGTTAGAGTTGATTCATGCGATAATTTGTGCTGCATCGTCGTCCATTAATTTAGTTCATTAATTTTTTAATCTCTCTGCTATATTAGAGTTGGATTTCAGGAATTTTAATATAAATCTCGAGTTATATTCAAATATATATTTCTCAGGCTCATTGAAATTCTATTTAAGTGTTTATTATTACTCTCATGCCTTTGGTCATATTTTTCTTTGGTCACATTAATTCTTTCGCTGACCAATATTTTAAAGAACTTTTTTGATCTTTGTATTTATCCCAACATATATGGAATTTTAAAGATGTATTTATACCATATATACTGGCTTATACGTTGATTGGTCAAGTTTCTTCATTTTGGATACCATGGATACCGCTATGTTGTCGAAAAACATGGATTTATCCCAATATATGTGAAATTTTAAAGATGTATATATACCATATACATTGGCATATACGTTGATTAGTCAAGTTTCTTCATTTTGGATACCATGAATACTGTTATATTGGCGAAAAACATGGATTTATCCCAATATATGTGAAATTTTAACGATGTATATATGCCATATATCCTGGCATATACGCTGATTAGTCAAATTTCTTCATTTTGAATACCATGAATATTATTATACTGTCGAAAAACATGGATTTATTCCAATATATGTAAAAATTTTTTGTGTATTTATACCATATATACTGGCATATACGCTGATTAGTCAATGTTGGATACCATGGATGACAATATACTGTCGGAAAACATGGAAACATATCAATTTTTGAGTTCTAGAAAATTACAGTTCCATTGGATTGCGACATTAAACGCTCATTTAAAAAAATTAACTTGTCCCGTGATGAATAATTTTTTTTATTCAACTATTCGAGCGATAAATTAACTCCTGTAACTACCTGTTTCTTAGTGTATCTTCTGTTACACACATTATTTCTTTTTATTGTTGAACGAGTTTACAAATCCTGTTTCGAAAATCTTTTTTTCTTTGAAAACTTGGATTTTCTTTCAAGCATTTTCACCATAGGCAGTTTTGTTATTTTTGTTTTGCCTTTTGAAATATGTGTATCCTCGTTTCATTTAATGTGCAATTTGTGAGACTCACGTTCTTGAGTGCTTTCTCTTAGGTGCACAATAGATCCTTTACTTTTGGCACTTACGAAGAGCTAAACTTCTCGATTTATCAAAATTTTGAGATAATTGACGTTTAAGATAAGGAACCCAGTCTGAAAGAAAAAGTTATGACCGAAATGTGAAAAATTTCTACAACAGTTGGAATATAAAAATATTTTCACCTTTGTGTTTGGTTGTTTTTGTTTTTTTTTTTTTTTTTTTTTTTATGGATTCGTGATTTTTTGAATTAGTATGCTAATTGTATTCAAATAATTAAGCATTAATTTTTTTAAAAATCTGCATATTTCTTTATTAAATGTTCAGTTTTACAGAAAATTTAATTGTAAATGATAAGGCTGCAGTGGCCTTACTTTCTTCATCTTTCAATATGCTGTTATAGAAGTATTATATCATTTGTTTTTATCATTATTTTGCACTCTTTGAAACTTGCCGAAAATATTGGCACAATTTGGAAATGACTTTCTCCTTCTTTTCAATCAGAAGTAATATTTAGGTAAAACATTCAATTGAAAGTTTTGTTTTATATTCATTTCAATTATTTTTTCCAATTTAAATTTAATATTTCTTCGATTTCATTTGCAATCTAGTTAGAAAAATCGGTCAAATCAATCTTCCAAGATTCAGTATTCTCTTCTATCTTAAGCATTTCTTCGATGTATTTTTTCTTATTTTCACTTGAACTTTATTTTTGCTAAACAGATTCGAATTTGATTCCTGATAAAACGTGCTAGCTATTATTATTTTAACACAGTCTACCCTCTTTTATCATTGTTAAAGCCTATAATGTGAATCCAGAAGCCAATAATGTGAATAAATCACTAAAAAAAATCACCATTGTATATCAATACCTTCCTGTATTAGATGTCGTATAGATATGTATTAGATACCCCATTTTGTTTTTTCATTGGCTGACTGATCAATTTTTTATATTTTTATTTGTAAAGAATTGAATATTTCTTCCTGTATTTTCAAAGTTACGTTGTGGCTTTAGAATCTTTTAATTTTCTTCCTTATTATTCGATATAAATTCAAGTTGCCCCAAAATAGAGTGAGACATCTTTAATTGGAAAAACTGAGTACTGTTCTCTGTTTATTAATGGGAAATACAGATATAAATTTATTGTGAAAAATGTATTTTACATTGGATATATATTATATCATTTATTCTATGCATGTCGTATATTTATTTTTGCCTTTTATTAATGTTAAGTATGACTTGAGTAGAATTGCAGATATGTGTGTTTAATGTATTAATAATATGTTCTGTATTTCGTAATTTTAATAATGAATTGGAGTTGCTGAATTTTTATTTATCTGCATGTTCTCTTTTGTAGTTCTAATTGATTTCATACCACTTTTAGATGTACATAGGATAAATATGCAATAGAAAATGAGACTGATTTATGATGCATATGCATCAGAGACGGAGCAGATATGGTATATTTTTGAATACATTTTCATGCCATTTGATCTTTGCTGTAAAAATTGCTGCTTTGAAGTTTTGATAGTATCCATTTAATAAACTTGTTTTTGTAGGATATTATTTTATTCGGTTATTGGTTTGATACAAATAATTCAACTAGACATTATTTTTGTTGACTCTTTTGTTATTCGAGAATTTAATATTTATTGATGTTTGTTCTTATTATTGTTTGAAAAAAGTATGCTTTTTTGTATGATTATCAAATGCTGGATTCTTTCTTTCTGCAGGATGTATGATTTTTCTAAATATAATTTTAAAATGATAACTGGGCTATTTTTTAGCCTAATTATTTTTTATTTAATTGTTAGAGTGATTTTCTTTTTGCTACCTTTGCTTTGTAGAATCTGCTATTTCATTGAACTTAGTATCTTTAAAGCGGGGTGTGTGAGGAACATAAACATCATTTCACAGATGCGAAAGAGGATATGTTTTTAAAGTAGATAGAAAGGTGAAAGGCGATTATACGATACGCTTACATTTTTAAGAAAAAGGAATGTATTTCTTTATTTAAAGAAAAAAAAAATCTGGCAGATATATTTTCTAACCGGATTCAGTCGCTCTGGAAGAATCAGAGTAGTTGTGTAAGAAATACGCTGTTTGCTAGTCATCATGAGCGGAGGGGGTTGGGGGAGAGGCTAGGGACTAGGATGTTCTTTCCAGGTTATTGTCTTTTGTTTTAATGTTTGTCGTTATGCGCTTTCTTTTCCTCTGTGTGTGTGTGAGCCAGACGCCTGAAGGTCATTCTCAGTGACTACTGCCTATTTAATCCAACCATGTCGTTTTACATATCTAATAGGAAAGGGAAACGAAAAAAACAAAAAAACCCGTCCCTCGTAGGAGTTGCACGATTTTCTAACATTTTCTTCTCGGTAGTTATGCAAGGTAAAGGATGACCTGTTTCGGCAAAGCTTTTCCTCCATTTTGGCGATGGCGAGACGCGTCTAAAATGGAATCTCTTCATTTCTAGTGAGTGTAATGAAAGAGACAGGCCACCATATCCCTACTGCTTCTCTCTCCCTCGCTACGTAATGCATGCAGGAATCCATCCATTTATACATAACGACCTCGACGGCTCTTTGAATATCAGCTGTAATTCTGGAGTATTTTGCTCCAGATCGATTGCTTAGCTTTAGCTGGTCCGCCGCTTGCTTGCTTAGAAACTCCTTCTCTCTTCATATTTGCGCCATGATATTCCGTTGAAATGGCGTCTTTGCGATTTTCCAATCTGGAACTTTTATCGGCTTTTCCTCGGGGAAGGTTTAATTTTTTTTTTCTCCTTTTCCGCCTGCGTCCCTGACGATTGTGTCATCCTGTGAGGGCGTTCTGTCGCCACAAAAAAAATGAAGTCTCGTTTCCAGTAAAAATGAATAGGTAGCTAAGCTAGCTGCTACAGTGAAAATTAGGTATTGCCGTGATATGGTTGTATAATCATTTTAGAGTAGTTTCACCGCGAAATGAAATTTTCAGTCATACGCTTCATTTTTTTTGTTCGTGCCCGTCTTTTAATTAAATCTTAATCTTTTTCTATCATTTTTTTATGCTCTCCATGTAGGAAATAATTAATTTATGTTAACTTTTCCCGCTCAGTTTTTTCTTTTTTGTTCCCCTCGAATTTTTGACTTTTTAAATAATGATTGTAATTTGTTTTAGTCTGGTTGTAATTTTTGTTTTAGTCTATTTCATTGATGGATTGATAGTTTCTAAAATCTTCATTAAATAAGTATTTTTAGTTGATTATCTTGTCGAATTTAATATTTTTCTTACTTTTCTTTTCTAAAATGCATTTCCTTCACTTGGATTTATATTTTAAGACCGTAAAATGCTGGCTAAGAAAACATTTGATTGTTTTACCTATTTCTTTTTCCCTTGATTGGAAAATTTTAATTCTAGAAAGACAGAGATATAAATTTTTTTTTCATGTTATTCTTTTTTGTATTGACATCATTAATAATGTCTTTTTTTACATGAAGATTTCATAAAATTTTTGCTTTTACATTATTTTCGCTTTTAACAGTATTTCCTTACATTTTCAGTCACATATTCACTATTCCACACTATATTCAGATTAATAAAAAATAATTCAAATACTAAAACATAATTTTGTTTTTAGTGGTGTATTTATGCTAAGGTGAAAAAAATTGTGTAGTTTTGAATTTTATATTTAAAGCTTTTGATTTTAAAATACAGTCTTAATTTGCTTGTCAAATATTTAAAGGAATTTTTTTAGTTGATTTATACTTAATCAGTATTAGATATTACTTAAATAATTCCTTTAAAAATATAATTCATGTCATGATCCTTGGTATGCATGACATTTAAAAGGTTGCATTTTTTCGATAATATAGGATTTTAATTTTTTGTGATTTTTTTTAAAACTGTAGATAAAGTAGATAAGATAATCGTAGTATAGATAAGATAATTGCAAGATAAATGTCTGTTTAGCTTTATTGTCACATAGATAGGAAAGCAAAATAGGACAAATAAAATTCATCATAATTATCTACTATTTGTAGCTAAGAACATTTTTTATATTTATGTAGATATAGAATATTGCATTAATTTCCATATTCTTTTTTAATCAAATTTAATGGTGTAAATTTTTGCTAATTATAAAATCATTTATAATTAGAAATCTATTTTTAATTTTTAATCTGCTAATGAGCAGTTTTGAAGAGAAATTGTGTATTCATATTAACTGACATCATTAGAATAAATAATTATGAAATTCTCTACTCTTAATGAATAATGACAATAATTAAAAATGTATTTTGTTCAATAGATCTTGAATAGTAAAATTCCTTATTAAGATTTTTATAAATAGATCTATATTTGAAGTTTCAATGGATTATTTCATTACCCTTAGAGTAAAAGATACTTAGAGTACAAATATTTCTATAATGAAATGATTTTAAGGGGTATACCAAAATTAAGGACAAATTAGCCTTTTTTATCAATTTGCATAGTGGTTGTTAGAAAATAAGTGCTTTATTATCTTCTTTTTGCAATTAAGTACTCATTATTTAAAATTGAAAAAAAAAATGTTTTTTTTTTTCTTGATGAAAATTTTTGCTGAATGTATAAAAAAAATCTTGTGCGAACTTATTGTGGATAGTTTAAGTTAAGTTATTATATTATTTATGTATTTTTCACTCCTATATACATTCATTTGTTTATTTCGTCATTGAATTATAATTATGAAATATAACATAATTGTAACAAATTTAAAGAATCAAATAATGAGAATTGCATAGTGAAGACTTAATTATTTTAGTAATTTAATAGCATAATAATTTAATTGCACTTAAAACATTAGAAGAACATAAGTGTTTCATTGTCTAGTTTACTGCTCATATGTTTTGTTTTAGGTTGCAAAATAACCTTAAATTAGTCAGAACATTTAAAAGTCTTATCAGTTGATAAGCATTTTTTTTTCATTGATTGATTCTTTTGAGTTGGAAATATTTGAAAATCAATGAAATTTTAGCTGTTGTTGACAAGTAATTTCTCTTTATTTTAGAACTCATGGCTGTATTTTGCTGGCACAGAAATATCTCTGGCAGGTATGCACGATTTTTTTTTAAATATTTGTGTTGCATTTTTTTTAGGATATGTTAATTTTTAAATTAAAGTTTAAAGTCTTTTATATATCATATTAAATTTTGTGCATATACTAAATAAATTATCCTAATTTTTGTTACATATCCCTTAATTTATTAAATTTTCTATCTAATTATTTTATTATATTGAAAAGATTTAAAACTTAACTTACAAAAGAACTTATATTTCATCTTCGATACTAAATAATATAAACAATTTTTAATTTATAATTTATCTGCATTAAATTGAAGTAGTGATTTTTCATTTCATATTAAGATCTTATATACATTAATATATAAAAATGCATATTAAGAATGTATGATATAATGCAATTTCATATTTAGATATTATATATAAAAACAACTTTTTAATAATAAAATTAGTATATTATTTAAAGGTATTAGTCATGAGAAATATTATTTAATCTTTGATATCTTGTATGACTTTGGGTTTTAATATGTGTATTCTTATATAATGCAATCTTGTTTACGTGCAGTCTCATATGTAGGTAAAACTGGACTTGTGTTATGGATAATGCTGAACAAAGCCCCCGGCCCCCATCTAAGGGTATTTTTGATACAGCTAGCTTGCTAGGTAAGACAATTTCTAGTGTGGCACGAATTATATGGTTTTTATAAACATTTTATGTAAGTTGTCTTAAATTCTTTCCTTATAATTATTCATTTGAGTTTATGCTCCTTCTCAATTTTTTTTGTATATATTAAAAACATATAAAATATGTTTTTGTATATATAAAATTTCAGTAGCTGCTTCTCTTGTAAATTTTAAAAGCAGATTTTTTAAAGTGTTTTTAAATTTAGATTTGTTATGCTAAAAATTGCTGAATTGTTATGTAGGGAGAGCAGTTAAAAATTTAATGCTGTCCCATTTTTTGGTCCCTCCCTCTTGTGTTAGATAATTTTCAGTATGAAGCTAAAACAATTGTATAATTATTATATTTTATGAAGTACTATATTAGATATATATTATATTATTACATAAGAACAAAAATATGTATTATCTTTTGGTTCCCATACTCATAGTAATTTTTTTCCCATTATTGTAATTTTGAGGCTTTTGCAATATTTCCTGAGTTAAAGGTTATTTGTAGAATCGAATTTGATTAATTTTGATTTTATAATGGTTTGCTGTTTTATCCTCACCATCAAAATTTTTGTATCATTAACAAAATTAAAAAAAAAAAAGCAATTGCATATTTTACTAAGACATAATAATTTTTCTAGAAAATCAAAGAAATATTGTTTTTTTATTTCAATATTTGCTTGTTGTTATGCAATCTCTTAATATTTTTTCATAAATGGTACATAATTAAGTTTGGAACTTCTGTTGGAGATAGAGATGAATACTTTGAAATAAATATTTTAACTTCACTAATTTCTCATTAGTTCTTTTCTTTTAATTTAATAATATCATTTTTAAAATTGTTCAAGACAGTCTTTTCCCTCTCTCATTTGCCCCCCCCCCTATTATATATAGATATTCCATTATTTGAAACCAATGAAAGAACTATACTCAGGTACATTTCAGATGATAATTTGTTAATAATGTTTAATGAGAAATAATTATAATTTTTCATTGCATTGATTAAAAAGCAAATTATTGTGATTTGTATGTGAAAAATTATAACCTTCTATTCTTCCTATCATTTCACTCATTAGAATGGTAGTAGCTTTTGCATAATTTTTTCCATCATTTTATTCATTTGCATTTATTACAATTTTGCTTCTGAGAATGGGGCATAATTTTTCAGACCTTTGACAAATTTCTTGAAAAAAAAAAAAAAAAGATACTTTTTTATTTACTGAGATATTCAATTTGTGAAGCTTGTTATAAATGTTGTTGAGAAAACCTTTGAACATTATGTATTAATGAAAATAAATAAATAAACAAATAAAACCTCTTGCAACATTTTTATATTTTATGGAAATATTCATGAATAAAATCAAATGGTAAGAGAATATGTATGGTAATAAAAGTAATTGTGTATTTTAAAGTGGTATGCATTATTAAGCAAAGTGGTACAGCCATGATATTACTCCTCTGCATTAGGTAAAAGGTTATTCTTGTTTTGTGATGTTAAGGCTACTTGCAGCAAATAATTGAACTAGTAGGACATCTCTCAGATTGAAAACCTTCACTGTTGTGTTAAATACCCATTTAAATTTATTAATTTAAAAAGGTCTGTGGGCCAAATGTAATTTTATATGATTTTAATAAATAATTTAACTTTTAATAATGCTGTTAATAACTAAGGTAATGTAAATAATTAGGAGAATATCTGAAACCAGACTTAAAATTGGAATAATTTCTTTTTAAGTGGGGTCATTTTTCTTAAATTTCGTTTATTAAAATGAATATAATTATTGATAGGAACTAGGTTTATATAATTTTTCCACTGAAAATAAAAGAGACCTTTCTTTCTATAATATAGGTTTTCCAGAATGTTCATAAAATCAATTCTTTATTCATAATTTAATTGTAAATTTCAGTATTTTATTATTAAAAAAATAATTTGAATATTGATTTAAAATTGGTAAATACTAGCAGATTAAATGACCTTTTATTGTTTTTTGGCAAATATTAAAAAAATATGTTAAATTAATAAGAAAAGTACTTATAACTATATCAAATTTTTTAAATAAGTTTAATTTTTGATGCAAATTTCAAAAATAAATTTGAACAAAAAAAACAAAAAAAAAAAACTTCTTAAAATAACAAAATTTGTGAAATTATTTCTGATTTATTTTTGATAGAAAACCTAATAAAAATAAGTAAACACAATTATGTAGAAAATCATTTTCTAGAAGTTCATATTTTAATTTTTTTTCAAATATAAAATTGCAAGTAACTCAATAACAAAGATTTATTTATAAAAAAAGCTTTCTCTGCAAATACACTGCTATACTCTGAAATTCTTCAAATTTTGTTTTGGCTGAATTAAATAAAGAATTGCATTTAATTAGTAAATGTGCATAGTTAATTTTTTATCATTCATATACCATTTATTTCATTGGTTTGTAAATACATTTAATGCCCCTCCTTTTGTAATATAGAATTTTTTCAATGATATTTCTTAAAATTATCTAATTTCTTTTTTTCTAAAAATTAGCTGTATATTTTTTCATATTTATATATTTTTGTATAGGAATATAATAGCTGTTATTATTTATACTATTGTTTATTCATTTCATATTTATTTAATTTGGGCTTCAAAACTATTTCTTTTTCTTATTAAATTATGTGAATTAAATAATTACTTGAATTCTGTACTTCATGTTTAAAGGAGTTTAGTGTATATCACACTTGGTATTAATGTATGGAAATTATTTTTACTATTGGATGTATTCTCTGTTTTTTTTTAAAGTTTGAAATTGTATTTTGTTTTTATTTTTATTTGATTTTATTTAACATGTTAACTTTTTTTGCTTGTATACAATTTTAATAACCATGAATTTATAAAATTTTCACCACTCTGCTCCATCCATCTCTATCTACTTTTCATTTAATAATAAGTCAATAACTTATTTGTCATTTATTTTTTTTCTTTAAAATTTAAGACATAATTTAAAAATAATAGTTTTCCACTAGTTTCCCCTTCCATTTGTCCTATATCTTGAAATTTGATGAGAAATTCATTTATTTTTGTTGCATGCTGTGATTCTTGTGTATTCTTATGAGTATTATTTTTAGATATAAATATTAACATTACTTGCATGCATATGACTTCAGGAGTGACAAACTCATCATCCACTGCAAATATCATTGTAGCTCAGTAAACATAACAGTATACAATAACAAACAAACAAACAAACAATTTTGTAGCTGAAATTTATAAATTAGTAATTTTAAATAATTAATAATAATAACCCACAGTCTCCTCAAAAATGAAAATTTTTAAATCTTGGAACTGAATTTCAAATCGTGTCTCAAGAATTTAAATTCATGTTTAAAAGTTTCTACAGCTTCTTCACATACTGTTCGTTTTAGTATCCTGAGGCTACTACTTTTCGAAGATTCTATTTCATTAGGGGTGAGACTTGGAGGAATGTCTGCATTTCCGGAATTAACTTTATTGTTGTGTGAACATCTCCTTTCAGCTCTGTTCTCACCCCTATTTTGTCAAATTAAACCCATCTTAACGCATGTGCAAAATTGTGTGAGGCTTTTAGAATCCGTTGGCAAACAATATTTGAAGTACTATTTAATTATAAGGAAATAGAAGTAACTGAAATTTAATATTGTTGAGATTTGTAGATGAAATTCATTAAATTTGGGATGTTTGAATTTATATTTTTTATTTGTAAAATTAGTATTGAAAATTATTTTTGTGTTTGTGTCCCATATAAATTAAAATTTGGTTTTACTTGGTTTTTATTAGTATTTGAGTTTCACTCTTTTTTGTATATGGTTATGTATGCATTTTAAAAAGTGCTGTATAGAGAAGATTTTGTTGCACAACTGGTGTTATTTGCTTAGTAAAAGAAATATTCTGTATAAAGATTTTTTAAAGATTAAAAATTTTTTTTTATATCTGCATTTTTCTTTCTATGTATTATTGAGATTTTTTTTCTTTTGTATAAATATATTTTTTTAATGAAAACATCCAATTAGATGTAAACATACTCATTTGTATTTATTTTTCATTATTCTGTACCTCTTTTATGTGATCATCTTCTAAATTAATAATTTTGTTTTTATTTTAAAGGTATATTCAAGTTTTAATTGTTGATTAAAAATATTTTATATTTGTTGTTGTTGCTAAATAATTCACTTTTCTGTTTTGTTCAATCTTATTTTTATTTTAGTATTTCTAATGTTTTATCTATTTTCCTGATAAAATATTTATTTTCAAGATATACAGAAATGAATACCAAGAATACTTTAGTTCCTAGTGAGTTCCAACAGTAACATTGTGCTTAATAAATTATATTTTATGCAGTGGATATTAGTGTAATTATCGGTGTGTGGAACACAGATAATTCTTTGTTTTGCATGTTTTTCCAATGTAAATGTTCTAACAAAATATGCCTATCATTAAAATTAAGAGATTGCACTATTAACACAATCTTCCTGATGAAAATTATGTGGTATTTCAGTTTGAGCTTGAAAAAATGGGTTTTATCTAAATTTTCTGAGCTTCAGTTTGGTATGTATTCGAACCTAGTTTGATTGGAGTTGTATAGTGTATGGTATTAAATGCCGAAAAATCTGTATTATGTTTGACTGAAAGCACTTGCCTACTTCAATTTGAAATACCTAAATAGTAATTTAAATTCAATTCATTACATCAGAGTGGGAATCTGCCTTTTCTCAAATAGCTTATTTCACTCTCTAGATATATTTTTTCTTCATTAATGATGCACGATTCATAAAAATAACTGAATTGAATATATTAAAATATTTAAAGTACTAAAAAGTTACAAGGTATTTTGAAATGAAAAAAAAAATAAAGATGATTTGGTATTTTAAACTCAGAGGTTTTTTTTTTTTTCCCAACTAAAAGAAGAAAAAAAATTATAAAACAATTTTAAAAAAAAAATTAGAAAATGATATGTATACCTTTAAATAGAATCATGCACTTGGGATCATATTTCGGGGACTATATTTTTTCAGTAGAAGTTAAGAATCAGAATTTTCCTGGTACTAACTTTTTTAAAAGTAAATCTGGAATATTTAATTCAAATCCAAGATAAAAGCTGAAAATGAACACTATTTGATATAATCTGAATATCTTTTTAGTTTTGGAAAGTATATTTACTGAACCCTTTCAGTATATGTACAGTTATTCTTTTTATATACTCAGGTATTCTAAAGAATTGATAAAATCAGTTTTGAAATCAATCTGAAATACATTTTAGATACGTATTCTTGCCATTAATCGACAGAAAAAAATCTCTTTATGCCATATTTAAAAAAAAACAAAACATTTTCTTCTTTTTTTTTGCATATTAATTTTCAAATGAATTATTTATCTTTTAACCTACTAAGATGCCAGATATTATAATTTAATTGCATTCTATTCCAAGAACTGGATTTTGAAAATAAACATTGTTAAATTGGTAATTTTTTATAAATTAGAATTTCTGTCACCTTTGATATTTAAGAAAATGTGTAAAGAAATATTTTTCAGTTCCATGAGGCTAATTGTTTAGAATAAAACCCATTCTTCATATTTTCATGTCTTTGCTATTTGGAAAGTTCAAACATTAATGCTAATTTACTTATATTCTTCTAGTCTTATTTTAGTAA
Source organism: Argiope aurantia (assembly GCA_026543865.1). Classification (NCBI taxonomy): domain Eukaryota; kingdom Metazoa; phylum Arthropoda; class Arachnida; order Araneae; family Araneidae; genus Argiope; species Argiope aurantia. The sequence goes on from JAPMOR010081965.1 coordinate 1,309,429, forward strand.
ACATATTCTTTCTTATCCAAATAAAAAAAAAAAACTACCTAATATACTGTTTTTCTTCCTCTTTGCCTTTCTAACTTTCTTCTGTCCTCTTAACACAGCTCCTTCTTCTACAATATTCAGCTCTCAGTCTCCGACTCCTGTTCAGTCTCCTTTACCTCATTTAGCTCATTCTCCAAGTGCTTTCTCAGTCCTGGGAAGAAATGCAGTTCTCATACCTCCACCTTCTTCAAACTCTGACAGTACCTCACCATCAGGCAGTAGTAAAATTTGCTCGCCCATCATGCATCACTCAGCTTCTGATGCTCTCTCATCTCTTGCATCTTCTTCAGGTATAACATGAACTCTGCTTTATTTCTATCTTTTTCTGAAATTCCCTCTATGAGGTAAATCTGTTTGCCAAATTAATTTAAAAGCTAAATGTTTTTAGCATGTGCAGTAATAATTTTTTCTCCTTTGATACCATCTAAAGGTTTTATTTTAATTCTTTCTGACAACAATTAAATTGATTACTTGAATTAGAATTGAAAATAATATATCTCAATAATAGAACTTGTTTATTTATGAATTAATGTTTTGATCTTGTCAGTTTATGTAAAATAATGCAGGAAATGGTTAATTTAAGTGGAAATATTTCACATTTCATTTAGAATTTTGCTGTGAAATGTACTAGTTGAAAGATGTTTGATAAAAAATTTTTCCTATTATAAATCCTTGCATGTCTCTGCATTATTTTGTGTATATATATATATATTTTAAAATCTAATTTAAGTCTTAATTAATTTCTAAAATTTTTAATAATTTAGCCCATATTAATTTCATTCTAATTTTTCTTAGAACCTGGATCTGGAAATAGTTTCTTATTTCCAGATCTACTTCGTACTTTTTATTAAATTATTTTTAACACACACTCTATGAAACTACTGTCATCAGCATATTTTCATTCTCCAAGGGAAGGAATAAAAATTCTAAATGCTTATAACATTCTTTTAAAGATGTCTAAGATTTCCTTTCCTAAATTGCAGTGTGAAAAAAAAAAAAAAAAAAAAAAAAAAAACTATCATAGTAGATTCACTGAAGGGGAAAATTTTGCTCTCTTTTGCTCTTGTGTCGTGATGTAAATTAACATATCTTTTATTATAGTCCGTTTCTTGGACAAATTATGCCTTTCATGATGAAATAAAGTAAAATTAAAGTTGAAACATTTCTTCTATTTGGCCACACGACAACTAAATTATGATTACATATATATATAATACAAATAAACATACTAAAGCTCATATTAATAAATATTAATGTTAAAGAGATGATACTGTCCAAAAACCAAACAAAATTTGTTAGTATCTGTTTTCCTTATTTGTAAATTATTTATTTATATAATCCTCTGTCATATAATTAATTTTTTGTTTACTAGTGTACATTTTAGTAGTATCTATTTTTTGATACACTTATCCCCATAGTATATTTAATAAATTATTTAAAAATTAGAAAAATTATAATAAATTGTATTTGGTCATGAATCATAATTGCCATTCAGTTTTGCCATCTAGACATTAATCATTAGGGTGTATGCAAGTAATATATTTCAGATGGGAGATTTTTATGACTTAAAAATGTGCCATTTATTGTATTCATTTTTTTATTATAAAGAGTTTGACATGCTGATTTCTATAATTGTCTTTCTGTTTTGTGATGTAGAATTCGTCATTTCCTTAAGTAATATAATCTTAAAACAATTTCTTCTTTAGGATAAAATCAGAATAATTTTCTATTCAAACATAAGATTAATTTGGGAAAATGTTAGTTTCAATGAAATAAATTATTTATTAAAGGATTTTAAAAAACATATATTAGAATAAAAATCGAAAAAGTGGTAAAAATATCTTAGTAAAATATGTGTTACTTTACTGAAAAGTTAGTAATTTTGTAAAAATTAAACTAACAATAATTATATAAATCATGCATTAATTAATTTTATGCTTTAAGAGACAGAAAACAATCAATTCAATGAATAGATAATTCAGTTATATTCATTGTTATGACTTTTATGCCTTAACTCTCAAACCTGACTGAATCTATTAGGAATTTTTACATCAAATAGTTTTGTAGATATGTTCTAGTTTCTAAAATATTTTCTATTACTATTCTCATATTAATTGTAGCAAACTAGCTAAACAATATTTATTAAAAACTTTTAATGACTTCAGTTCCATGTTTCATTTTCTGTCTTTATCATACAGGTTCAATTGTAAAGATAAGAATAATGATGCTTCAAGAATTATATTACTGATTTGTGATAATAAATTACAATAAATCAGTTTGTGCTTTTATCTTTTATATGGAAAAAAAGTATATGAGTGTGCCATTCATTACATGAATGGAATTTGATAAAAATTGAAAGATCATAAAATTATAAGTAAAAGAAATTCAATGATTGAACTCTTCAAAAATTTTGAAATTGGTATTTAATTTTCCAATTGTATCAATTATAAGATAATAAAAAAAATTAAATATTTGATCATCAAAAAGATCTATAGTATATCAATTTTAAATAACTTCTTTAATCCTGTGAAATTTAAAAACTTCATTATAAACAATAAATAGCTATTAGCCAAAGAAATAATTCTCAAAAATCCATTCTGTATCCAGTCCTCAATTGCGATACAGGTCCATGCAGCTGGTGGTCAGCTGCATCTCCTATAGGAAACAGTTCTGAATTTCCTGGTTGTGGAGTTCCACCTATAACAGATCCATTTGTAAGACCAGGGCTGTGTAGGAATTCTCCTGTGGCACCTGCTCATCTTTCAGTGCAACAACCACGAAGAAGTAAGTTAAAGTAATTGTTTGTTAAATCTCTTTTTTTTTAATTAAAATTACTCCTGAATTTGAAATTAAGAAATCCATTCCCTAGAAATGAGAAAATAAACTCCCATGAGAAAATAAACTAAATGTTAGATAATTAAAAATTTGCCAGTTTGTTTAACCAAAAGAAAGATTCTTCCCCTTCTCCCCAGAGCAAAGATCTTAGAATCAACAGAGCCAAATCTTATCTAAAAAGAATAATTAATTTTATTTTGCATAAATTAGTTATTCTTACAAGTAAATATATATAAATGCATCAACAAAATAATAGGGCAAATGCATTTTTCATAAATATAATTTCTGTGCGTTTCTTTTAATTATTGTTTGATTTAAGATAAATTTGGATAGATATTTCTTGTCGTATTTTTTAAAATCTTCGAACATAATTGATTCTGTAATCAATGTCCGTGGATTAATAAATTGAATGTTGCACTTGCTTTGTTGAAATATCTGTTTAAGCCATTCATTGCAGTATTTCCATGTAAATAAAGTCAAGCTAGTCCAGTTTTAATTATGGAAAATTTTCTAGAATTCATATTATCAGAATACAAAGACTATATATTGTTGAAAATACTGATGGGGAGGATCATTTCTGCCAGTTTCATTTTGATATCCAATGGTTATTAATACCTATATGTCTTCATGTACATGAAATTTATAAGTTGTTAAATAAAAAAACAGTAATTCAAACTTGATGAAAAGAACAATTATAAAATTTATAATAATATTAGACTGATTAAATAATACTATTCATTTTTTTTATTTCAGTTGTAGAAGAAGTATTAGGCCATCTTTATGCCAAACCACCATCTGCAGAATCAAAGAATGACTCACAAACCTCAGGTATTACTGCAAGCATCACAGTACCGTCATCTTCGCATGAAGCTCTATGTTGTTTTGCATTGTGATGAATAGAAGATCTATGTCTTGATTTTTTAAAAATATTTATTTGTATTTTTATTGTTTTATGGTGGAGGGTGTTTTTTTTTGTGTGTTCTTAAATATATTTTGCATATTTTATTTTTGCATTCTAGGTTTTTCTCCCCCTTCTATCCTTCAAGATTATTTTTTTCTGTTTCATGTTGTTCATGTTGGTTTAAAATAAATGTTATTTTTATGTTCTTTGAGTTCATTGCTTTTTAATTGAAGTGCTATCGATTTGTATGTATTAAAACATTTTTGTTTTGTTTTGATCATGTTATACTTCTTGTCATGTATTTTGATTTAAATTGGTTATGAAGGTGCATATGGAAGTGGAAAAGTCCTTTATTTTATATTGTTCCTCAGTTTTTAAGAATATTTTGTTATGTTAGTATTATTATTCACATTTTTTTTCTTTACTGTTATGCCACTAATTTTATTTAACACAATATGTTTATTACATCCAGGTTATTTTCATGCAGCCTGTGTTCCCATCCCCCTTTTTTTATTTTGAGAACTAATGCGTATTTAAAAAAAAAAATTTATTTGGGAAAGAATTAAAATATTAATTATTTGATTTTTTATATACATTTTAATGCTATATGAGTTTTTTTTATATAGGTATTCCAAGTCCTCAGACACTTTGTAAAACAAGTATATTACCTAATATAGTTGGAGTTTCTCCTAAAAAACTTGCAAAAACAAAATCATCAGATAAAGAATCCAATCATGCAAAAAGGTATACTAGTCTTGATATTTGTATTTACTTCTAATATTTTAAACTGTGAACTTTTTTTCTTCGTATTTTTTCATATCAAAATTGCATAGTAAGATTGTTGACAAAGTAATTGTGTTTTATTTAAATCTTGCAGTGAAAAATGCAAATCATCAAATAATTTGTCCTCGCCAGTATCAGGGATTTCCACTGTCTCAGGGAATCAGTCAACAAAATCATCCTCAAAGAAATCTTCAGAACCTGTGACTGAACAAATTGCTAGGTTGTTATCTACTACGGAGAAACCTAAACGGAAAAACAAACCAAAGGCCTGTAAACCTGATTCAGCCAAAAATGGGAAAAGCACTAAAGCAGAGAAGAAACAGACAAAGCAACCGAAAGAGGTTTGACAATTTTATTTCTAGAATTTTAGCTGATTAAAAGTATTTGTAAATTATGAAAATATATTTCTGAATTCTCAGTTTATCTTTAATAAGCATTATTAAATACTTTAAATATAATAATAAGTATTATTATTTTCTTCAATTACATTTTTAAAAAATACTTTTATTGTATTTAAATTTTTCTATTACTTTTTTGTATTTTTAAAATAATCTCTGTAATTATTAATGAAATTATTTAAAAATTTTGAACTGTTATTGATAGAATTTACTAAAATATATTTGTATTTTTTAAAAGTTCATTCATCTTTTAATTATATATTATTGTAATGATAAATTTAAAAAAAGCTAATTCCTTCTGAGCCAAATTAGTGTGTACTGAATAATCCAATAATATGAGTTTGTCGTTCTTGTTATTTTTTATTTTATGAGCAATTGTTTGAATTTATTTAATATGTATCAACAATTTCTGGATATTTTTTATTAATATTAAGTAATGAATGGCTTTGAAATTTGTTATCAATATGAATAAAATTATGGGTCAATTTAATTAATGAATTTATGATTCATAATAAAGGATAACAGATTTAACATATTTCTTCAAGATGGAAATGGAAGAGAATATGCTGTATCTTAATGCTATTTTATAGGATTTTTAAAGCCCCTTGGTCGGCCAACACTGGGGTTATAAAATTTCACATAATTTTAATTAACTTGATCTTCAGTTGCAGTTGTAAAGTTGATGTATCACTGTTAAAATTATAATGGCACTTTCAAATGTATTATGCTACTATATTTGCAGTGCCACTTTTTCTTCAGCATTAATCAATGTTCACAGGCTAAGAACCCACAAGTTGAAGAATTATGACAATCCAGTGTACATCAGCTGTTTCACTTGTATTGAATTTTCATTTTGAAAGTGAGCAGTTATAATAAATAAGTTTAATATGCAAAGATCTTTAACTTCAGGTACAGTTTATGTTCCATCAAGCCGAGAGTGTAGATATCAGCTTTATGGATCTGGAAGTCTTGTTGCTATTTTTGTGTTTATATACATTCTCCAAAATTGGTTTGCCAAGAATTAATTGCTGAAAAAGAGCAGAAATAAGAACTACCTTCATTCAAGCATTGATGAAGACAATGGATTATCCATTATTTAAAAGGATTGTGACAGTCTGCACTGGTTATTGAAAAGATCAGAACATCGAAGAAAGAAAATTCTACAATGGATTTATGGCCAATACTCTCAAAACTGGAATGATATTAGTTCCCCTTGCTTTCTTATGTTTTTTATTCAAAATAAATATAGGAAAATAATTAGAGAATATTCTTTTTTACAATACCCAATAATAATTTATTTATAAATGCATATATTTAAAAATTGCCCTTTCATGTGCGTCCTGATTTTCTGAATTTTGTTGCTTTCAGTATATATGAAGGCTACTGACATTCTTTTTTCTTTTGAAACCTTAATTTAAATTAAAAGTGATGCCATTTGAATTGCCTTTTCATCATATTTAATAAATGGGATTTTTCCCACTCAGATTTTTCTTTAGCTGCCCTGAATCCTGTTTAGTTATTATGCTGCAATTTAAATAATTTAAATGCCATAAAATTCTTAACTAAATTTTATTTTCAGCTATTATGTTTTGCTTAATTTATATAATTTATTTTTTATTATTTGCCACCCTATAACTAAAGCAAAATGAATTTCAGAAAAAAGGCAAAAAATCCAGCTCTGAGAGCGATGGTCACGTGGAATCTAGTAGTAGCACCACAAGCCCTGAGAGTGCTGGGGCTGTAAGTTCCAGTTCTAGTGACTCTAGTGACGATGAAGAACGCGAAAAACAACAGAAGCAGCTTGCTAGGCTGAAGAGACAACAACAAGAACTTCGACGGAAAGTTCAAGAATTAAAACAAGCTTCTCATGAAAGTGTGCATCAGAAGTCTGAAGCACATGTATGTAACTTTGATTTTAAACAGCATTTATTTTTTTTAAAAAAATAGGATTTTGCAACATAAAAACACATTTTTTTCATTAATATTTAAGCGAGAAAAAAAAGTAGGCATAGTGTACAAGTTCCTTTGAATATTTGTTGTAGAATATAGATTAGATATTAAATGATTTCTTTAAGTATATTGTTGACATTTCATCTCCTGTTTTCAAGCTGGAAAAATATTTGCAATGTTGCCAAGCAGTGCAGTTATACTCAGGAAATTGTGCATATATTGTCTGCAAAGTAGTCTTTTTTTGTAATTGAAAGCCTTTTGCAAGAATGGTTAATTGAGAATAAATTGTGATTTCTTGTCAATAATGAAAGGCAAAGAAAAGTGGGAAGTTTGTATATAACTTCCACATGGTCAGACTACAAATCATCAACTATTCATAGATTTTCCACAGTTTGCTGATATCAAAGATAAGGGGAAAAATGCAAGAACATTATCCATAGATGTTGCAAGATGATTCTGAAAGTAGAGCATCATTTATCATACTTTCACATTTTTTTGTAACATTTAATGTATGGGGCTATAGAGTGAATTAACCTACATAAATTCTCAAGTTTATTGCATGCCATCCCACTTATCCATGAAGTAGTCACAGAATTATGAAATTAGATCCTGGAGTGTGCTCTTTGACTTAACTCATGCCAGTTGTTCTGCCTGACATTGTGAAGGACATAAAATATCCTGGATTAAAGAAAGGATGAAGCCTGTCTTATGAATAGAAGCTTTTTATACATCACATCAATAACTGATTGCAAATGCACTGCTTGCTGAAAAGGCTTTTCTTTTTAATCTGTATTTGGGCAGAATGAAAGTTATAAAGGATGTGTTTAATCTTAAGTGGTGATACATTCTAGATACCATTCCATAGAATAATCCTTAAAAATTATATTCTTGAATTTTTATGGATTGACTCTCTTGGGTGTTTATTTCATCATTTCACACAACCCTGGAATATTTAGTTTTAAAAAAAGTGCAAAATTTCTGTCTAATTTTTTAAATTTCTGAATTTGTGTGATTTAAATCTATCTGAGAGGTTTCGTTTTATATTTAAATTTATTCCACATCATCAGCATAGACTATCACATGAAATGATGGATTTGTCATTCATATTTTTGTACCAGAAATCCAGCTGTAACAAGGCATTTTATTGAATGTTTGCAAAGTTTGTTGAATAAATATCGTTTTGTTTTTCATTAAATGGGATGTCATAATTAAAATCTTGGTTTTAAAGTGAAATATATATATATATATATATATATATATATATATATATATATATA
>JAPMOR010081965.1:1317711-1328098 GCA_026543865.1 Argiope aurantia
TATATATGTTTAAATATCTGTGAGTGTTGGTCATTTAACACTTTAGAGTTTACATAATTTTAAACTTATTTTTAATAATAAGTAATATAGTTATGGTCGACCAAGGGATTCTTAATCTGTTTTATTTAGTAACATATTTATAAAAAGTCTTAAAACTTAATTAAAATCTAATTTTTAAAAATATACATTAGAACTTCAGGATTTAAAAATTTTTTTATGATTTAATTAATAATGGATTAGATATAATTAATGTTGATTTTTAGTAGCATGTAGATCTGTTTGTGTTTGTAAACTTTTAAAGAATATGTATTTGTCCTTTTTATTGCTTAATTTTTTTAATGAAATATTTTGGAATCCCTACTTTTTTTTATTTGAAGACTCTAATTTCTGTTATTTCACCTTTTGAATAAATTATCAGAAGTCATACTTTATATTCTATTTATCAAGTAACTGTTTGTTTAGTTAGTAAAGATTTAGAAGATTTTTTTTATCATTGCTTTAATGCATATATTATATTGAAATAATAGTGTTAAAATAGTGGAAACACATAGAAGCAATCTAATTGATAGCATTTAAGTTAATATGAATTCATTATTTGCTCTATATGTAATATATATTTATTTTTATTTTTCTCTACTTCAGACAAAGAAAAGTCCTACAAGTTCCAAGAATTCACTGCCTTCAAGTGGGGGTCTTAACCACACTTTGAAACCAGTTCCTAGTCCTGCTCATTCTTCCCCTTTGATGCCAGTACCATCTAAAACTATGTCTCCTGAGGCAAAATCAAGTATATGTGATCTTACCGTAGACGAAGAGCAAAATCTCTCTTTTCCGCTGGACTTGTGTATGAAAAAGCAGGAACCTACATTTGAAGTTACAACCTCTATGACTTCTTCATATATACCAACTTCAACCACAGTCATGGCAAAAAAGAAAACATTTCAGATGGCGGGTAGCAATGTTTCTGGTGCTAATAATAATTGTAGTAACAAATTATCTGCTGTCCCAAAGAAACGTGGTCGCAAGCCTAAAGCAGTTCCAATGCCTGGAAATCCTCCAGCAGCACACTCTGAAAAGGTGCGCCAGATAAAAAGAGTTAGTCTAAGTATTCATTTAAATCTTAATATTTTATTCTTTTCTAAAGTAGTAAAGTCTGTGTTTCTATCCCAAGGGAATTTGAAATAAACGAATTTCTCTCTGTCTTTTTTTTTGAGAAACAACTTTGAATTGCATGTAAATTTAGGATTGGTGCAATATATAATCTGAATTATTTGGATTTCTAATCTTAATGCTCTGACCAATTTAAAGTTTTATTCAAACTTTGTTTTTTGTTACTTTAATATCTTAATTGTTCAAATTTTTTGATCCAGCAAACAGGTTTCAGGTTTGAAAAATTAGTTTTCGAAGTGAATAAAAAGAACATTTTGTAGTTTATCAATTTTCTTATATCAATTATTATTTTAATAATATTTAATTTTAAAATACTCTGTATATTGAATAATACAAATTAGAAAAATGTATATGAATATAATAAATTTCACAAATTATGAAAATTGTATTTCTAGTCATTGTTAAGCAAATATATGTGTGTCTTTTAATATTCTACAAAGAAGACTATTGGGTTTAGATTTACAGAATTTGGTTATATATTTATTCTTAGGCAAATATATATATGTATATATATAAAAAGAGAGAGAGGGAGAAAATTTGCTTTTCAGAGCAATTTTTGAAATTTTAATTAGAAAGTTGACTACAGGTTATTAGGTTGTTTTTTTTTTTTAATAGAAAAATTGCTACACAAAAATCAAATTTGTCTTATCGCTAATTTAACATTTTTACAAATAATTTGGGTATAAATATGATTTGCCATAATACTTTTGTAATAAAAATAATATTTCTTTTTTTTCTGTAAAACTTTAAAATTGTTTTTTGTTTTTTTTTTGTTAAAAAAAGTAATTATGTCACAGGTACTCGCTTTATCAAGAAATTCACTTTGCATTTCATTTATGAGTAGATAACTAATATTTTACCTATATCAATAATTCCATAAGATGTGAAACATTCAGTGTATTTTCATTCAGTTTATGCATCAAAATTTATTTTAAATATTTATATACTTTTTTATACCTCCTCCCTTCTTTTTGTACATTTCAATACTCTTTTTTTTTTGTAGTAATTAGTGCTCCTAGTATATTGAAAATCAAATAAGTTACATAAATGAATTAACATATGATGTGTGAACCAGCTATCGTTGAAAGCAATTAGTTTGTTTTATAAAAGGGCAGAAGGGAATTGCTTTTTTTTTATGTTATAAGATTTAATAAGAAATTTTTGGTTAAAAATTTTGAGCACTGGTAAAAATTCCCTTCCCTCCCACTTCATTATGAAGTAGTGTGTGTTTTTAGGGGGGGGGGGCATTGAGTTACAAAAATAATAATAAAAAAAATCTTTAAAATCTTCTCTTAATTTAATCTTAATTAATTTCTCTTAATTTAAAATCTTCTCTTTAATTTCCTTTCTCTTATGTATCTTATTCAAAAATAATACTTAAGGTTTAGAAACTTTAAATATTTTTTTTTTCAAGAGTTACTATTGCATCTTAAAAATTAGGGATAGTGACAATTTTTTTTTGTATGTTTTAATACTTTTCTAACATGATATATAAATGGATTTTTTTTAAAGATATAATTTTTAAACCCATGTTTCTTTTCTAGAATTCCATAAAAGACATCTCAAGTTTATTAATGCCTCCAAAAATGGACTTATTGCCGGGTCATGCTACAAATACTTCATTACTTAAATCATCTAATCCTGGTTCTTGTCCAAGAGTGCATGCCCCCAACACTCTGGGAGCTCCGAATGACATTTTACCACATTCTAGGAAAAATTTCACTCTGGACTGTTTGTTGAGTGAAACAAATGGTAACTTACACTTCCCAGAAAATGAACCTACTATGTTTCCTACTTCATCTGTTGGTGTTAATAAAATTTTCAAACATAAAGAACGTCAAAGAAATAATAGTAATAAAGTTAAAAAGTTTGAAGAAAAAATCAAAGAACCTGAATCTCCATTACGTCCAGAAACTTCATCCCCATCAGGTTGGTGTCTTTTTTTTCTTTCTTCAATTATGTGTTATTGTATTTCAATTCAATATTGGCCCTCAATGTTCTTATTTATGATGCTTGTTTTGTTAATACAAGAAACAAGCTTCAAATCTAATATATATTCCTTTTTTGCTTTTCATATGTGTATTTGATTTTGCTGTTAATTTATTTTTGTTTAACAAAATAAGAATGATAAATATTGTTATTTTAGAACTCATGTATATTCAGAACTCATTTTTAAAAAATTCTGCTGCATGGATGTTCTTATTTTCTATTTCAAAAAAATTGAAATGACATTTAGCTAATGTCTCTTCCTTTTGTTTATTTTTGCATTTATTGCATGATGAATTTTTATTTAAATTCGTAAATGTATTGTTAAGCCAATTTTTTTTCCTTGCAAAAGGTCCTTAAAGCCCACATAAGTTGTGTGCATTTTTTATAAAGAATATTATGTTTTTTAAACTTTGAATTTAATTTTCGGCACAAATATTAGTGTATGAAAATTTCTATTAGACAATAAATGCTAATTTATTAATAATGATTCTTCAGCATACAATTTTTTTTCATCATTTGTGAAGGTTGATATCAATTTTAATACATGATGAGATATTGTTATCTTGTTTTCATTATTATTTTTACTGTTTATTGAAACGATTTATATAAATATCTGAAATATTAGGGAGTGGTTATTTGCAGATATTACAAATTTAAATGTTATTTTGCAGGTTGAGCAGGCTATTGTAGAAATTTCAATATGTTTGTTCAGAACTTACAGTTATTTATGGGACCATTGCAAAAAAAAAAAAAAATAAATTCACTTTACATAATTTTTTTGGCTCTTTTGTTGGTGACTTGCAATGTCTTTTAGTTTTAATTCAGTCTGATTTTATTCTTATTCTTCTTTTATTCTTAGTTTCTGATTGATATTTTCCTATAAACAGTATATTTATTGAACCTTTCACTGGTAAATTAACAACCACAGCAAGATATTCATAAAGTGAAATTTTGTTATTCTAATGGTCTGCATGAATCTGAAAGATATTATGTGGAATTTATAAACTTTTTGCAGCAGTCCAAAACCCAAATTCAGCAGTTGAAATCTGATATTTGTTTCTTTTATGTATGTTGTTTGTATTTTAAAATTTTTTTTTATTTCTGTCTAAAAGTTGTTATACTTGAAAAATATTTTAAAACATTTTGTTCTTCAGACTCTGATCCAGATGATGATAATTCAGATAGTGATGATACAGAGCATTCACATCCCGAAAGTATAACAGATAGTACTTCAACCTCAGGCCATAAGCGAAAGCATTCCTTTGACGAAGATAGCGAAGGTAAGAGAAAAATATTTACTAAAAATATTATCTAATTTGAATTTTCAAGGGACAACAGTTCATTTATATGCAGCATGGCTCTTACAGCATTATATGTACAAAATTCTACTCATTATGTTTTTAGCTGAAATTTTTTGATGTATTATTTGGTAGTAATATTAATTTTTATTTCAGAAATATTCATTTTAATTGTATTTTTTTATGAGACAATATAAACAAATATTTTAAGTTTTTAATATAACCTGGTATAACTGGTTAATATAACCTGATAAGTATAACATAAATTCTTAAATGACATATTTCTTATTTTAATCTTTTAACAAATCAATGCAGGTAAGTTTTCTACAACTTTAATTTGGGTTTCTTTTATAAGATGCTGATTTTTTTTTCTGCTTTTCCCCCTGAAGAATCAGTGTATGTAATGGGATCATCAATTTCACAGCTGTCTGTAACACTGGACAGCATTGAAAGTATTTCCACGCTTTTGATTTATGCTATTATCGGATGTGCAAATCTAAACGCATGTGCAAATCTAAACAACTGAGATATTTTTTAATGTGTAAAGTGACTGATTTATTTTTGCATGAATAAAGCTAGGTATGAATAAAAATTAGTCATGGGATTATAAATTTCACCTTTTCTGGTAGTCTTATCTGGGGCACTTCTTATAGTTCTGTTAACTAAGTACTTTATATTTGATGTTTTTTTTTATAAAAGAATAAAAATAACCCAGGCAATTATGTATGTAAGTATTTTGTTCATACAGTGTGTGCAAGTTAAGGTCATAGGTTTTCATTGACACATCAAATCGTAAAAGAATACAAATCGTAAAAGAATTGACAAAATATTAATGAAAAAGACTTATTTAAAAAATACCTAACATTAGTTTCATAATGGTTTCAAATTATATATGTAAAATTCATATAATTTTATTTTTATATATTTCCTGTTTGTAAAAATAACTAAATTCTTTTTTCTCAATTTATACATGTAATGAGTCTTAAGATATTTGAGGTTGCACATTGTTAAAACAAATGAAAATGATTTATTTTAATATTTAGATCATTATCTCTCAAATGATGATCTGATAGGTTAAATTTAGCGATTCGTGGACTTAATTAACATTCCTGTATAGATCAACTAAATAATAACATATATTATTACGTATTTATATCAAATGGTTCCCAGGACAAATGCCAGAAAATTACCCATCACATTTTTTGAACTATAATACTTATATCCCCCCTCCACCAAATGTTATGTTTGGATTAAGAGTTGAAATTGAGCCTAAATAATTATATTTAAAGTGTGGTGGCGGGAAACTTTTCTTGTGATGGTCGGGACGACGTCACTTTCGTTTCCTCACAAATTCTTTTCCGTCGGGCCCCACGTTGGGCGCCAATGTGGTGGTATGTAGTTTATTATGATCTGTGCTGGAAGCAACAGAACGAATGTTGTTGGAAACATTTCTTTAATAATCACATTCACACACTTAAACATACACTAACACAAAGACAAGACATTCACACGCGCGGCTTCACAGTTCAGCATCACATATTCTAATTACAATCGCAATACACTATGGGATGACATATGCGATGGCCTAATCAGGCATCGCCATCTAGTATCCAAAAGAGAAGATAAGAGTAATGCACCTGCTACATCCTCCCCCCTCTGGCTTCGACGACGTCCCGGCAAGGAGACAGAATTTGAATTGTAATGCAACTGCTACATCCTCCCCCTGCACCAACGAAGACCGCCCCGGCGAGGTGGTGTGATTTTAGATATTTTCCCCTTAGACAGAAAAGCCATTTTTAATTATTGAAACGAGACAGGAAGTTAAACAAGAAAACTTGAATATGACGGATCAGTTACACACTTAACCTCTCTTTTGAATGTACAAAAAAAAAAAAAAAAAAAAAATCAGTAAAGTAGGTAGAACACAAATGATTTAAATCTCCCTTTTTAAAAAAAAAGAATGCAAAATAATTATAATATTCAGTTAGGAGATAAATATATTTTCAGCAATAGAAAAAATATATATGTTCAAAAACTTTATATTTTAGATGAAGCAACACATAAAGACAGAAATTAAATTCAAATTATTTCAATTGTTAATTTTAACTGCAAGTATCTATACACATTTGTAAAACAAAATTATGTTTGAGATATATTATGGAATTTCTCAAAATAATAATATATCAAATTATATACTCATATCATAATCATCATATCTAAATCATATATTCAAATTTCAAAAGAATACAAAACATAAACATTATCATTAAAATAAAGCAGAAAATAAGATTTTCAGAATATTACCAAGTAAAATTTAAGTTAAGAAGTATTCTTATTGAATAAAAAAAAGAAGACACACATGGTATATTTCAATTACTATAAAACAATTAATAAACATATAAATAAATCAATTTCTTTTCTTGGAACTTTTCCTATTCTGAGAGAAAAGAAAGAAAAAAAAAAAAAGAAAGAAAGAATACTTTCATCTACTTTCTCTTTTCCCTCTTTTTTTCCCCCAGAAAACTTCCGTTAATAAAAGGAATAAAACAAAATTGATTAATAGTCTATTCTTAAATATAATGCAGTATAAAAACACAAAAAGGATAATAGATCACCGGATATGCCAAATCAAAAAAAAAAAAAAAAGCAAAGCAATAATTTTTCCTCTCAAAACGAAAGGGTTCAATAAAACAAAATTATGTTTTGATGGTGTACAGAAATAAAGCACATAAACAAAGCTTTCATAGGTATCAAAAGGATATCTCATTACAAAATAAATACTCACAAAGTATTTGCAATAAACTTATCAAGAAAAGTGTTAACATAATAAAAGTGATCCGAACACAAATACCTGGTCCTGTCACCTACAGAACGGTTTCTTAAAACAAAAGTTATTTTACAAAGTTAGATTTCAAATATGTATACTAGCAACGATGAATAGGCTATAAAACAGAAGTAACTTAGAAATTATTAAATTTTTAATAGTATGAAAACATTTCACAGAAGACGGAGCATTTTGGTGTATTCAAACATGAAAGAATGTTGCTAGAATATATTTCAACGAAACAAATGCTGGATGCTATTGAATTTAAAAAAAAAAAATGCACAAATGTTACGACACTTGTCTGAGAACAGGTACGGACAGAAACCACCAAAACAAAACTGATGAATTTTTCCGTGCTGTAAATTTGAAAAACAGAAACACACTTTCTTCACAGGATTTAAATGCAGATTTTTGCTGGAGATGCGCAAATAATAAATTATACTCGGTAGAGGGGCCGACGTCCCGTACGAGTTAGGATTTAAAACTGAATTCTGGAATACTCCTTAGGACATCAAGGAAGCGAAGATGGCAGACGCTGATTCATTTTTGAGGACTGATGTCTGGAACACAATGATGGACAGTTCTCGGGATGAGAAAAATCATGTGTCAGGACGACACGTTTTCGGGATGAGAAAACTGATGACATGTCAGGATGACACGTTTCATAATTTGCAATAGACGGGAAAATTTTCTTGCGATGGTCGGGACGACGTCACTTTTGTTTCCTCACAAATTCTTTTCCGTCGGGTGCCAATGTGGTGATATGTAGATTATTATGATCTGTGCAGGAAGCAACAGGACGAATGTTGTTGGAAACATTTCTTTAATAATCACATTCGCACACTTAAACATACACTAATACACTGGTATGCAAAACTTAAGCAACAGGTAAGTTTTTTGCCATAACTTCACAAGAAATCATCTGAGAGACATGAAATTCAGAAATGAGATACAGCATTTTGTTCTGAAAGAATGACAAAAGCATAGTTGCGCAGAAATGAATACAATGCATACAGTATGGAATCAAACAACAACAAAAAAAAAGGCTTTATTGAACTCATAGTATCGTTACACATGATTGTCTGTCCAAGAGGAAGAACAGCAAGCAGATGTTCCTTAGTATGGGATATGCCCTCACCTTACTGCAATGGTTGTTTTGCACCGTCTCCCCATACTCAGCACCAGATTGTCCAACAGTTCTTGAGGTAAGAGTGCCCATTCCTCAATCAGCATCTGTTTAAGTTGTCGGGTGTTCCCAGGAGGATGTAATCGTGCCGCAAGGCGTCTCCCCAAAGCATCCCACACATGTTCTATCGGATTTAAATCAGGGGAGCACGCTGGCCAATCCATTCGAGTGATATCTTCACTTTCCAGGAGCTCCTCAACAGCATGAGTCCTGTGTGACCGTGCATTGTCATCCATAAAAACGAAGTCTGATCCAATGGCACCTCGGAACAGACGCACATGGGGAAGGATCACCTCCTGACAATAGCGATCTCCAGTTACAGAACCTCTGTCGAAAACGTGGAGCTCAGTCCGCCCGTTCATTATAATGCCTCCCCAGACGACAACTCCAGGACCACCGAAACGGTCTCTTTCCGTGATGTTACTGGGATGAAACCGTGTCCCGACCTCTCTCCAAAAAACTGGCGTTGAGAATCGCTTGTGAGGAGGAGGTGATCCTTCCCATGTGCGTCTGTTCCGAGGTGCCATTGGATCAGACTTCGTTTTTATTTATGACAATGCACAGCCACACAGGACTCATGCTGTTGAAGCGATCCTGGAAAGTGAAATCACTCGAATGGATTGGCCGGCGTGCTCCCCTGATTTAAATCCGATAGAACATGTGTCGGATGCTTTGGGGAGACGCCTTGCGGCACGATTACATCCTCCTGGGAACACCCGACAACTTAAACAGATGCTGATTGAGGAATGGGTACTCTTACCTCAAGAACTGTTGGACAATCTGGTGTTGAGTATGGGGAGGCGGTGCGAAACAACCATTGTAGTAAGGGGAGGGCATATTCCATACTAAGGAACATCTGCTTGCTGTTCTTCCTCTTGGTCAGAAAATCATGTGTAACGATACTATGAGTTCAATAAAGCCTTTTTTTTTGTTGTTGTTTGATTCCATACTGTATGCATTGTATTCATTTCTGCGCAACTATGCTTTTGTCATTCTTTCAGAACAAAATGCTGTATCTCATTTCTGAATTTCATGTCTCTCAGATGATTTCTCGTGAAGTTATGGCAAAAAACACCTGTTGCCTAAGTTTTGCACACCAGTGTACAAAGACAAGACATTCACGCTCGCGGCTTCACAGTTCAGCATCACATCTCATTCTAATTACAATCGTAGTGCACTATGGGATGACATATGGGATGGCCTAATCAGGCATCGTCATCTAGTATCCAAAAGAGAAGATAAGAGTAATGCAACTGCTACAAAAGCATTTTTGAATTAAGATGACTTAGTCATCTAATTAATGATCCTAATTATTTAAACAGATTAATTAAATAATTTTAAAATAAGTACTATAGAAGTTATAAAGACATTTGTTTATGGAATAGTGGGAAACATCAATGAAACGGGGAGAAAGAAAACATGATTTTAGATCAAGAAACACAAAGCACTTATGTACTTGTTAGAATTTCTGTATAAAGTTTATAAAATGAATCATTCAAGAAAAATAAAGTTGGTTCATTAAAAATTGTAAATGTTGTATAATTTTAAATGACATTTTTAGAAGAATACAACAAAATTTGCATAAAAGATGGGGAACAAATGCTATACTTATTTATTGTTTATGATACACTTTAGAAACAAATCTGCTAATACTGAAAAAAAAAATTCTTAAATTTTAATGTTTTAAGGAAATAGTTAAGGAAGTAAACAACAAACTGTAATTCTTTTTTAGTTTCACAGATTTACATATTGGGTAACCATATCAAAAGTTATTTAAGTATAACTAAATGGTTTAATAACTAAAGTTTTTTTTTTATCTGAAGTTAGTTCGATTCTAATTTTCCCTAAAGTTCAAAAATCTTTGATAGCCATGGTAGTAACCCAAAGATAGTTTTTAAATCTGAATAAAAATCACAGCTA